>OX419336.1:15025978-15063478 GCA_948470475.1 Galaxea fascicularis | reverse complement strand
AAGGTGACTAAAGAATATAGTCAAACTTCTCCATAATTGCCACCTTTAGAACATAGGAAAGTGGGCATAAGAGAGGTGGCTGTTATAATGAGGTTGGGGTATAATAAGATACCTGTTTGTTTTGGGGGTGAATACATTTTTAGTTTAAAAAAAGTGCTGATTGTAGCATACAAATACTTAACACAATCAAAATACATTTTAAAAAAAACAGAAACTAAAAATTAATGTTCAGAAGAAAAATTTAAGAAAACAAAACAAGGTAAAAGTAAGTATACAGATGTATCAGTTTGCATGAGCCTCGTCTTCCACTGCTGTGACATGTTTGTTGCTTTGTCAGGTACCTGGAGTAGTTTATTTCTGAACACCCTTTAGTTGCTGTTGCCGTTGCCGTTGCTGTTGTGAAGGTTAAAATAAGAGTGATTGTGTGGACTGTCTGACAGGACAAAAATGAATGGCTGTTGTGTTATCATCCACATGTTTGTTACCTTATTTGGTAGTGCTATCAAACATCCTTCTTCTTTCTTGTCGACCTTGCAGCTGAAGGGTCTGGCAAATTCTACACCAGTTACTTCAAACTGTCTGCTCCCCTCCCTTCTATATTCTAGAAAAGCGCTTGTTGATGGTACTCCATACTGTTTTGTGGAGAACACCTCCCAGACACTGCACTTCTTAATCACTTTCCTGACTTTCGCTGTCAACTTCGGTATCCACCAGCTCTCTCTAATGGTTGCCATTGTGTTTGCAACACCAAGGTGCATGACCTGATTGTGGATGTGAAGGATAAGCTTCTCCGTAAGTGGCCAACATTGGAGAGCACTGTGCAAGTTCTTTGCCATGTTTGCTACCACATGGCTGCTGACAAGTTCCAATCTCGCTATAGACATGTTCCTCTTTTATATGCATGACTTTGATGTCAGAAGACTTTGGGTGATCAGGTTTGACGTGCGGTAATTTGTTAAGTGTAGTCATCACAAACCCTTGTAACATTTGGCCCTCTTCCAAGGTTGGAAGCGAGTCGTAGTTCCTGCTTAGTTTCTCATAGAATTCTTGCACCCTGAAGTAATTCGATCCCTTGACTGGGAATAAGTTGATGATTACATCCATGTGCGCGTTCACGACGACCTTTGTTTGCCCATATTCCTTCTTTAATCTATTCCACGTGGCCTTGTACCCAACAGTACTGAGCTTTATATGTTGTGCCCCATAGCTCTACATGTATAAACACATACAAGTGGTGGAACAGAGAATTAACTCTTAAGTGTAAATTGTGCTAATAGAAACCCATGAAAACCCACTGGGCTTTAGCCCTAATAAAGGGTATCAGGGAACCACACGAGGCAAAGAAAAACTTCTTATGACCTTGGTGGGAATCGAACCCACGACCTCCGGATTAGATCTACCGTTGCTCTGCCGACTAAGCTACGAGGTTGGACAGAGAAAGTCAGGGACTGAGGACTTTGTTGGGATAGGTAATTGGCTGTGACTTTTCCTGGGACAAAGACTGGTGCATATATTATTTAGGGGTCTACAAAAATTTCATTTTTGTCCAACACAATTGTGCAGGTTTTGGTCCATAGGACTTTTTCTAGGTGTGATTAATTTTGTCTTGATTCGCACATCCCCATTAAGTGCTGTTACAGGTGTATATTTGAGTACATCTCCTGGGGTTTCAAATTGACCATAAATGGCTTATTGATCTCTAGTTAAGATACCAACAATGCCAAAATAAGTGATAATGTTGATTCATTAATTTTGTTTGAGTACCCTCAATATGTTCCATTTCTGAAAGTGCCTTTCCAAAATTTTGTGCAAATGTTGTTTGTCGTGGGTACTTTTGGAACAACCTGCATAACTTTTGTTGACCCAACCATTTATTATCAACAGGTCAGCTTTCTCCTTCCATCAGTTGACTGTACATGTGGAGAATCACAAAACACTATTATTGCATTTTTTTCTGCTTAGAACCCAAATATATCTGATGTGTATACACAGCATGCAAGAGAAGCCACAGTTGCTGTATATGCTCCCAGTGGATTTTATATTGCATCTGGCGGTAAGACATCCAAAAGCATTTAAGACACTGTGTAAACAGTAGATACATTATTACCCTGTATAAGTAAAACTGAAACTGACAAGAATTTTAATTGTTATGAAGTAACTCCCAACTGACTTTCACTTGAATGTTGTATATAGTAAAATCACACAGAATTATTTTCTCAATTCATAACAAATGAGTATCATGAAACAAAAACTGATGAAAAAGTTTACTTTGGCCAGTAGCAATGGTTGTACACTGTAAAGGCTGGTTTTCACTAGTGCAAAAGCACAAGCGCTTGCATAAAAGCATAAGAAGAACGAACCAGCAACAACAACTTTATTAAGCGGCCGTCGCTTAGCGACGTGCCGCTTCTAGTAATACCCGTTTTTTTTTTTTTTTTTTATTTGTCGTGTCCGTCGTGAGGCCCGTGCCCCACTCGGCTAGAGCTGCAATAATTTTTATTTTGTACTACCTCCACTGAGATTCGAACCCGCGACCTTAGAATCTCAAATCAAAAGTTCACCGCGTGCGCTTATCACTTGCGCCACTCAGACATCGGTCGACTACATATGTGTATTTTACAGTACATAAGGCATGGCACTCACGCATCCGGTTTGTCACGCAAACAAATATTCTTTGTGTTTACTCGAGAAAGGGTATCGACAAATTCCAGAAAATCGAAGAATTTATCTGATCTAAACTACCATATTGTCAGAAGGATATGCTAAACGATTCCCAAGACCTTTGTTGCCTTTCAACTACTTCAGCTGTAAACAACACGAACCACGCACTTGAAATGATGATGCAATATTTACCTCTGAATCTGGTTAGCGGGGAAATTTGGGCAAACACCAAACCGCAAAGTAATTCTTTCATATAAAAAAAAAAAATCTATGGAACCTATCCACGGACTTAAAATGAATTTTATCGGGCCTTTGTGATTGTCATGTAGTTGATCTGTAACACAGCGGCCAAATCCTCTTCGAGAATTACACCCGAACCGAGTACTTGAAATGATCTGAAATGATGGTGCAATATTCGTGTCACGTAACAGGTTGATGGTCACGCAAAGCCGACAGCCACAGAGCGCGTCGTATGGCCTGCGTAAAATGCAGCTTGATTTTAAGAAAAATATAAACGTCTAGAGAACCGTTTAACACATCTTGATGAAAACATCATAACCTGGATGTGATTAAATCGTCGATTTCCCAGACTTATCGAACAAATCGAACGGCCGGTCATTAGGTGTTTCGGCAGTTTGTTTCTACTAAATACCCATTGAATCTCCATGTAAAATTGAAAAATCGCTCTAAAGCTCAACGATTAGTCAAACTAATACTTTAAAAAAAAGCAGAAGAAAAAGAAAAAGAAAAAAGAAAAACCAAAGTGGGTTGCCGTTGCTAGGAGTTGAACCCGGGACTTCCTGATCAGTAGGGGATAGACGTACCTTACGGCCAAGCTCTCTATGAATAAGTAATGAGGTGAAAATTTAAATTTTATAACCATTCTGCTCACGCACTGGTTCAGAAAAAGTAGGACTTTTGCCCAGAGAACACAAATGAAATGGACAGACACCGAACCGTAAAGCAATTCTTTCAGAAATTAAATCGAAGACAGATCTATCGAACCGATCTAAGGTGAAACTGATTATATCAGGCCTTAATGATTGCGATTTAGTCTATTTGTAAGACATTGGCCGAATTGCGTAACAAGTTAATCGTCGCGCATCACGCTACTAAAAGTGTCTTGGACAGAACTGTTTACTCAAAATTTTAAATTACCACCGACCTAAACTACATCCTAAGGATAAAGGCGGTCCAAATGGCAAAAACGGCCGCTTGAAAATTCTGAGAATTTCTTGTTTATCTTCAAATTTCAAATTCAAAAAGTTGGGTTAGTTTGCCCTGCAAATAGCTAAGAGGGTACATGTAGTTGTGGTGGGGCAAGACAAATTAATACTGAACAACTCATATGAGTACCTTAAAGAAACAAAAGCCTTAAATTAAAAACAAGCCTTGCAGATTGCAAGTTTGAAAAAAAATTAAATAAAACGAAGATCTAGTTAACACAATGCTTACTGACCTACATTGTATTAAAATAAATA
Organism: Galaxea fascicularis; assembly: GCA_948470475.1. Taxonomy (NCBI): domain Eukaryota; kingdom Metazoa; phylum Cnidaria; class Anthozoa; order Scleractinia; family Euphylliidae; genus Galaxea; species Galaxea fascicularis. Next base: position 15,059,336 of record OX419336.1, on the reverse strand, counting down.
GTCACTGACTCTTCTAGGTTGATGGCAGAGATAGAGAAAAAAAAGAAAAACAAACATGATTTAGAGAGATTAGTAAGTGTACCTACTTTTTTGATAATCATGGGATTTGAATATAGTCACCCTCCTTAATCTAAAATATCAAATATTTATTTGCGAAGAACTCGTTTGAAAGTTTTTTTTAGGAAGATCCGTTATATGGCATGGTATCTTATTCCACAGTTTTACTCTGAGTCGAGAGAAGGAATTGTTTTGTATTTCTAGGCTAGAATTTTTAACATATAACTTTCCAGCTGTACACAATTGTGTATTGTAGGAGTGAATATTAGACGTTTTCTGAACTAAATTTAACATGTTTGTTGGGGCTTTATCATTAGTGATATCATACATTAAGGTTGATGTGGATTCATAATAGAGAAAAGTTATTGGTAGCACGTTTGCTTCAAGAAATAAAGGAATTGCATGTTCATGCCAGTCTGTGAAGTACAATAAGCGAATAGCTCTTTTCTGAAAAATTAAATTTTTTTAAGATAAGTCTTGCATGCCTGGCCCCATGCAGCAAGACCGTAGGTTAGGTAAGGATGAATTAAGGACTTGTAGATATTCAATAGTATTGGTCAAGGTACAGAGTGGCATAGCTTTGCAATCAGCCCAACATTTTTACTAATTTTGGTAACAATAGAATCAATGTGGTATTTCCAAGAGAGATTCTGATCAATGAGAACGCCCAGATATTTGATATAAACTCTAGACTCAAGATGAACATATTTATTCTGTTCATTATCAAACATGCAAAGTTTTGGTTGGTAAGCAAGTCACTTTTGGTATGGATGAAATATTACAAAGTTGGATTTTTTTATATTAAAAGTTAGTTCATTGGCTGTCAGCCAGTTATAAAGGTTTTGAAGTTCATTGTTAACTGTTGTTTCAAGATCTTTCAAATTTTTGTCCGCATAGAGAATGTTAGTGTCATCTGCAAAGAGATAAAACCCTAATTTATTTGAGCATCTGTGGATGTCATTGACATATAGCAAGAAAAGCAATGGCCCAAGAACTGACCCTTGAAGAACTCCGCATCCAACAACAGCTTTATCTGATATCTGTTGACCTACTTGCGTTGTTTGGGTACGATTTTTGAGATATAAGGAGAACCAATTATTAATTATTCCACGGAAGCCATAGTGGTTAAGCTTATCAAGCAAAACGTCGTGACCCATGGAACTGTTCATTTTTCTTTTGCTTATGCTTATGCTTATGTTGAGCGTGTCGCTGGTGAAAACAGCATAAGACAAATAAGTGGGATCGTTCTTTTTATGTTTCTGCTTATGCTTATGTCACTGCTGTATTCACTTGCACTTTTGCTTATGCTTGTGGTTATGCGCCAGTGAAAACCAGCCTTAAGGTTACTACTAACCTTTTTGGTCTCGAATTTTGCAAAATTTAAAAAGCTACCATAAAATAGCTCATCATATTTGCTTTCTTCGGTGTTCTTTCATGTTACTGCGCTTATCTTAGAGCTGCATGTAAAATGAAATTGCCACTCTAGGTATGATGGCGATTTCTTTGCATGAAATTTAGAAACAGGGTGAAATGTGGAAGCTGCCACGGTGTTGACGAGTGTTGACATCTCATAACACCTTGGGGGATTAATATTTTAGTCACACAAAACAAAAAATTTGCAATAACTCTGCAAGAAAAAAACATTTTCAAATACCGGTAATTTCTTTTTTAGAATAAATACGGGCAGTATTATCAATAATAACTTTACCCGAGAGAATTCATGGCGTTGATCATCACGCGCTTCGTTTCTTCGACAGAATGCGTTTCCATGCTACTTGATCTGTCTTTTTCCTTTCCTTTTCCCTGTTGCCCTTTGCTGTCGAATTATGCGCACCCGACTTCGCTTTTCCCATCATCAATCAGGTCAGTCTGCAATCAGGTATAAATAACCCATGGCTAATGATGCAGCGCTGAATGCCTTTCCTGCAAATTCAAAACTGTTTTGTCACAAACCCTCTTCAGGGGGCCTTACGTTGATTTTCATTGGTCGGCAGCATCATAGCGGCATGACCGCATTCACACCCGCATTGACAAGGTGTGAAAAGGTGTAAAATCTTTTCTGCTCAAAAACTCGAGGTTCATTTTTCCAGGACTAGGTCCTCTTCAAATGAATTATTATTTTTTTTTATAGGGTATGTATATTTGTCAGATTTTTATGAAATTTGGCCAGAATGGTCGTTGGATACCGGTGCACAAAAGTGTGTCAGGCTTTTTAAAAATTCGAAATATTGTTACTTTTACGTGTCTCTGGGTGTTGCGAAACGGAAAACTTTCTATTGGTCAACTTCAAAGTTTATTTTCTTGAAAACCAATAGGAAAATCCTAAAAGCCCAACACACTTTGGAAGCCTACAGAGTGCTGATTGAAATAGTACAGTTTGTTTGATTGTGCATGATAATGCAAAGGCGGGTAATGCAGCAAAGTGAACATGTATGGTTTTGAGTTTGAAGCCTTGTGTGCGCTAAGAAAGTCATTATGAACTTTAAACGTTCATATATTTGGATTCTTCATGTTATTACCTTTTCGGTGATATATAGTTTGCTGGAGTTTTACCGAAAATAACGGGCTTATGAAAGGTCTCCCGGAAGGCACCCCAAAAGGTTAGCAGTAACCTTAAGGTATTCCTGGAGGCTAAAGTGACCTTTTCTGATCGCTCGGATTTTTTAATATGTTCGAGTTTAAGGTTGAAGTAGCGTCCTTACCCAGATCTACCGGTTGGAAAACGTCCCGTTTACGAAATATAAACAGTAGAAGTTTCGTTTCTACGGATGAATCTCGCGGCAAAATAGAGTTATGATGCTGGAAAAATGGTGTTTGCGGGTGGGAAAGAATTTCCTGACCTGTCACTTTATGACAGATCCATTTGATAAAACCATTGAACAATGAAACTCGAAGCCCTCATTGATCATGGATGCTACACGTGAAAGAGCTCTGGCGGCTTTCGACAGAATATTTCGAAGAAGCCAGAAGGCGCTTTTATTTTCACTGGCGGTGGCTCAAAATCTTCATCAGAATCTTTTGAAGACGCTTTAGATGTCGATGGAGTGGTGTTTTGACTGCCGACTTCGAGCCTTTCTTCCTTCAGAAATTGATGAAGAAGTCCATCACCCTCTAGTTTCCGTTCAACATCCTTTGCACTTTTAAATTTGCGTCTCTCTGGATCAACAAAACAAAAGTACACTCGTTTGTCCGACTCGCGCGTCACAATCCTTGTTACGTAAAATTATTGCGTGACTTGCGTTACTGTCTGGAAGTGTCTAGAATCGTCTGCATATTTAATTAGTGCTGAATCATCGTGATTCCGTAATTCTATTTTAAGCCGTTTGCATATGTCGCTGTAAATAGTTTCTTATTGTAATGTTTCTTTATTTAGCTCAGTTGGAAAGTTCTAGAATTTTATTGTGTAGAGTATATAATCCGATCGGTGAAGCTTTAGTTTTTTTCTTAAGAAAGAGAAGCAGAGTGTTTGTTGAAGAAAGTGAAGAGAAGTAACTTGAGAGCTGAGAGTAGTTGGCGGAGGCCGTGTTTATTGAAGTTGACAGAGGTCGTTTATACATTTGGCGGAGGCCGTGTTTATTGAAGTGTAACAGAGGTTGTGTACATTTGGCAGAGGCCGTGAGTATCGAAGTTTGACGGAGGTCGAGTATAATTTTTTAAGCCTAGAGTGAGCTTATTGTGAAGCCTTGTGCAGAGTTTACTACATTTCGTGTGGAATAAATAACCTTGTTGCTGTTCCGACAACCCTGCGTTCTGTTTAGTCTACAAACAACCCACTTCTCACTCGTCACAACACAATCGAACTCGTAACAATCCTCCATCCAGCATCTTCGAGTTTCGCTGTATTCAAGCGGATTCTTGAACCGCCACCCAAGCCACGAATACTGTGAAGGCTTTTTGACCGGCTTTTCGGATCTTGGTCATCCATAAATACTACTGAACTCTTTCTTTGATAAATAAATCAATATATGAAAAATATATCTCTGTAATATAACTATGATTCGAGTATGAAAAGCCTTTCCACTAGTGAGTTCTCGGAAAGGAAGTTGCTGTCATCACGCAGTAATTATAGCGAGTGAGGTGTCGTTGCTAGGTGAAGGCGTCAAGTCACGCTCCGATTGGTTTCGCGGGAAAAATAGGTCAACCAAAAAGGTCAATTTCACCGTATATGGGAGAGTATTCTGTATTTCACCGCTGGAAATAGATACTGTGGATACAGAAAACATGGCTGCCATCGAACAAGACATGAAGCGAGAGGAAATGAGACTTTTTCCGAAATTTATGGCCGATTTACAGCTACAACAGTCAAATAAGCCATGATAGGACACTATATTTTTTAATCATACTTTGCAACGATATATCGTATGGATTTCAAACTTGGCAGGGCGAAAGTATTTAGAAAAAGGAAACTTTACACCACAGTGCGCGCTCTGGAGTGAAATACTTCCCGAGTCATGGAAACTCACATCTCATCGAGGTAAACTTTTATAATTTTGGACATAAAAATGTGACACTTCAAAATAAAAATGCACACTGCGGTGAAAACTTGAGTCTTTGCTTATATTAGTTGCATACCAAAGATTACCGTGATATGATAAATCCCAGTTCAGTTTTGAGACTTTGGGTGATTTGAGGAGTGCTTGACCACGCCCCTTATCCTCCTGAATTCCACACATTCCTTAACAGGTGTCTCCCCCCTGAATATTTTTTCTCAAACTATGAGGATTGAAAAACAACTGATGGTAAAGTGACCTTGCCACCGTTTATTGTTCTGTTAAAATATAGCTGGCAAACCTAGCCAAATTTGGCCAATTTAACCTCCAGGAATACCTTAACTTGCACCTTTAACCTGCAATCAAAATTCATAGGAAATTGAATTTTAGGGGTTTTTAAACATTGGGAAATTTGTGCAACTTGTATGTCTTTATTTGTTCTGATTAATTTTTGTTTTCATTGGTTGGGAAACTCAGGAGTGGAAATTATATATTTACAGCACTTGACCATGTGGTGCCTGACTGCCAGAAAGCATTCAGTAAGACTTTTGGTTACTCAGCTGAGAGAAATGTCTTTGTTTAATGGGCTGGATCAGTAGAGAGATCTTGATTTATGTGGAAGGCTCAAGTCTAAAAATGTCATTTTGCCTCTTCGTTGTTGTCTATCATCCACAAACCTTACTTCTGGCATATTTGCGCAGGCGCTAAAAAAGTACAATAACAATACAAGAGCTGCCATTGGATTATGAAGAAGCACTATGTATTGAAGTGAAGGTGCAAGTAACATCTTTACTTTTATGACTATTATGATCAGTATTCCATAATTATTTTATTCTGTATACTGCACTTAGTGGATTATCATTGCTATCAGTTTTTCAGTAGAGTGTGTTTATGTGTAAGTAATCTGGTACCTTTCCATGTTGTACACGAATATGTTAATCAACACAAGCAAAATAATGTGCTTAAAATGTGATGTATTAGAGAAGGCCTCATGCACACTACTGGTGTACACAAGCCTACATTGTGCATGGAGTTAGTGCTTTGCTGAAATGGCAGAAAATATTACGATGAGGTACAGTCTTGGCACAGTTTTCGCACACTTCTGGCACGTTATAAGCACAATTCGGTTTGCCAATGATTTCATGTTTACTCAATTAGTAGTAAAAAGTGAAACAAAATTAGATATGACAAAAAAAAAAATATCAATTATACACACACATGCCCCACTTCCTTGACACCTTCAATCTCTAAATTTTGAATTTTAGCTTATATTTCCAGTATGCAAAGTAAAGTTGATACACTGAAAATACAGACACTTGTGGTTTGTTTACATTGATCAGGTTAGGTTTATGAAATAAGCTTAACTTATGAGCATTTAGAATAATTATCTTTTGCTGGGATCATATGAACCGTGGAAGGTGTTAGCAAGAACAGTCGCAAAACATTTGTCCATTTCACATAGGATGGAGTGAAATATTGATCCCCATGTTGTTCGTTATTGTAACTTTGTTATTGCTATAAAATCTCTTAGGTGCAAATTTTTAAGAATAAAATACTTGTGGGCTATTTTTTTTCTTGAGAGTGGAAGTCCCATACAGGGTGTAACTTATCTGGAGTGAAGAAATCTGAAAATATGCTGATCAGACTGCAAATGTTCAAAATGGGTGCAACTGTTAATTACCACTCTATTGTTATTTTCTCTTTTTACAACACCTGTCTGAGTCAAAAAATAACTCTTCAGAAGAGTTTTAGCTTCCTGAAGTTTGTGCAATTTTTCATCATGATTGGAGGTTGAATAAAGCAAAGCGCAAGAGTGGAATAAAGTGCAATTTGTGGGGGTGTACACCAGTAGTGTGTGCAAGACTAGAAGGCAATGCAATTTTTTGTACATGATGCTGTAGTGAAAATGAAATATAGAAAGGAATTCAACCTTGTACATGAATCAGTGAAACTGTTCTTGTAGCAAATTGCAATTTCTGAAACATCCATTTGCCATATGCTTGGAAGGCCAAGTGAAGGCCAATACAGCCTCTAGTTCCAAGAGCTTGGTGACCTTAAGTCATCATCATTGTACTTTTGTATAGGTATTTGGTTTGTGTTAATTTTTGAGACAAGGCAGAAGTGATATTTGTTTTTGATGAAGCTAGGAATTTTAAGTTAGCTCCTGGTTTGTTGAAGATTTCCTAGAATAAAAGTGGGCTCAGAAAGAAGAGAAGAGATACATGTACAACCTGTATATGGAAATTGTAAATAACTCAGTGTAACAAGGAGTACCCAAATTCCACATGAAGGTTCACTTCTGAACATTAGTGCAATTTCCATCCCTGGTGAGGAAGTCAGGACACCACACCAAAGCAAATAAGTTGACACTAACTTTTCTTACCTGGTAATTACTGTAGCTTGACTCCTTTCCAGACGGGCCTCAGTGAAACATTTTTACAGGAGCACCGTGACTACTTTTAGAATTTTAAAGTTGAAATGAACTGTTGTTACTGCCAAATGTTTAAACTTTAGCAACAACAACAACAACAATACTTTATTTTCACATTTTGTTATTACATTACATTACATTGAAAGATATCTGTATGGTAACTAGTGGGCTATAACAAATAGCCTACTAGTAGCTCAACCAATCAGAATGCAGCATTGATAATGGACCACTAGTTGGATTTTACTAAATATATATATTCACAGGAATATTTGACGCATTTGATAGGAGGACCTAAAGTTGATTTGTTGCCTTTCAAAATTACGATTAAGTCACGTACTTTATACTCGTGTATAGGGGAGAAAAGGAAGCAATTTGAGAATGTTCCGCGGATGTATTTAGATTGGTCTAAGTTACTATGAGTGGGTAGCTGGGCAGATAATGTGGGACCAACATTTATAAAGTATGTGTTAAGCTGTTTACATATGCTTTGTTCATCAGTATAACACCTATTATTGTAAAGAAGTTTGGGTATTGTGATATTAGATTTCTTTTTCCTGTTTATAATCATACCTATTAATGTCCAAGTCATTTTAATGTCTTCTTTATTTAAGTGGAATTGAGTGCAGAAGTATGCCCGTTTAGCCAATTCTTTGATCTTATTTAGTTTATTATTGTACTTTTTAAAGAAGTTCACTTTTACCTGGTCGTGACTCAAGAAATGGGATCCGAACATCTTTTGCTTTGCTTTAATTGAATTAAGTATACCGTTAGAAATCCAAGGTTTCTTAAGTTGTCTTTTTTTAGCATTAGTAGCCTTTTTAATTGGAGCATGTTTGTCTGTAATTTCTTGTAGTATTTCAAATATGTTATTCATGCTACAGTTAAGCTAGCTAAACCTAACATCATTGTTAGCTTAGCAGCCATCAAACTTAATACAACTGAAGATTTCCATTAAAAGTGGCCATTTGTTCTGCTAGAAAACCAAAAATGTTTCCTTTGAACACCCGCAAACAACACCAAACCATACAAAAATTCCTCAGAGTGCTGAAAGTCAGCATTTTCAGTGAAGTTTAGTTCATCTACTGTATTCTCTTCCACACTTTCCTGCTCACTCCTTTGGCAAGCAGAGCAAAAGCTCTTTAAGTGCAGCTATTCGCACTCATTTAAAATTTTTGTCTTCACAACCAAATTGAATTCTGGGAAATTCCTTGATAACGGCAACATGGAAGTCCGCCTATTTCTATTTCATATAGGGTATTTTTTATAAGTGTTGAGACATCCAGTCCTACAGGCGAAATATTCAGTTGATTGTATTATTTGTAAGTCAAAACAAACCAAAATTGCCATGCTAGGTTTTGGAAGCCATCCACAGAAAGGCCAGAAAGACAACCTCACTGGTCAACCGCCATGGCTTGCTGAGACAATTTCCGCGGCTCATTCGCTGTGAAATCGTTTTCCACCTCTGTTTTCTTTCAGAGGATATCCTCCACCCCAAACCTGGCTTAAGGATGCCAGGCTGGGGGCTTCTGAAGTGGCAAGTGGCTAAAAAAAAAACACTTATAAATCGAATACATACCAAGTACCTTTGCAAGTGCTAGGTTGACAAACAAGCAACAGCTAGCGTGACAAGCATGACAAGAGCCCTCAGTGTCTTAGATCAGCAAAAATCTCTATGGTAATGCCAAATAAGGAATGACAAGATCATGTCGATTTCTGACATTCAAAAAGTGGCAAAAACCGGCCAAAAATGTGCGCTGGAAATGAGTTAAGGTTATTGATCTATTTGTTACTGGTGATACTATACAAAGGGAATTTTATATGCAGCAAGACCAATTTGCTGCAGAAATGAACTGACTTTTACTAGACTAGATTACCTACTTGCCAAAATAGGCTTGTAGGTGCACAAAGGTCGATAGGCTGCATAAATACACTGACTTGTACAAGACAAGATTACTGTCAAGCATTGTCAAGTAGAAACAACTTCCATTCATTGCCTGAGTTGCAAAATTAGTGTGTACAAACAGTACCGCTCAAAAATAAGTTACCAGTTGAGAATCACTGAAGTGGCAATGAGAAAACAAAAACTTCAACTGGTTGACTTTAACCCTTTAGTCCCGATAGTGCCATATGGCACAAAATGCCATCAAATGCTCAAAATTTGATCAATTTTTCTGAAGTTTTCACAACCATACGTTCATTGAAAGATCTGCAAATGAATAAAATGAATAAAATCATGCCCCTTCCAGTATAAGACTTGATTTACCACCCCTGCAACTTTTGGAACTTTTTATCTTTGTACTTTAGTGGCCAAGGTTATATCTGAGAACAATCAATGCTCCGAGAACTGCAATTTGAGCTATAGTTTAGGGGTATACCCTACATGAACAATGCAGACAAGGAATTTCAACATTTTTTTATTTTTTACTTTGAACACGTCTTTTCAGTGACCACCTTCACAGCTGTTGGTGTCATTTATAGCAAATCAAAAATACCTTTCAAATGGTATGCCATGTGTGGTCTAATGGTTCATAGTTCTTATTTTAGCAGGCAAATGGGTGAAGTGAAGAAAAGTTTAGTAAATTATGTTAGTATTGCAGGCCAATAATCGATTTGCTTACAGTAATTTCTAATTTATTTATAGTTTCTAGGTTTCAAGTTCCTACATGTCTTATGCACCTGCACTGTATTGGGTGGGCAGTAATCAAAGTCTTGACCAGAATTCTTCTATTGTATTTTACCTCTATAAAGCAGCTGGTCCCCACTAAAAGGCCACTATCCATTTCCCTGAGGTTGGCTGCTTAATACATAGGAGTTAAACTTTAGTTAAAAATATTGATGATGAATCTTTCAGATGTTTCTGGAAAACTCAGAATCTGGGATACCACTCAGAAGGAACACCTACTGAAATATGAATACCAGCCTATGAGTGGTGCCATTAAAGACATTGCCTGGTCACCAGACAGCAAGAGAATAGTAGTGGTTGGAGAAGGCAGAGAAAAGTAAGCTCTTCAAACTTGCCTTACTTTTCTATAGAAAGTAATTTATGTTATTTGGTGCCTCAAGTAGAATATCAGAGTCTTGCAAGGTCTGGGAAGGTATTTCTCACTGAATGACAAAGTTTCACCTAGGAAACAAGTAGAGATGGTTGTAATGAAGTGCATGATGGGGTCAATAGCCTGATGTGCATTAATCATATGCACCTACACGGTATACAGTTCATTTCTGGTCACCTGTCCAGTGATGCACTTTTTTAACTGCCAGAAGTGTTAATAAACTATCATTATGATCGTCTTGGGTTTTGATCTTGGTCTTCAGTCTTAGGTCTTAGTCATAGGTTTTGGTACAACTGGAAACATAAAAAATATCCTTGCGTACACCAATCTAAGCAGGGAGCATGCATCAGCTAAACATAGAAAAAATGTGGTTTCAGTCATCAAGCATCATTGAAATCGTGTGGCCTGTTTTTTTTGTTTTTTTTTATTAATAACTGGCTATTGACTTGCCACTTTCTCCTTTAGGTATGGTCATGTGTTTCTATGGGACAGTGGGTCCTCAGTAGGTAATGTCAATGGGCACTGTAAATCTCTGAATGCAGTGGACTACAGACCCACCCGCCCATTCCGCATCTGTACAGGAAGTGAGGATACTGATGTTGGTTTCTTTGAGGGGCCACCTTTCAAGCTTCATCATTTAGACCGGGTTAGCTGCAAATTGAATTATATACAAAATTGAAGGAAGACAATAGCATTGATTGAAATCAGTTAAGATCACTTTTTCTCAACTTGTTTGTTCAGCCCACCCCCTTCCACAGCCTCCCAATGCTTGCAGTTGGGTGTTGGCAGGACTATTTTTATTATTAATTTTATTCCTTATTCATGAACTTGAAAGCATTGTGTGGAAGTTAACAAAGTAAGATGGAAACAATTTTTGAAGAAATTATATACTACTTTATCAGTGAGTATTTTCAAGGCTCATAGTCTTTGAACCAGATCTATTTGTGTGCATTACAGAGTTGTGCTATACATGTCATGTGAAATTTGGTCAGTACCAGCAAACTTGAACATGTCTCTCTGAGAGAGAACTTGATTGTAATAACCACTGTAGCTGCAGTTTATCTGGCTAGAAGAAAATATTTAGATTTTAGTAATTAAAGTACTTTGAGTACCTAACTTGGGTAAAACTATTATGTTTTGACAGAGCCATACCAACTTTGTGAACTGTGTGAAGTATTCTCCAGATGGTGAACACTTTGTTTCTGGTGGAGCAGATGGCGTGGTAATAATCTACTACAGCTGTGATGACAACAATTTCAAATTATTGAGTCTACTGCCCCAATTTTGCAATGACCATAAAATGATCATGCCCACATTGTTATATGGAAATTGCTTTGTGTTTTCATTTGTGGGTTCTACATACCTGTAATACACTTACACTGTATGTTAAGACTGTTTATATTAATGAGGCATCTACATTGAAAATGGAAGTTTTAATGAAAGTAAATCCAAGAGCTTTAAATCCATTAAGACATCTAGGAAACAGGGCCTGGTTGTTTGAAAGCAAATTAATGCTAATTGAAGTCCTAAAATCAACCATGGAATTTTGCTCCATCTCCAAACGTTGTCCAGCAGTGCTGAAATTCTTTGAAATTTTAGATCAGAGGAAGTCAATAAATAAATAAATAAATGAAACATAAAGCAACAAAAGAAAGTTTCACCCAAAAGTAAAAAATTGCAACCAAAGTTTAAGCTAATCTAGGATTAAAATAATTGGCTTTTGAACAACTTGTAAATAGGAACTAATAATGACAAGCAAAACACTGACCTTGGATCAACTGAGGCAGTTGGAAGATAAGTTACACACGAGTGACATGCAAGAATTGCACAGCAACTGGAAGTCATTCTGTCTGGAGCTTAATAGTTCCAGCTTCCTCCATCCATTCTCCACATGCACACGGAATTTAACATGGCTGACGAGTATTTATAATGTGCACTCTGTCTGTGTGCCAGAAGGGTAATGAGCTTGCAGAATCAGTGGAGATAATTTTTTCAAGAAATATTATGAATAAAAGTTAAATTTTAATTATTTTTTCAATGGACCTTAAGGTGCCAAACAAGGACACCTGCTTTCTTGAAATCTTATTCTGTAAAAATATTATTTATAAATTTAAAATTGTAATATTCTTCAAATTGCCTTGGCCAGAAATGTCAAAGGGAACACCATGCAAATCTTCGTCTAAAGGTTCCTTGCTGGTAAATGTCTATAAAATCTCTACCTTCCCTGCTCCATGTGTGAGAGGTGAGCTGTGGTATGAAATTTACTTTGGTATGAAATTATTTCCTACCAGTATGAAGTTAAAACTGGTTATTGTCTACTACTCCCCTCATTAATTTCGTTGTCTTGTCTGCTCCAAAGTTTAACTCCTTTAACCACTTGACTATCAATGCACCAGTTGCAGGCACAAGTCATATTTCTTAGTATTAACTTTTGAGTCCCAGGCATGTATAATTAAAGTGCCTTTAACCCCAAAATACCTTTTTGCTAAAATAAATCTTTGCACCTGATTCAATGTCACAATCTACTTTGCATGCATGTTTACAAAGAGTTAATGCGATGCAAATCAGTTTGTGACATTTAATCAGAAATAGACCCATGCCCCTTCTGACTCAGTTGTGAAACAAATGATCGTCAGTTTTTAACCCTATAAAAAGTCAAGATTTGGTGAAAAAAGATAAAAAATGCCACAATGCATTTCAAACAGGTGCAAAGATTCATTTAGTGAAAAAAATATTTGGGGTTATAGGCACTTTAATGCATGGGGATGCGTGGAAATCTTTCTGAAAACACTCTTGAAGATGATGGGAACAAACAAGTTATGTAAATAACTTAACTTGTCTCACCCTCCTATTCTTCTTCTATCCTATCCTATCCTATACACCTTATTCCAAAATGGCTCCCATCGTAATATTCTTTTGTTTTTATTCAAATTAGCCCTTGTTGCCTCGTTCAAGGTAAAATATTCTTTAGAATTTTACTCTTACGAACGAGGCAACAAGGGCTAATTTGAATAAAAACAAAAGAATGTTAGAATGGGAGCCACTTTGGAATAAGGTGTATGCTATCCTATCCTATCCTATCCTATCTTTATCCTATCCTATCTTTATCCTATCCTATCCTATCTTTATCCTATTCTATCCTATCCTATCCTTATAGTAACCTTATCCTATCATATCCTATCCTATCTTAACCCATCTTTATCCTACCTTTATTTTATCCTATCCTTTCCTATCTTTATCCTATCCTATTCTATCCTATCCTTATAGTAACCTTATCCTATCATATCCTATCCTATCTTAACCCATCTTTATCCTACCTTTATTTTATCCTGTCCTTATCCTATCCTATCCTGTCCTATCTTTATCCTACCTTTATCCTATCCTACCCTTATCCTATCTTATCCTATCCTTATTTTCTATCCTATTCTATCCTATCCTTATAGTAACCTTATCCTATCATATCCTATCCTATCTTATCCCATCTTTATCCTACCTTTATGTTATCCTATCCTATCCTTATCCTATCCTTATCCTATAATTTCATACCAAAGTAAATTTCATACCACAACAGGTACACTCGAACAAGGTTGGTCTACGACTGGGAATAGGTTTAAGATGTACAGTTGTCTTAAAATTATGCCACAAATAGAAGTTTACATTAAGCACTAAAACCTTTTTCTCTTTTGGTAGATTTTCCTGTTTAATGGTAAAACAGGTGAGCAAGTCAGGAGTTTGGGAGGTGGAAAAGCCCACAAAGGAGGCATTTATGGCGTGAGTACTATTCAGGATTAGGGTTTTTTAGTACTTTATAAATGTTACCAATTTTTTTTTATCATTGTGAGTTTGCTAGTCAGTTGTTATTGCATTTGACATTAGGAGAATGCATCCTACCAGTGATCTTGGGTCCGTTGAGATACCAAGTGGCATTATTTGTGTAACCTTTCAGGTCCATTTTGAATTACCGGTACACTGCGTGTGCTTGTGCATTTCTTGGTTGATTTAATTAATGCAAAAATGATATCATTGGCACCTGCTTTAATTATGGTGTTATAATTAATCCTTGCTTTGTTTATTTTTGTGGTGTAGTTAAGTTCAATGTTTTACCAATTTTAGTTTGCATTGATTCTGTGACATAAGATGCTGAACTTTGTCTTGTTAAGTCTACTTTTTGAATGTCTTTATGGTCACTACTTTTATTTATCAACTCTGTTAATAAGCTAAATGTCCATATACCACTCAGCTGATTTCCTAATTTTGGTTGCTCTTGCCCCATTTTGCATCTTTCTAAAATTCAAGCGCTGAAAACCCAGGAAATGCTTGCTATGCAGGCTATAAGAAAGGTGACACTGTGCAAATTAAAAATGGCTGATCATGTTTTGCACCACGGGTTAGGGCACTACTGATTTTGAAGAAACACTGGGAAAATAGTCCTCAGGATCTACCAATGTTTTTGAACTAGTTTATTCAGCAAGTTTTTCTTGCCCACGCTAGCTAGTCAACTGAAAGCGAGAAATACACGTGTGGGCCTCCTATATAACGACTTAAAAATCGAATAAGACGAAAACAGGAACAAGAAAGCTTTAGAATATAATATTGATATACTTACAATTCTGTACGGCGTTATCCCGCTTAAGACTAACAATTTTCCTGTTTTTGTTCAAAGGCATAAAACACACTTTTCCAATAAAGCTGTTCTTAAATCTGATATTCGATTCCCAACTAGTGCTTACTTTAACCTTAGTCATGAATGTGAACTAATCTGGTCAGCAAATGACGATTTGCCTGAAATGGCGGGAATCTCACGTGATCGATCAAATCACGTAACAAAACAAAAAACTTAAAAGCCCACTTTATCTTAAATAATCGAAAATTGCCTTATATAAAAACATCTGTTAGCAAAGTGCAAAACAGATCAATTTTGTTTGCCAAAGCCCAGTGGAAAGGAATTCCTTAACCTTAACCTGTGCCATTTTCTTCCTACACACCTAACAGGTTTACACATATTTGTTGATTTCCAAAAATATTTAGAGGGCTGTTTTCAGGAATTTGCGTTTGACAGCCGGAGAATATTCAAACTGTTTATCACCTGGTGTAGCCATCATCACCATAGAGTTAGTTATAGTGCTTCTCCTACTTGTGCAAACTGGTTTTCACTTTGTTGTTGTTGTTATGAAAAGTGTGTTACAGTCAAAGCCAGCCAAGTGTTCCTGTTAGTGGACTAACGAATGCATTAATGGCAAATTGATTGCATTCATTGATTCATTTCCGAATTACCTCAGGCCTCTGACACAGAAATTTAAACTCATTTTCATGTGAATAAAAAGTGATTTGCATATGAAAGGATGAGCACCAAGACTCGCTTTGAAAAAGAGGCCTGAGGTAATTCAGAAATGGCCTGTGAGTCTCAATTTAGTAATTACATGTTGATAAAGGGCTTTGCCATATATGGATACTGAGCTCCATCTCTTCCATGGCTAAGAAATTCCAGAAGCAAAGGGGGATAGCCAATTGGGAATAATAATATTGCAAGTTCCAAGGGCATGGGAAGGTAGGAGGGAGGAGGGGGGGCTTGAGCATTTAAGAATTTCCAAAATCCAGGGGCTACAACAATGATGCCACCTGTGGTAGGGTATGGATATTTTTTGGAAATTAAGAATTATTCATTTTTTGGACTCATTGATTCAGTAATCAATGAGAGTGTTCAGTGTCTAGGTGTCAGAATAAGGGTACAATGACTTAACAGTGTAGGAAGGTAATTTGATCATTAATTTACAGTCTTACCAACTGCCTGCTATAATTATTTAATAAATTAAAATTGTTTCAGGTATCTTGGAGTTCAGACAGCAAGTTTCTTCTTAGTGCCTCAGCTGACAAGACAGCTAAAATCTGGGACATAGAGGCCAATACAGCATCTACGTAAGTCTTCCCCTCATGCCTCCCTTGCAACTCTGATAATTATTTGGATGTTGTTAACTTCTTTTTTATATCATTTATTTTCTTATTCTGTGAAGAGTGTGGTAAATGATTGGTGATTGACCAATCCACCTTATAAAATTGCCATTATCTGGATCTTGGTTCATGCTAAGATTTGGTGATAAGTTTTACAAGTTTTTGAGTCATAATAATTTATTGATCATGCTGATGGCATAATCCTGCAAGGAAGAGGGGTCGGGGGATGATGGCTCTGAGGGCGTCCTCCTCCATGTTTCAGAGTAGATCAGTTTAGATTTGAACTTGTGACCATTGGATCACAATGCACATTTTTGTTTTAACAACTGTACTGCCAAGTCACAAGTTACGGGAATGATAGTATGGAATGAATGAAAACTCAAACAATCCCCAGGGCTTCCAACAAAACCTGAAAAAATCCCTGGACCAACAATTATCCCCAAAAAAATTACAGGCCAAATCTCTGAACCTTAATGATTTCCAGAAAGGAGTGTCATCATTCACAGAACACCCAGGCACTATATTCCCAATCTTCAAATTAATACCCAAAAAACCCCTACTTAAATTGTTAAGCCACACAAAAACCCAAATTTCAAGCCCATCCTTGTTGTAAAAACCTGATGTCACGAAGTCAAGAGCAGACTTCTTGTTTCCACTTAAAAAAACACTTTATTTGTCTGTAGTATAACTTCAAGAAGATTTCTCAGGTCATGCTGTCTGGAGCCATATATATAACAGTCAATTACATCATATCTATTTCTAAAACACTATTTTTAGTAGTAAGAACATTCTAGACACTCATGATGTGATATCCTTAAAATAACTGAACAGAATGTTCCAGAATAAGGAGAAGTTTCTAGAGCAGCTTATGAAATAGTGACGTGGCAGTTCAATGTTCTAAATTGTTCTCTAGTTTTCTGGAAACTTCGTTACACCTGACAAAGTTTTCTTTGTTTCACGATATATTGTTTTGCTGTATGCTATTGTTTATAATGTTTTGTTGTATTTGTTTTACGTCACTCGTGAGTTTCACAGGTTTTTACACCAAGGATGAGCCCAAAAATCCTTTGTCATCCCCGTCACTTGAAATCTTGAAGAAGACCTTGATAGTTTTTTAACTCAACACACTGTATAATACTAAGCAATTTGTGGTAATACTTTAAGGTTCTGTTCAGCCTTGTTCTGTTCTGAGATCAGCAATAATTCAAACTTGCAACTGTTGGATTACTATTCTACTGCTAGTTGCAATAATATTGAGACAAATTTGTTGGGAATTTGATGTTACTGGATGGAAGTTATCAACTCTGAATTGAACTACTGAGACTAATTTTACCTGGAAAGATTCAATGAGAAAAGACCTATAAACTCCCCCTTTCCTATCTCGGGGATTTTACTTGTGAAGAGCTGGATTTGAACAACTTTGATTATTTTCAGTGAGTTTACATTTGGAGATGCCATTGAGGACCAGCAACTTGGATGTCTTTGGCAGGGAGATTATCTTCTCACTGTCTCTCTCTCTGGAAATATCAACTATTTGGACACCAGCAATCCATCTAGCCCTAAGAGGATTGTTAAGGTACTGACTGGGAATCATGGGTTATGTCTCTGATCTGGAAACGTTTTTTGAAGCATTTGTTGGCCAGTGGCACTGTAATAACATGAAAGCCTTGATCTGATGATTTCGTTACACTTTTACATAAACTTATTTCAAAGACCTTAAAGAACTAAAACAGTGTTTTATTTACAAACGAAATGAAATGAAATTACAATCCTAATCTTAACTCAATGGAACACGGATGAAAACTAAGTTGACAAAACGATGAGAAGACAAAAATGACTGAGTTGAATAATAATTTGTCTGCTTTTATAATGATTTTCCCAGAATGGGTGACACCTATGTGTTACAATTAACAAGTCCTGTTAGGGACGACACCTAAATCCTGCTAAATAATAAGCTTATTTGTTTCTCTTAAACAAGCCTATCTACACTGCACTCACTGTTATGTTGTTGTTATGGTTACATGTAACTACTAGTTCTGTGTAGCCAAAATGTTATGAGGTGAAGACAGTCACCAATAGTGTTGCTAGACATGGATTTCCAAATGCAAACCTGAAGAGCCTTGTTTTCAAATGGTGGTTTCTTGGTGGTATTTCACAGGGCACCTTGATACAAATGATTGTATGGAAATATGCATCATGTTGCAACAAACAAATGGTTTAACAACACTGAGGTACAGCTGTTTTATCTTGCAGGGCCACAATAAGAATATTTTGTCTCTTGCATCCTCTCAAGATGGCTCCACCCTGTATACCGGTAGCTTTGACTCGCGCATTTGTATCCTTGTTTGGAAAAGTTTTTTCTTCACATATTTGTGCATCTAGACTGAATTGTGATTTGGCGTTTATCTTCTTGGGCCAACCATGATTGCAACTAACACTAAGTCAATTTTTTTGTCTTAGAGAGTTAAACTGGACCACCCCCTCCCCTTGTTAATGAATGGTACCTTAATTTGGCTGTTCATGAACATCTTTGCTTGACGTTGTCGTTTAACTTGTCTTTGTGTGTGCATGTTTTAAAATTACACCACAAGACTGAATTGAATTTTAAAGTTCCTATGAAGTGAAATATAAAAGAACCTAGATAAACAACCTAGCTCACCAGGGGTTCCTGTAGCTCAGTGGTTAGAGCATCCAATCGGTGTTATGGAGGTTGTAGGTTCGATTCCTGCCTGGGACTCTGATTTCTTTTCAGTTGTCCTTTCGCCCATTGCCAAGCGACTAGTATATCATCATTCTCACGGGCATATTACACCATTATCATCATTAATAATCATTATCTTTGCTTGACGTTGTCGTTCAACTTGTCTTTGTATGTGCATGTTTTAAAATTACACCACAAGACTGAATTGAATCTTAAAGTTCCTATGAAGTGAAATATAAATTGTTTGCTTATTTGAAAAGCTTTTACAAGTGAGTAAGATTTTGTTTTAAGTAATTATTGATGAAGTCACAAGTGGTTAAAGGAAGAATATACATCACAAAATCAAGAATATCTCTGGAAATATTTCAAAATGACACTCACTGTGCTGTTACCATGGCAACATTTCGGCTTCCCAGTCTATTTCATGTGAGATTTCCCAGTTTTTGTGTTAAATGTATCTATAGCAAAATTCTTGATTCTGATTGGTTCGCTTTGGAAGTTTGGTGTGGCTTGACAAAATTTTGGTAGGATGAAAAACACCGTTCACACTTGCAGAACAGAACCAATGAGAGGTATTTTGCAAAATAAACAAAAAGTCGCCTAGTGCGTATGGGCCATTACTTGATAATAATAATAACAATTTATTTATATAGTGCTCATATCCTGAGCTCATGGTGCTTTACAATGTATACAATCCTAAATCCTTTATAATTCTCAAACCAAATCTTTACAATTCTCACATCAAATCAAATTAAATGAAATGTTGGTTTTTGCAGAAAGGGGAAAACCAGAGTACCCGCAGAAAAACCTCGGAGCAGAGTAGAGAACCAACAAACTCAGCCCACATATGATGCAGAGTCCGGGAATCAAACCCGGGACACTTTGGTGGAAGGCAAGGGCTCTCACCACTGCGCCAACCCTGCTCTCCTTACCATTTGTGATTTCATCAATTTTTAAGCAAAAACTTGAATATCTTGGGAATGAAAGAAGATCTTTTAAAAAAGAATGTGTCATTCTTACTCACTTTTAAGGGCCTTTCGAATATGCAAACATAATTTTGTATTTCATAGGCACTCTAAGCCCTTGAAATACCAGTTGAGGAGTTATTCACTTAAATCAGCCCTGGTGCAGTTATCTCTAGAATATGCTGATGTTGTGTGGGATGGTTGCTCTGAATCAGACAGCAGTATGTTGGAAAGCTCAAGAGTGCTAGTCTTGTTACAGGTGCTATATGTGCATGAAAGGGACAAACAGGGTTCAACTTTCAATGGATATTGCATGGGTTGAGCTTAGTGATAGGTGTAAAATGTATAAACTCTATTTGTTATATAAGCTACCGTAGCCCCTAGCTACTTACATAATCTTTGTCCTGCTTTTGTTAATGAGAAGTCATGCTGTAGCCTTCGCTCTGGAAATGATCTTTGTTTACCTCATGTTCAGACTGAATGGCACATGAAATTGCCAACTTGTAACTATTTGTTTTAGACAGGGGATTGTGCAGCGTCATTTTTTTCACTCTCGTTTAAGGCTTTATTAATGTTTAACACCTAAAATTATGATCTTTTCAAGAGAATTAAATTCTCTTGAAAAGGTCATGATTGCTCTGTTTCATCTGTCGGTCATCTGTGCAGTGCACTCGCCGAAAATGTATCTGCTCTGCGTGAAATACTGTTCACCTCTCCTGCACACTTGTTGGGAGATAAATAGCTTTTTGCATCTGACAAGAGGAAAACTGACTTCCGTTTAAATGGAGTTTATGGTATTGACTTTCAGATCAATGTAAACTTGTTTCATTTTGTTCAGTCTTTTGTCTCTCAATCAAACCATTTTTTATAGTTGTTTTTGTTTTGTTTGTTTGCTTTTTGTTTTCCTTTGTCCATGATGATTAAAATTTTAAATGTAAACTGCATTAGCTCTGTTGATGAGTACTTTGTGCTCTGAGAGAAAATGCTGTGAATAAAATATTGTTTGAATAAAAAAATTATACTAGCTGAAAGAACTTATTTTTAATGCTTTATTATTAAACAAATACAAAACGTGCAATATTTGAAAAGGAGGCTTTGAGTTAACTGTATGTACATCTTCCCTTTAGACTACAAGTAAAATTAATAAGAAGTTAAAATAATCCAGTTGTGTGTTCAGTAACCTGGCCTTTGAGTAGAAGTGAGGCTAGAGGTGACCTTGTTTTAATGCAGGCCTCACTGTTTTTCTCGTGTAATATTAAAGTACATCTGCACGAGAAAGTCGCTTCTACTTAAAGGCCAGGTCACTGAACACAGACCTGTAAAATGGGCTAGTAGAGGCAAAGCTAAAAATTGATATGACATGAATATACCATAACTTATCACAGTAAATCATCTCAGGGAATGTTTGTGTATTCTGTAGTCTGGTTACAGTCTGAAAGCTGTTGTAATTGTTATTGTTTGCCTTCTGGGTTCTGTGTTTGCAATGTTTTCTTTTATCTGGTGTGTCTTGTAACCCTGCTGATTGCCACTGTGCATACTTGCTTAACATGTATGTAAACAGTACCGGTAATGTTGCAGTTTCAAGCCATTTCGTGTTAGTTGTACAGTGTACATATGCATGTGTCAATGTTGACATCTGAGAGCAAAAAAGGGCTGATGGCTGCATTTAATGTCTGGATTGCACTCGATCTTGGATTGTTAGTGACCTCTAGTTTATTTTTTCATTGATCTTGTTTGTTTATTGGCTCTTCGCACTTTTAAAAGATAAGCAAATAAACAACAAACAGAATAATTAAATAAGCTGTGTAGTTAAAGCTTGAAAGTTTCATAGTTTACCACATGCATGGCATTGAATCCCTCTTTCACTGTGGTTCCAATGTCAAAGGATGGCACCAACTGAACTCATTTATGTTTGAACTAACTGCCAGGCCCTGATGAAGGTTTATTTGTTGTTTGTTTTGTTTTTGTTTTTGTTTTTTGCATTTCTGACATTGGTAACTTATTTGCAAAGTTTTGCAAAAACTTAAAAGAATCTGTTTTAAAATTTGTATGAGCCCTTCCTTAACAAGGTGAAGGCCAATGGAATGTAGAATCTGGAGAAGCTGCTCTATTCAAAGGCCAAGGTCACACGAACCAGATCACAGATATGACTCTCTGCGGTAACGATTTGGCCACTTGTAGTATGGATGACACTGTGCGACTGACATCACTAGAGACACTGGAGTATGGGTGAGATTAGTATAGGATCATAGACAAGAACAAAAAGTAGTGTGTTGTTATGTATTTAGAAAGATCTGTGCACTGAGGAATCTCTCCAAGGAAAAATCATCATCTAATGGAAAGTTAGAGTACAGTTAGCCTTTTTTACATTACATGTGCCAGACATTAAACATCTGTTTAAAGAGAAACATGCCAGAAAAATCAGAGCCAACTTGATGAATAGGAATGAATAAGTCTCTGTGGGATCTGCTGCCTTTATTCCGAGCAAATCGTCATCTGCAAGTCCCTTTTTTTCTGCGTGTTTTTTATTATCAAGTATTTTTGTTTTAAATATCTTGATGAAGTTATTTCTGTTTTTTTTTTTATTTATTTAACCGTTTTGAGATAGTTATTACCAAGATGCGCTATAAAAGGGATAGCTCCACCCCCTGCTTCAGCTCGAATTTGGAAATCGAATTTCCATATCGAAATTGCTTATCGAATTCAGCACAAATTTGATTGCGGCCAACGGTCACTATAAGTCATGAAGTGCTAAATATGCAGTTCACAAGATCACAGGTGTTCAGATAGGAGGTTTTGTACCTGAAATCTCTGGTTTGCTAATAAGGGTGTTGTATTCTTGTTTGTTTATGGTTTGTTTTTGAATGGTAAAAAAACTACACCAGAACATCTGTTGCATGGCCTTGGACTGTAATCCTCAAATCCATGTTGCTTGTTTGTAGTTCTCACAGTGTGAAGATGCAGAGTCAGCCAACTGGTGTTGCCAGTGGAAAAGATGGCCTAGTAGTTGTGGCTTGTTTGAAAGAAGTAAGTGTATATTGCATTCCTGTGATATTGGTGATTGATAGAACAAGTTGCAGAACAATAAGATTGCAGAATTAGAACAAACGTAATTGCATTATTAGAATGATAGTGTGGTAGTTGCGTAAAAGGTGTATTAAGTGCACATTGCAGTCCAGTAATGTTGTTGATGAATACAACAAACTGAATTGTAGGTAAAACCCGCATAAAATAGGGTTAAACATACCTTAATGTACGTAAGGCAATATTGCTGGTGGAAATGATGAACAGTGTGCATTGATGCCTCATTGATCATAACTGAATTATTTTTGGATACTGTGACACAGATCCTCATGTGTTTATTGATTTTAATGTATCAGCGAAAATGCGTAGAAACCATAATTTTAAGATAAGACCTAAGGGGACACTCACAAATTACTTCAATTTTTTTTTAATCGCTACATAACTGACTGGAATGGTATTCCATCGAACATCATGCATGCACCTTCGTTAAGCAGTTTTTTAAGCCCTATCTATTAGATTATTTGTGTTTTTAAATAAAGTGTAACTTGTGTCAAGTGTGCAATTAAGGTTAGCTATGGGCCGTATTTAAATTTTACCTCTTAATTTTTAGTGTTTATTATCGGGTGTAATTTGTGAGAGACAAGTATGCAATTAAATTTAATTTGGTTAGCTTTGGCCCACATTTAATTTAAGTATGTTTAATATTGGAGAATATTCTTCGAATGGGAATTTCCCCCACTGAATTATTCTCCAGTCATGCACTTTTTTCTTTTTGTTTGTTTTGCATTAACGTACTTGCATTCGCATGTCAAAGTATTATTAAACTTAAACTATAAGCACTTTTTATATCATTACTGAATAATTTGGATTAATGTCGATTATCAATTTCACTTACATGTAATAATAAACAACTATACTGAATGAGGACTTAAGACAATTGATATAGCTTCTTTTAACAAGACTTATTGGATTAAAGAATACCTTAGTATTGAAAACAGTGGCAGCTGGAAAAGTATCTTTGATTTGGAACTTCCACCCTACGGAGGCAAAGTGGTGCTACTAGGAAACCTTAATAAAAAAGACATTCACGATATATTTAAGAAATCAGACCCTTTTGTTAAAGAAATCCTTAAAATCTGGTCTGTTACCTCCTTTGAGGAGAAATTGACATCAGACAAACACCTTATGTCGTCACCTTTATGGTACAACTCGCTGATAAGAATCGACGATAAACCTGTCTTTTACAAGGACTGGTTTATCAAGGGAATAACAAAAGTTGAAAATTTAATGGATCAATTCTAAGTTTCTGCCATTAACTGCTTATCAAAACAAATACGGCCTGCAGGTTTCCCCTCTAAATTTTTACGGGATGATCTCGGCAATTAATTGTCTACGTGGACAGATAGAGGAAACACAGGCTGGCTATAAACGCTGCCATTTGAAATTCCTAGAAACGCCAAAATCATAAAGACTTGTTTATAAAAAGCTTATGTCAAGTAAAAGCGAAAAACTGAAGCAAAGCCAAGAAAAATGGCACAAGAAATAAACATTGGCCCAGACGAAAATATCACCTGGAAAGCAGCTTATGAGTTGGCTTTTAAATGTATAAAGAACTACAAGCTTATAGTTTTTAACTTCAAATTCTTACATCGGCGATTAGCGACCAATACCTTTCTCAAAAAATTGGGACTTGTTGATGATGAGGTCTGTAATTTTTGTCAGAGCGAGAGAAAGCCTTTACCAATTATTTTGGGAATGTGGAAAAATAAAGCTATTTTGGAAAGTCATTTTCTCTTGGCTGCAGTCTTGCAAGTTTGTTCCTAAAGAGGATAATCTGCAAGTTGACGTTGCTTTGGGTCCTAAGGCCAGATAACTCGAATCGCGTCTAACCAACGCATCCCACGCGTGGTTGAATTCTTACAATTTGTGAAGTTTAATCATCTAATAGAGAGGAAAGACCACAAGCCTCTCGGAACCACTTTGCCCCTAGCCTCCCACGCAGTCGTTTTTAGGAGAGTCGTATTTCACCACCACCCCAGAGGTGAAATACGACTCCCCTAAAAACGACTGCGTTGGAGGCTACTTTGCCCCTTTTTGAATAACCTGCGATCAGGCTCAATTGTACCATTGCTCTAATGTCTTCTTATGTCGGCGCTCGCTACCCCTTCCCGCGGGAAAGGTCTTCCAACGAAACGAAAAAAAGCCTGATCGCAGGTTACTTTTTGAACAACTGAATGGGTTGCATGCCGTAATCTCCAGTGAATGACCTGTACGAATCTTTAGATCAATATCTTGGTTTCCCAATCCAAAAGCACTTCTATATCACATAATAAACAAACAATGTTGTATGTTAAGTAACAAAGCCTTAGAAAACGTAAAACACCAACTTTAAAACTGACTCACTTCGTGACGGGATTCCAGAGTTCAATTAAACTGCAAAACCTTAAGAAACGGGAAAGCTATGCATACCGAGACGTGCAAAAACTAACTGAGAGATTCCTACGTCGAGCTGCTCAAATTGCCATATAATCATGTCTGACAGAAAGTGTAATATTAAACTATTAAAATCAATAATTAAACGTTTCGCGAAATGTCACGCAAAGCAAAGTTCTTCATGAAGCAAAGGTAAGCGCACCAATAACTGGCGGCTTGTGGTCAGGCTTCTATAAACAAACGTTTTAAGCTTATCCTGTTTAAGCCATTGGATCATGCAGCGATACCCTGTTTAAGACAGAAAGTGATGAAATCGATACCCAGTTCAAGACAAAACACCCTGAAAACCATGCTCTATCGGGCCGCACGTTCTCGTTAAGGCCATATAAGGGAGTACCACCCCCTCCCCCCGGATCGTAACAGCAGTCGCCAATCAAATACCGCGCACCCTTTATAATTACTCGTTTGCGTTGTTAGATTTATCGCACCTTTTGCCTCCTTTGAAATGTGCTCTTAACTTTCTTGCCCGATTAACTTCCATTGTTACAGCAATTTCGCACTTATGCCTATTTCATGAGACTCGATGGTAGATAGCGCTTCACACAGCGGCAAACATATGAAAAGAACATAAATTATATTGCATCATTCCAATTATAAAAGCAGTAATGTTTCCAATTTCCTTTACTTGTGAGCGATTTTTGTGTTATAGTGGGTGCCATTACTAGTACCGCCACCGACCGGCCATAACAAATTTGACCGTGTTAACGATGGCTAATAAATTTGTACTGTTATAAC
Source organism: Galaxea fascicularis (assembly GCA_948470475.1). Taxonomy (NCBI): domain Eukaryota; kingdom Metazoa; phylum Cnidaria; class Anthozoa; order Scleractinia; family Euphylliidae; genus Galaxea; species Galaxea fascicularis. Next base: position 15,033,438 of record OX419336.1, on the reverse strand, counting down.
AATTTTCACACTTATGGCACTTCATGTGCACGCGGCAAGCATATCAGACGTCCTCAAATGATTCGGCTGTTCTAATTTTACAATTTACTACGATGTTGAGGGAAATTATTGAAAACGGCATTTCCTCAGTAGTGGCGTGGATGAAAACAGAATACTTTTCGAAAACCATCTCGGAACAATATTTGATCTCCAGCGGGATTAAGAATGTCTCATCGATATTTTGTTTTCAATACTTAGGTGTATAGCTCATTTAACTAAAGTTTTAATTGTTTATATGGCTTTCCATCAAATGATGTGACGAATTTGGTGCAATTGGTGGTTTGGTTCACAGCATACACTATCACAACTGTTATTTAGTTTTGGAACGTTATAAACAATCAGTCTTGTTAGGGAGCTTAAGCGACGACGACGACGTCAACGAGATGTCATTTCAAAAAGCTTCAAAATATAACTTCTCGTTTTTGTAACTCTTTCGCGATTATTACAATTTGTTTAACGTGAAAAATGCTGGCGACCTATCAAGGAACTAAATTACTGTGAACGGTGTTAAAGCAAAGAAAACGAAAGAAAAACTTGCCGTCATGCGCTCACGTTCTCGAGAAAACCTAGAATTTGGTCATTTGCCGTTGTTTTGAAGAGGACGGCAGAGAAATGTACCAAAATGTAAAACGCACGTGCAGAGTATTGTTTTGGTTCATTAATCCCATTGTTTTGTGGCGTTCTCGTTGCCGTCGTCGTCGTCGTTGCTTAAGCTCCCTATTATGATGTGCAATAGGCCATATTCGTATTCTCGGTATTGACCTGGATCTAGCATAAAGTGGAGGCTCTTGCGGGGGAATACATTTACATATGAAAAGATTCCCCCGCAAGAGCCTCCGCTTCATGCTACATCCCGGTCAATACCGAGAATACGAATATGGCCTATTCACGGACCGTATTGCACTCTATACGGACCGACTGCCAAGTTTACGCTCCGTACGATCCGTACGCACCCACACCAAACAGTCGCCATGAAAATATAAGTCCCACTAGTGAGATGCAATTCACGAACCGTATGCCTTCCTATACGGATCGACTGCCACGTTTACGCTGCACGGACCGTTACAGTGCGGGTATATTGGACAATCCTCGTTTCTAATGGTTTTGTTTTTGTTTATGTAACGTTTTGTATGTAGTATGTAGTTAGTAGTAACTGTAACTACATTGTAATTGATGTGTATTTTTTGTTTTGCTGAAAAAGTAATAATAATAATAATAATAATAATAATAATAATAAATACTTTGTGAGGAAAATTCCCATTACGTACAAAGAGTTTCTTAGGATTCAGTGACTGGCTTGGAAAAAGGAGATGGAGCAGGGTAGCCACCTCACCTCATTCCTTTCTCATGATACAGGTTACAAAGTGACTGATGATCACGGTTTTATTCACAGATTGTTGTATTACGCGATGGGAGTCCAGTGTTCTCTCTGCCTGTGGATTTTGAACCTCAATGTGCAGCTGTCCATCCCGGGCAAACAGAGGTTGCAGTGGGAGGGAAGACGGTACAAACCGCTTACTAGCTTTTTCATCATTACCCAGTTTCTATATTAAAGATGCAGCTCATGGATGGGGAACATAACAATACTTTGAATTTACAACAACTTTATTTTCTAAAAAGATATGTGCAAGAAATCTGTACATTCGTTTGTGTTTTGTGGAAGCACATCCCTTTCAGATACACCTCTTGGTATAAGAACCGTTTACGCGCTAATATTTCCCGTAAAATTACGCAGTTCATTTTCGCTGCTCTGAAGATTTCAAAGTTCAGTTCTCGCAGTTTGTGTTCTTCATCTTATTAACTTTATCTGATCACTGATCCTGAAAGAAAATAGACCTTTGTTGAGTTGGAAAATCGAAACGAAAAACCGACGCCATGAACGTAAACAATATCTGCAGAGCAAAATTCTCCGCCTTTGTACTACACCCTGAAATTTGTAAACGTTGGACCAAGACTATGGAGACAAAAGCAATACTTACTAGGGGAGGGACCGGGGGAAAGTTTAATGAATAAATTAATCAGAATCGAGTGAGTGAGTGAGGGAAATTCAGACCCACAACAAAACCTCATGGCATGACTGCGTCATCCATGAGCTGAAAAGTACCCTTTGAAAGATCTGAATGTCATCTGGTACAGTTAATCTGAGTTAGAGTGCAAGAGCAAATTTAGGTTATGCAAGACGCAAAATACTGAAAACAGAAATACCTATAGAGCACTTCATGACCTTCTTTGAAAAGGAGGACCCTGAAGTTATCCCTGTAAAAGGTCTCTTAACTAAATTTGAATAGAGTTAATTTAAACGCATAGTGGGCACCGTTGACATACAGCAATGTAAGAGGGTTCTGAGATACTCTCCTACAAAGTCAATTAAATCACAGGCATGACTGGACATCTCTGAGGATTCCGTGATTTTTTATGTAACGGTAACTGTTTTTGCAAGTAGACGTTTTTTGGCTCTCTTCCATTGTCAACAATAGTAAACAGGAAGGTTAAAGTGCCTATCACCCCAAATTATTTTTTCGCCAAAATGAATCTTTGCACCTGTTCGAAACGCATAGCGACCTTTTTTTCCTATTTTTAATACCTCCCGCCTTTTTACAGGCTTCAAAACTTACGAAAAACCAAGGATCGTTTGTTTCGCGACCGAGTCAGAAGGGGAATGGGTCTATTCCCGATTTGACGTCAAAATCTACTTTGCATGCATATTTACAAAGAGTTAATGCAAAAGATTTATTTTAGCGAAAAAAAAATTGGGGTGATAGGCACTTTAAAAATAAATGATCATATTTTTTTTGGTTTTTAGAGCAATCTTTTTATATATACCTTGGAGGGCAGTACACTTGTGCAGAAGAAATGCTTGTCCCTGAGCCTTGTGAATCATGTGTGCGACTTGGGTTATTCTCCTGATGGTGCTTACTTGGCTTCTGTTGATGACCAGAGAAAAGTTAATGTGTTCAGCTCAACTAATTATGAAGTAAGTTTTATGATATGCAAGAGATATTTATATAATTCCCTTTGAAAAATGAATATGCTCAGATAAAAATAGATAGGTAACGATGCTCAGAACTCAATGTCGAGGCAAAACCGCCATGTTTTCATTACGCGTGTGCATGGACGTGCGTGAATAATGCTATGAAATGTGCACAGTAAGGATGTGTCATGCAATTGTGAGGAATCATCCTATTAGCGCTTCCCCCGGAAAGCGTCTTTTACTGAATGCCAAATTAAATGTGGATAGATTTATGGGCGCTGCTTAGATTTTTCGAGCAAATACTGTATGTCATGAGTTTTACATTTGTTTTCTTCTAGAGAACGTTTACCTTTGTGGGACACACTGCCCGCGTGACCTGTTTGGCTTGGTCACCAGACTCACGACGTATGGCCACTGGTGGTCTGGACACTTACGTGTGCATTCACACGCTTGCAGATCAGGATCCAACGATCAAAATTAAAGGTGATCTATATTGTACCATTGCAACGCCGATTAACGCACTGATCAGATGCTTGGTTACATCCTGAGGAAAAAAGTGAATAATGCAAAACATCCTGTAGAATTAATTATAACAGCCTCACTGTGTGAGCAACAAGTAAGGTGGCTCACACCAGTTTCCCGCATTTTCCAGCTCTTGTACTTTGATGGATCATCGCTATCAATCTCTATACATTATTACCTTTTTTTAGTATCAAACTAGAACTAGTGGTGACAACGTTTTTCACTACGATAGCAACAATATAACGTTTTAGGGCCATTTTACTCCTCTTTAGATTGTTGTGATAGTTTGCTCTATGGAATTCCCGATTCGTGTTACACATTCGTTCAGTAGCAGTAGGCATCCGTCTATCTTGTGAGATAATAGTGGTGTCTTGGTCAGTCAAGATCAGCCTTGTTAAAAGCAGCGTCTGGAGTGGCTCATCAATCCGCTCTTTACATATCACAGACATTTGGAATGTGAATCGAATGCTTCAGTTTTCTGTCTCTGCTTCCTGCGTGGTCTTCTGTCCTCCAGCTTTTGGTTGCGCTTTTCCTCGCGCCTCCTGACTTCATCTCGAACAACATGGCGTCAGCCACTGCGGCCATCTGCTTGCAGCTCCCAGCTGTCTGGGTCGATGCCTGCGACTCCCAGGTCCCGCTTGCAGACATCCTGGAAGCGTAGTGCTGGGTGTCCTGTGGTTAGCCCGCCGTACATGATAATTATCCTTTGGTGTGCGACCGTCCTTCGTTCCGTACACATGTCCCAGCCATCGCAATCGGCGCTGTCAGAGGAGGAGATGCATGCTCAGTCAGCCAGCTGGCTCCAACATGGTGGCCTTGTTGACTTTGCCTCACGATTCGTCGTAGGCAGCGAAGGTGTAAGTTTTGCAGGCGGTTCTCATGCCTGGTATGTATCGTACAGGATTCACCACCACATAACCAGGTGCTGAGGACACACTTCTGGTGCACCTTGAGTTTAGTATTCAAAGTCAACTGGTTGTCGTCCCACACTCTCTTGCTCAGTGTGGCTGCCACGCTATCAACTTTAGCAATACGCTTGCGAGTGACAGGTTGCTGGTGATAGTGGAGTCCAGATAGGTGAAGTAGTCAGTGACTTCAAGCACTTCGTTGTCGATGCCAGTGATTGATGGTGGTGCAGGGACTTCCTCACCCTTGACGTTGGCTCTCTTGGTGCTGATGGTCAGCCCAAACTATTCGTTTAGTATATGCGTAAAGTAACACTCCATTCGCAGTCGGAGCAATCTGACTTATACGTTACAAGTTTATTGTTTACCGGTATTTAGTTATATTTCCGAGTCATGAGTGGCTTGCACTTTTAGGACCTGGACTAGTCACACATTCGTTCTCGTCATAGGATGTTTCCACCCAATTCGTCTAATTTCAACGTTGTTTCAATGGTACAATTCAGACATTGAACTTTTCTCTTATCTGTGCTTTAATTATGCAAGCATATTTTCCCATTTAAACACAATTTAAAGGGATTTCACTCCCTCGCTCGTTCTATTCCTGTTTAACATTTTGCACATCCGCTAACGAGTGCGTAACGCTTGGCATAAATTCCGCATATGTAATTCAAAATTCGTTTATTTATTTGTTTATTTATATAGTTATTAATCTATTTATCTACTTTTAAGATAATAACGTGCAAAGATTGGAAGTAATAATCCATCAAAGTCAGAGAGTGCTGGAAACTGGTGTGAGCTTACCACAGCATGTGTCACTTAACCCTTTAAACCATAAGATCAAAATTTAAATTCTCATTTCTTGCCTCTTCACATTTCCTACTGAAGTAGTAGGGCGAAATTGTTGAAATATTAAGCAAATTCATCTTCTGTGATCCTATCCTTAATTCTCGTGACCACTGTGATGCTGATCACTCTTAGGGTTTAAGATGGTTTACCTCCAACTAGAATAAAAGATTTTTATAGAGGTAACAGTCAGGTCATATCTCATGACGTTCTTGCATCAGAAAATAGTCCTATTGGTTGAAACAATAACAGCGACAATTCTGTTTAATAAATAGCACATTTACAGCAACTTACACTTCAGACATAGCTATTCTTAGTTGCGTTGCGGAGTGGAATATGCTGTGGCATCTTTTCAGTGGTGTAAAAGAACTTTTTCTTAACACGGAACGTGGTCCCCGACGAATTTATATGCTATGTATTGACCTGCATTCTACTGGACTTGTAGCAAAGTCCATCACTTACAGTTTGTGTTACTAGGTTTGTTCATCGTGCTTTTCTCTTGATCGTGAAATAAACCCGACGCGACTGAAGTGCGTCGTATAAATTGTATTTGCCTTTCAGTAACATTGCAAAATTGTGGTTTGCGGCTTCTGACAATCCAGACTTCCATCATCAAAGAAGAATTCACGCATGTTCGAGATATTTTTGTCGGGAGCTTACATACTCAATTATATCCTTGAAATTTTGTTGAGCGAAACCTTCCAAAAGACTGATAGAGTCAAGTCTCTTGTCGTGCTCTTTTTTGTCCTTTTGGATCATATCACGACAGACTCTATTCAATTAATGCGATGCAATTTGCTCATTGTTATCATTGGCTGTAATCAGTACTGAAGTAACGGTTGTACTGTCTTTCAGGTGCACATCCCCAGGGTGTTGTAGCTCGTGTAACTTGGCTGGACAACAACCGCTTGGCTAGTGTTGGCCACGACTGCTGTATTCGTTTTTGGTCCGTCTCAGACTGAACTTAAAACGAGTCTCCTCTCACCCGCAGCTTTTGGGATGATAATGTTACGATGTCTGATTGTAAGACCTAACAGAGGAGAGCTTATACTTTTTTGATAAATTAACAGAATCAGAATTCAAGTATGGTGGCTTTCAGGAAAGCTTATGAATGCTGTTATTTTTTAGATTTCTATTCCTCGTGCAAATAGGTCTTATGGACGCCCGCCAGATATGCACTCTAGTTGCCTGAAATGGTGTCAGGCAAATGCGATTGAGATTTGTGACACTTTAAAATTTAGTGTGGGCATTTTCAACACAACATTTATTTACTGTCCTTTGTTATTTTAAATTCGGTGTAATACGCAAGTAAACTTGACGTTTGTGTCAAGTGAGAGCTGAATCTTGTCGGGAATTGTAAGCCGTCAGATGTTAAAGGCTGAATAAACTTATTAATACCACTTAATGTGCATTTTTCCACCGATGAAGAGGCAGCTGCCTCTAAACGTCTGGATGTTTCCGCCTTGCCCTCAAAATTTTACTTTCAACCAGCTATGATCAACCAAAATCGCTACACAGTTTCGTAAGTGACATTTTACATAGATATGTCCCCCCCTCCTAAATGGTTGGTTATTAGGGCCTTTTTGCGGTTTTTAACATTCTCTTCCATGGTAGGGTGCCCATGGTAGGTGTCAAGTTAAAAAACACGAAGGGATTTAAATCCTTCAGTAGGAAGTAAATCTTCCTGGTTGTAATCTTTGTGGCATTTGGCTTCGCGGTTTCGTCCATGCGAGTTTCAACAGTTGTTCGATTTTTCAAATCTCTAGTGTTTTAAATGATCTACGTGGATAGGTTTTTACAAGTATTTCAGAAACCATCGCCGTGTTCAGCTTTCCTTGAGCACAGGTGCTCTACTGATTGGGGAGACTAAAAATGAACCCGAAATCAACTCAAATCAAATCAAATGTTTTTGTTTTTTTCGAGCAGAGGAGAAACCGGAGTACCCGGCGAAAAACCTGTCGGAGCAAAGTAGAGAACCAGCAAACTCCTCCTACTTATGGCTCTGAGTCAGGGAAGAATCTAACCCGGGACACATTGAAGGAAAACGAGCACCCTCACCACTGCTGCTTCCCAACTTCCTTTTCCAACTGTAGAGTTAGACAGGGATTCAAAACCGCTTTTGTTCCTGAGTTTTTATTTGTCAGGGAAAGGTCGTGGAATTCTTTCCATCAAAGAGCCAA
>OX419336.1:15013478-15020978 GCA_948470475.1 Galaxea fascicularis | reverse complement strand
GAATTTTAGTGGAATTTATGGAGCTTTGAGTGCGAACCGTCGGCCGACCATGTCGCCAGCCTTTCGTTTCTCTTTACTGGAAAGCAAACTTGGAAAAGTTTAAATCGTCAAAATGGCTTTAGAACGACTCAGCTGCCACAAAGACTTCAAAATAACACAAATGCAGACCAAGGTAAGCTTCTTTTATTTAAATGCTTGCCTACAAGTTGAATTTAGAGCAATTTTTGAACCATTTTCATACATTCTCTTAAATGGCGCAATACTGTCACGTATGTAAATCACAAACTACGTCTGGGCCGCCTGTGGTAGAACAAGGGAAGCCCCAAATGCACAGAAGCACAGATTCTGGATGCGACAAATGTATCAGAAAAGAGAACAGTTAGGTGCTTTTCATACGCTGCTTGTGGTTGATATGGTTTGAGAGCCAGTCTAGGTTCTCAAACTCTGACGGTACTTTTGGAACTGCATCACATCCAGATCCAGAGGGAACATTCTTTCGCTTTTTCAGCTATCGTCCGTACAGAGTTATGAAGTGCTTGTACCAGGAGCCTTATGGGCTCCTGACTTGTACTTCTTTTCGGCTTGGTCTGGACCAACCTCAAACTTTCCCCCGATTTTTTTCCAGCAATTCAACCGTATGGACTTATTTTTGTAATCCTTACAAAGTTAATTGTATAAACATTCACATTTTTGGATTTCTTCCATAAATAAGGCGGAGTTGAAATTATCGCTGCCCGACGCCATTTTGAAAGTGTCAAAGAGAACAAGGAATTCTGGTCACGAAACAGTGCATACTGGGATACATTCCGATCTTCCCAGTCGCTCGAATCGCCTGGAGTGGTTTCCATATGATCGCACACAAATTTTACTCGATCGTCCCGATCGCCCGGATAGAGCAGAGTTCTATCTGGGCGATCACGATCGCCCCGGTCGCCTCGATCGCCCCTCAACTTTCCGTTACTGTTTCCATATAATCGCCCGGATCATCCGTACACTATTTCGAGCGATCGGGGCGACCCGGGCGATCGGGGCGATTATATGGAAACCAGGCTTTACTGTTTAGTAAATTGTTTTATTGTTCAAACGTGTGGGCCAACTGCTCGAAGTTAAATATTGACAGACTGCAATCGGTACAAAACTCTGCGTGTAGAGTAGTAAGTAGAATTCGGAAATATGATCATGTTACGCCTGAACTAAAACGCCATAGGTGGCTTCCAGTATCCAGTCAGCTTAGCTATCGAAATGCTGTCTTGGTTTTTAAATGTATGTATGGTCACGCCCCTTAATACTTAAGCTCTTTTTTCACCAAACGTTGTGATGTAAATAGATACACAACCAGGAGTTCGCAATTCTCAAATGTCCCTCTTTTTAAAACTGCCTCTGGACAGAGAACTTTTAATTACCGAACTGTCAGTATCTGGGATTCCCTGGAATCCATTTTAAAACTTCCTAGTAACGAATCAATCTTTAAGAAGCGTCCGTGACCTCGCGATTACGGGTTCAATCCCCGTTGAAGTCCTGATTTTTTTTCAGGCTTCAGTTTGCACAAATTGCGATCACAACTACGACGATCATTCTTCATTTGATTTCATATCCGCAGTTCACATATGATTCTTTCATATGCATTTACTCACTTACATATCTTCCACGGGAACATATGAACCCAAAATTGACCTGCTCCCAACGTCAGTGGCTTCATAGCTCAGTTGGTAAAGCATCGCACCGGAATCGCGAGGTCACGGGTTCAATCCCCATTGAAGTCCTGAATTTTTTTCAGGCTTCTTTACGCAATTGTAAAAATTGCGATCACAACTGCGACGATCATTCTTCATTTGATTCATATCCGCAGTTCACATATGATTTCTTTCAAATGTATTTACTCATTTATAATTATTGTTCCTGAAAAGCCCCACTGGGGAGGTTCAATAAAGTATGTATGTATGTTTGTAACAGAGTGGACGCTCGATTTTTTGGACTACAAGGATAAGAAGGTGTGTGCTGTGGAGATGTCCTGTCCGTGGATGGAGCATTGGGAAAAGAAGTATGAGTAAAGTGCGGGCCTCTGCGATTCAAGTTGAAAAAGCAGTACCGTAGCCCTAATGCGAGGGCCAGTTTGTTACTCGTTGATTTATAATAATCAAAAATTAACTTCACTATTGACAGTCTCGAAGACTTAAATTTCAAATTTTCTCAGGGGAGCATGCCCCCGGATCCCCCTAGTTGGCTCACGCTTACGCATTCGCATTAACCCCCTACTCCCTCTCCTCCCCTCCCCCCTCCCCACTCCATTGTTGCAGCAAGGGGCCAAGGGGATCCGTGACGGGAGATATATGAAGGCATATATGCAATACCCAGGGGAGAGAGTTGGGTGCGAAGAAGGCAGTACAGAGGAGAGAAAGTCCTACCGAAAAAGTCTTGAAAGTGGAAAACGTCACGTGCTTATGGGTTTCAGAGCTTGATGTTGGGGTTTCAAGGATTCAAACATGTCAAAATCGCTGGCGGAGCTCTGCATGTTCTGCATCGCCAACAATCTTCAAAACATCAATCGCGTGGGGACATTTTTGTCCAAAACTGATAACGAAGTTCTTCTGGAATTGCTTTGTGATCATGACATGTTTACAGCGAACAATTTGCCACATGTAACATATCAGCTCGTTACACCTCGGCTTGAAAACATTGCTTTTCGTTACAGCAGTCAAGTGAGTGATGCCTTGCTGCAAAGTATTGCTCTCTCCGGTTGTAAACTCAAGTCTTTCATTCTGAAGGTTTGTCGACAGGTTTCAGGTGAGTGTCTTTCTGCCACTCGCCCCTGGCAAGTAACGCGGGAATCATGATGTCAGTTGAAACCCTCTCTTTGAACTCTTCTGAATCGAAGGACTAATGATCTTTGCATTCTTTAGTCCAGCAGCATTAGACCGAGGAAAAAGGGGGAGGGTTTTAAAGATTCTAATTCTAATTCTAATCATATAATCTGCCAAGGGCGGTATATCCCATCACGGCAGATGCCAGGGTGACTAGTATTTTAATTCGCACCCCAGTGTTTGCTACTCCCCATTATCTGTTTGCCTAGAATAAGCCAGAGTAGACTGTAATATATTTAAACTTCATTGATTGCTTTGATGTGTGTACTTTTCAGATAAAGGGTTATCTTCTCTTCTTAAGACTCAAACAGAGCTGGAATTTCTGCACATAAAACTGGACTCTGTGCACATCAGCCTTACTGACAAGTGTTTGACAACACTCCATTCTCCAAAATTAGCATCTGTGAAACTGGAAGCACTTGATCAAGTTACTAACAATGGCATCATCACCTTGGCCAAGAATTGTCCTTATATCTGTGAATTGATGGTGCCACGATGCAATTCACTGATGGATATCTGCTTTCAGACTGTTAGTACACTTTTAAAAGGAAGGCTTGTAAGTCTGCTTATTCATCCATTTCTAGCATTGTGTTACCATTATTTTGAGTTTTTTAATACATGTACATAGAAGCAGATTATATTGACATAATCTCCAATGAATAGTCACCTCGTTCAAATTAGCCTTTGTTGTCTCCTTCAAGGTTAAAGTATTCTTTTGAATTTTGCTGTTAAGAACAAGGCAACAAGGGCTAATTTGAATAAAAATAAAAGAATAACAGAATGGGAGCCACTTTGGAATAAGGTGTATGTCATACAAAACTTCCTGCCAGCTTCACTTCCATTCTAAACCTCCTTTTGATTTTGATGTCTACATGTAGATATCAGAATATCTTTGAGTTAGGGTGATGGTTTTTTAACGATTCCTGTGATCCTTTCTCAAAGTCTACTCCTTATCTGAACTGGTTCTACATCTTTGTAGCAACTGACTTAGTCATCACTATCTCTCCCAATACATGATACTTTCACACTTGTTGAAGTAGGGATTGATAAATATGCTAGTAGATAGCTCCCATATTTCACAAAATGGCTAAGTTAACAAATTTTAAAATTTTGCATATGTTAGGAAGTGTTGGATATATCTGGTGTGCATCTGCTAACTGATTTAACTCTTGTGGCTATTGGCTCCGGTACTTGTCCCCATCTCAGAGAGTGAGTAGTTCATTTTTTATGTACTTTTGCTTATAATGAACTCCCACATGGAAAAACATGGCTCAAGATCATGCCTCATGCTTTCCAGTCAAACTGTGGACTCAAAAATATCATTTCACTTACAGACTAAAAGATTTTCAAAATATGTTTTCTGGCATTCTCAAAGGTTGTCACTTTGCACAAGTACACACAGAGATCTCCGTAAGCCCCGGCGACCGGCGAAAATCGCCGGCTAGTCGTCCTGGGCGCGCCGGCTACTCAGATCCAAATAAAAAAAATAAAATAAATATTTGTTTTACATCCAACGGCAACTTTTCCATTTGCGACGCCTACTTTCCCTTGGGTAAATACATTCGGAAATAAATGAAGTTTGCCTTAAAGAGCCAAGTGTCCAACTATTGTTTTTGACTGAATAAACTTTTAAGTTTCGTCGAGAATTTCGCCACGCTTGAATCTGCTTGCAGACATCGATTAAACGTTCAGCAAACGAAACAGGCTCAGATTGCGAGGCAGCGGTTACCGACGAAAAACGGCACTTCTCCTAACTTTTCCCTCCTCCCATCCCCCCACATGCGCCAGAGGCTCATGGAAGGCACTTGCGCGCCTTAATAAATTCCTCTGCCGGCTACTCCATTTTATTCTCCCTCTACTCCAAAATTTAGGGAGAACCCTGTACACATTATAGCAACTGCTTTTAGTGACCTGAAAGAAGGAATATAGATTGCAAAACGTGGATCTCATCATTTAAAGAACTTGACACTATCCCAGTACACCTCCATTCAATAAAGCTGCTGGTGAATCTTGTCATTGATTTCATTTCTTTTCCTTCTGGGAAATCATTCTAGATCTAGCTCTTTGTTTAAATGGGCCATTCCTGTAAAAGAAAAAGGAATTCCTCACAATTTAAGCAAACTTATAGCTGACACAAATGACCATGACAATAATTAATAGTAATAATGATAATAAATAATTATAAATAATAACAAAGTACTTATTCTTATCCTTCAATTTCAGTTTATTTTTTGCCACGTTGTTAATAAGATTACAAGATAAATTTATATTAAACTACAAGCGATATTAAATAACCAAGATAAGAGAAATTATTTGGGCTACAGGCACCTCAAAAAATTACAACTATGAAATTACAAATAATTATTGTAAGGGTGTCTTATTTAATTTATAAGTGCATTTAGCTCAAAAAGCAAGAACACAGACAAAAAAACAAACAAAAGTCCTAAGTTCTTGTTATTGTTGTTATTATTATTACTACTACAACTGTATATAATTGTTTATTATGTAGTTATTAGTCCTCTCTTATACATATTCCTAGAAAGGTTACTGTAATATTTTATAGACTTTAGATTATTATTAATAGTTCTCATAGTTTGATAATGATGTTGTAAAGACTAACCTAAAAAGCTCTATTGATTTGAAGGTCATTCTCAAAATCACAAGGATTTCTTTTGTGTAGGGCGTTCTGCAATTGAGGGTTTATTTTTTTTTGCTAATTAGCCTTTTTTGTCATTTCACAGACTCAAACTTGATGGCTGTACCATGATTTCTGGAGTGGGACTACTGCAGGTAGAAAAAATAAGCAATTTTAATTTCTGGTGTTACAGCCACTCCACCATACCAGCCAGGTTTTCTGAAACTACTGAGACTGCAAGAGTCTCTCTTTCTGCTCTAAAATCTGTGGAACAAGTGACATTTGAAACAAATAAGATATGTGAGTGGCTGTTAGCAAAGCCACAAGCCACTAGTGCTGGCCCTGGTTGTTCAAACGTTGGATAGCGCTATCCACCGGATAAATCACTATCCAGCCGAAAAGTATTGGGAAAGCTAATATTGCACTATCCACTGGATAGATATTTATCCAGTGGATAGTGCTATCCAGCCTTTGAACTTCTGGGGTGAGGAGTACACCAGGAGTATAGAAGTGCCAGTACTGGTGCCCTCTGACAAGTGACTGGTGGCTTTGCCACTTGCATCTCACATTTGCATTTGTTCTACAGATTTTAGAGCAAACAAGAGACTACTTAAATTGCTGTCTAGAACCTACCCACCAAATCCTCGGAAAATGACTATATGTACAGTTGAACCCCACCATTGTTGACTCTCGGGGGAAAAGAAAATAGTTTGCAATAGCAGGGATTCAAAATACTATTTAATATGTAATCATATGATGATGGAATGTTAACTAGTGCTATTGAAATTAATTGATGTTAACCACTCACAGGCCTTTAGCAGAGGGAGAGGTGTGGGGGCTCAAACGAAAAAAAAATACCAAAAGACAGCATTGATGGTATTTTAGCAAAAACAATCTGTAAAGTGATTTCATGTTCTTTCAAACTTTGGGGTGATTCTTCTAACTTGCTAAATTGTAGGCAAATTCTCCTGCAGTCATCTAAGGACCAGCTCCAAGTTCAAATCAAAGGGTGCCTATGGCTAACTCATGGATTAATTATTAATATTTTTCGAAATGTAAGCTGATAGTGAACTTGTAACCGGTCAAAACATGGGTCATCATAATGTGCAAGATCTCCCACCGGAGGCTGGAGGGAGAGAGAGAGAAGGCTAATTTCGTTTTTTTTACAGTCATCATCCCCCTTCCATGATCAGGGGCATCCAATTTTCCATTGGACCAAGAGCCTACAATAGCACAGGCTAATAACTAAAGATAGAGACTGTATGATGCGAGGTGGAGTGTCTGTGTATTCCAAGTTACCCCACCTAAACAGGTTGCCTGACCTACCTGGGGTCCCCCACCTTCATGTGTAAGAGAGGCCCTAAAATAATCCGTTTTTCTGTTCTTCCCATCCTGGGCATTGATTTCATAACAGATAAGATACTGGTAGAAGACGTTAGAGGGCCAAAGGTGCCTGTAACCTGGTAGGGTCTGGGGGTATGATCCCCAGAGAATTTCTTCAATTTAGGATATTGGAGTTGCAGTCTTCTCGTTTTTAGTAAATAGAAATGAAAAATTCAGTTTACCCCTCTCCAGTCATATTGCTAAGGTACAGTGTTTACGGAAATAGAGGGGTAAAACAGTGACACATTCAAGGAGTTTTGTGTATGCAGTGGCAGATCTAGGAGAGGGTCCCCCTTATTTTTAGATCTTCAAATGCAATGCATCAGCAACTGCTTGTATTACAAGTGCATCAGCCCACCTACCCTATTATGACCTACTTGTTAAATACATGTATCTTGCCCATGAATCCTCTGTGTTACTCTCAATGAATCTTTCTGGGTAATTTCTCATATATTGAATACCAATTAGAACTACGGATGTTCATCTGACGGCTAGGTTCGAGCATACAGTTGATGAGATACTGCTCTAAAAAACAGTCACCTGCACCCCCAACATCTAAGATTGACAACCCCTTTCGGCTCATCTAGATTGCAGCAACACACAAGCATCAAACAGGACCTG
>OX419336.1:15003478-15008478 GCA_948470475.1 Galaxea fascicularis | reverse complement strand
TATATATATACACGCGTCTATTGTTTATAAAAAAGCAGGGCAGTGCGGTTCTAATTACAATTAAGTGTAAGAAAAAAACTAATAGAGTATTGTTTTTGAGTCAATTGTTCCGAAGGTAAAACTTGTTTTCGTGGCGGCATTTGGAAATCAGTTCTGATCTTTTATTTAGGATTCTGTCGGGGTTTGCACGTTTGATGACGCTTTCGGTTTTTTCAATTAGTTTCTTGATGTAAGTGTTTCTTGACGGGATAGGTATATTCTTCATCGAATAGTTGAATCTTATATATATATATATATATATATATATATATATATATATATATTATGAATGAAGAAGCTGGAAATCCAACGATGCAGTCACAAGGATACACAACGCCTTGCTACTCAAATATTATTAAGTAGTTGAATGAAGAAAGTAACAACAGCGAACTACTAACTGATCCTTTTTTAATAAAAAAAAACATTTATATGCCGACTAGTAACCAGGGGCCGGTTCCTGAAAGGTGTAATAACTCTATTCCAGGGATAAATGTGCCTTATTTAGTTAGTTATCCGTTGAATAAGGTACATTTATCCCTGGAATAGAGGTATTACACCTTTGAGGAACCGGCCCCAGGGGGACGCAGGTTCGATTCCCACTCACGGGGAATGTGGGCTCAGCTGAATGTCATTTATCATAAACCTGATGGTAATAGTCTAGTGGCTTATTTTGTTCACACAGATTTGTTTGGCCGTTGGCCGAACCTTGACATCTTTGGATCTGAGTGGTTGCTCTGTGTTAACAGATGCTGGTCTTGCAGCCATCAGCAAACACTGTCAAGTCATTGAATCTCTAAAGGTGTCTTTCTGCCCAAACATCACTGGCCAAAAATTAAAACCACTATTCTTGTGTCCAAGAAGAGGTCCAGACTTTCGAACTTTTGTGGCTAATGGATGTAAAAAGGTTAGTATATTTGTTTCAGCCACCAATGATTGAAATGCTTGACTCGTATATTTAGTTGTGGCTATGAGTTGTTGTTAAGGCTTACACTTAAGTAATAAACAGATGATGTTGTTTTGTTTTTTTATTGCTGTCATGCATTCTTAGATGTGCTGATGCAGAAGGAACTAAAATCCAGCAATAAATGTATTCCCGCACCTACCCTCACACACATGTATACATCCTGACTTGCCTTCTCCGTGCATGATAGATACGGATGCATTTTTTCCTGGCTTTTAGTGCATGTTTGTTATTACTGTGCTTCAAACGTCTGGCGCCTGTCTATAAGACGTTTGAAGTGGTACCTTTTAGTTTTTAGCATTTTCTTTTGCACCGCTTGACTGTGTTCATTCCTGTGATATAACGTGACTGTCACTCACTGAAGTTTGCGTTTTCAGTTTTCAGTTGACGTGATATCTGAAATAGCGGCACGTTGTCCATCTCTATGCAATTTACGTGTGGCAGGCATGAAAGGGGTTGATGATCAGGTTTTAACAGCACTTGCTGAAAACTGTTGCCAACTTTCCTGTATCAGCATCAAAGGTTGTGGCTTGGTATGTATCTATCAGCCGGTAATTTCGTTAAGTTCATTTAAATAATAAAAATCAGTGAAAACACGATTAGACGACATCTTGACTCTTTTTGCCAAAGTTAAGAGAACATTTGTCGTAGTCACTTCCCAGCATTTGTACGATCCAGCGTGGGTCTTTTTTCATATACTTTATTCATTCTTTTTGGTTTTCAGCAGTGTTCAATGTCACAACTCCGTTTAGAAGTTACAAGTCAGTTCAGCTTTTTTGTTTAGACTTCGAGAGTACCTCTTCCTTTGGGTGATCTGACTGATTCCGCAGCTAATTATTGCAAATGGTTGTGCAATGAGACCTGTGGAGAAATTCCAGAAAACACAGTACACTCGGGATTTCTGCTCACTACCTTGCATTTACACCATTCGTCAATTGTCCTTTTACTTCCTTTGATTCATCGGCCACTGATCATCAAATTTTATCATAAAATCGGTCCTTAAGACAAGGTTGCTTTGACCATGCAAATAATATTAAGTTTGTGTTCTAACTTTGAACTCGCTTTTCGCGCTCCACCAAATTGCTCACAAGTCATAATACAGTAACATGTTACGGGACAGATTTTAGATAACAGGCACACCGCAGGATTTGGTCGTTAACGGCTTTAATCTTGAGTAACTGGCTTCGTCGAGAGTGATAGCACCCGGTGATAGCACAACTGCGACTAGTCTCACTAGAGTGTCTAAGCTTACAGCCAACTCTCTCAAGCTTACAGAACATGGTCTATTTATGCTAAGCAATTAAGTTAATTGGTTTTACAAAGATAAATAGCATTCATATGCAGAAAGTAGGTGTTACTAGGTGATAAAAGTCGGAAAATTAAAAGAATTGAAATTGAGCTGAGTTCAACTGTCCGTGCAAAAATTTGCAAAACTGAAAATATCTTGAAGGCTGGATTCCTATCCCACAATTCAACTCGCTAGTCTGAATGTAATCAAATTTTCCTAGGATTCTGTCGAAACAGATTTTAGTTTAAAGTTGAAAAGGTAGGTGAAATTTAGCTGAAAATGGTTCCACTGAGAACAAAGATCTCCAAAAGTTGTTAGGACGCGTGGCTAGGCTAGATTTTAATGAGGCAAGCAGAACCGATTGGTATGCGAGTTCTGCTGCGAAGGTGCGAGCGGTAGTGCGCCCTATATAAACAAGGTTCGTTTTGGAAATTACCTATTTTCTAATGGAAAACGGAAAACACCTTTGAAAGAGCACAAGAGAACCATTTACTTATTTAAACAAGGCTACATCGTTACGTCCTGGATATCAATCTTCATTTCACTGACAAAATTTATGAATATCAAGAGTCACTAAATGAATGAAATATCAAGAATGATAAAATCTTAAGAGTGTGTGTTTACAAACACACTAGTGTACAATGTGCCGTTATTGTAGTCATTTCAAGTGTGATTTTCACAGGTTACAGATGTTGGAATTTGTGAATTAGCACGTATGTGTCCATTGGAGGAGATTGTAGTATCTGGTGTACCGAGTCTGACCGATCGCTCTGTTTTTGCGCTTGCCAATTGCTGTACTTCAACACTTACAGAACTGTATGCCTCTGGATGTTCCATGATTACTCAGGCAGCCATTAATTATCTTAAGGTATGATTTGATTGTCCATGTATCATAAATGTATTAAATTCAATAATTGAATATTTGAATGACGTATGGATGGGCGGAAACGATGCGAAAACGCTACGCATGGACGCGACGAAGAAAAAAAGTTGCGTATTCAAATGAAAACGGATACGTGTGGACGGGTCTTAGTTTTGGTTCACTAATGAACATAAAATCCTAAAACGGAACAAACCAACAGTTTGGATAAACAGCTACTTTCCGACGGAGTGATCAATAGTGATTAAACAAAATTGTCAACCTTATTGTTAAAAAAAATCCACCCGTTAATGTTTATGCCAGTGATAACGGAGATAAGTGAAAAAAATTGCAACAGCAACTTTAGTGGGTACCTTTTAAAACACAACACAACATAACATACGTAACTTGCAATTTTATTCAAGTTGATGAAGCCAAAGAAAAATTGTAAAAAAAACAAACAAACGGAAAACACGAGGCAGGCCAATAACCCTTCTTTCTTATTCTTTGCAGTGGTTAAAACTAAATGTTTTCTTCTTTTGTTAGGACTGCTGTTTGAAAAGAATATTCGTTGAACACCGCACTCCAAATGTTGATCCAGAGCAAGTAATGGCCAAGAATCTGGACACCGGAGAGTTTTGCAGGGCTGACCTTTTGCTGTCAGGGCCTGTTGTACAGGACCCAGACTGGCTCTCAGATTGAACCTACAACCCCCCCCCCCCAGGGGGGTACTTGACCCATGTTTGGGTATATGGGTGCCGCCGAGGGTTTGGAATCCTGACCCTGTTTAGGGCAAAAATACTCTAAAAAATCTACCCTGTGTAGGACAACAGCCTCCATTTCAAGACCCTGTTTAGTACAAGAGACAAAATACACTCTCTCTGGCTTTACAGGACTTTAAACTGTATAATAAGCCATTCAAATCAGAGAAATCATGCTCTCGATGCGTCTAAAACCCAGTTGTTGCGTCTCTACACTTGACCTAGACAAAAAGCCATCAAGCATTAAGCTGTAAATGAGTTAGCGTAACGAAATGCCGTCATTACATCAATAGAAAGGGGACTACTGTACAAAGTACCAAAAAGAACTGTTTACTTATGATTAATCTAAAAGAAGGAATTGTATAATCACAAAATCGACACAGCGACATCTGTCTTTCATCACGTTATCGAAGACAAAGAAACTAGACCAACCGGTACGATCTGTTCTGTCAATGCGCGCTTGTTATAATACTGATAAGTGGAAAAATAATTTAAATTAAAGGATACCGACAACAACAGCATTCTTGTCCAGAAAATGATCTGATGTTGATTGATGACATTGTAATGTCCGGTTAACAGGAAAAGAAATGCGCCGCTCGTCGTTCGCCACTCGATCGCATACTCTTTTAACCTAACTTCTCGCAGGGTAGGAAAAGAAAGAGACTGCTTGCGGTCTGGGTTAAAGTCTCTCGGATCGTAAAAACCATACCC
Source organism: Galaxea fascicularis (assembly GCA_948470475.1). Classification (NCBI taxonomy): domain Eukaryota; kingdom Metazoa; phylum Cnidaria; class Anthozoa; order Scleractinia; family Euphylliidae; genus Galaxea; species Galaxea fascicularis. The sequence continues at coordinate 15,003,859 of OX419336.1, read as the reverse complement.
TGTCCAGCGGCACGTCCCCGTATAGCCCAAATAAGGGAGTACCCCCCCCCGGCCTACAACTTGCTTGTTATACATGCACTGTACTTGATTTTTTAGAGTAGAGCTTCCAAGCACCTTGTAATAGTCCGTCTTGACTCTAGCCTGTGTAGATGATGGCTTTGGGCTCACTAAGACTACAGTATCTCATGTACAATCACGCGCTGTCAACTAAGTGAGCACGGAACAACTTTTGCCGCAAAATAAACCAAACCATGCCCGTAATCACTCAACTGTATCAGCTCAGCTGCTGGAAGCGGGAATTGCAGAAGATCGTGTTCCAAGATGCAGTGGCTGGTTGACTGCACAAGTTGCTTGCTGAGTCCGTGAAATATAAACGTGATC
>OX419336.1:14915978-14998478 GCA_948470475.1 Galaxea fascicularis | reverse complement strand
CAATTTTACGCAAACTTGATTCTTCGAAATAAAACTTGAATCTAAGAAACGTAAACTTGAATCTTTGAAAGGTAAAACTTGATTCTTCGAAACGCAAACTTGAATCTTTGAAAGGTAAAACTTGATTCTTCAAAACGCAAACTTGAATCTAAGAAACGCAAAATTTAATTCTTTGAAACGCAAACTTGATTCTAAGAAACGCAAAACTTGATTCTTGGAAAGGTAAACTTGAATCTTTGAAACTTAAAACTTGATTCTTTGAAACGTAAAACTTGATTCTTAGAAACGCAAACTTGATTCTTTTAAACGTAAACTTGAATCTTTGAAACGTAAACTTGAATCTTTGAAACTTAAAACTTGATTCTTTGAAACGTAAAACTTGATTCTTCCAAACGCAAACTTGATTCCTTGAAACGTAAACTTGAATCTTTGAAACGCAAACTTGATTCTAAGAAACGCAAAAACTTGAATCTTTGAAACGTAAACTTGAATCTTTAAAACGCAAAACTTGAATCTTTGAAACGCAAACTTGATTCTTTGAAACGTAAAACTTGATTCTTCGAAACGCAAACTTGAATCTTTTAAACGTAAACTTGATTCTTAGAAATGCAAAACTTGATTCTTCGAAACGCAAACTTGATTCTTAGAAACATGAACTTGATTCCTGCAAAACGCAAACTTGATTCTTTGAAAACGTAAACTTGAATTCCGCAAAAGGAACTGATCACGTGATACTTAACGCTTCGCCGCCAAGGCGCCATAGTTAGTCAGCTATTACCCACTGCTGTCACTTCTCCTTCGTCCATTGATCATGGCGAAGGATTTGGAGGGCAAGTGGCGAGGAGGATGCAGAAACCATCCCTCAAATCGGTTTGGTGCGTGTGGTTTATTTCAAAGGGAGGCTGGATCGAGTAAATGCGGGAGTTGCGGCTGTGTTGCTCGTTGTCATGTAAGTTTTTGTTGACTTTATTACATCATTCATATTTGAGCTTAAGCCTAAACGGGAAGAAGCCTAATAGCTAGCTTATTTTATTCAGTTAAGCTCAAATTAAATCGGCGTCCTTTGTAGAACAAGGAATCTTAGTCGGGGTCAGATCAAGCTGAAATGAAATGAAGAAATTCATTCAGTCTTCCAGAGATTTTACAACCACTCTTGGCATCACTGCGTTAAAGTTAAGGTGATGTTTTATCTATGAGCTGTGCGGAAATCTTGCCCAATTAACAAATAAAAAAGCCTTAAAGTCTGTCATGTTCTGTTTCATGATATAGCTCGCGCCTCTTTTCCTTGAAATCGAGCCATTTTCCTGCTGTTTCAAAATCATTAGAAATCTAACCTGATCAGGAAATGAATAAAGGGGGTAGTTTCTAAAGAAACTGTGGTGCTACTTTCGTTTCGATGGTAAACCTTTCCCATGGGAAAGGAGAAAAAAAAAGGGCAGCCTGAGACAAGTTTTCCATGCACGGAGCGTCTTCCGCCCTACACTGTTTGGATTAATTGACAATTTTCAAAATCAGCCAATAAAAATTACTTCCGCTGTGGGTACTCGCGAGCTCTCGCTTGCGTGGAGCGGCGTGGAGCTGGATGCCACTTCTTCCTTCGCAAGACATCATGATTTTCGTTAAATTATTGGGAAACCTGACAGTTTTGGCGTCAGAGGAAGCGTTTATTACAAATTTAGTTCATGGTGGCCGGGATATTAATCTGTGTTTGGAGAGCCCACAAGAAGCTCAGAATTTTTTGAGTGAACACCAGCTTCGGGCCTTCGGCTAAATAAACCTCGATTTCAAATACACTTACTTGTAAACAAGGCGAAGTTTTGTTGTTGTTGCTGACATACTGTTTATTCCCTTGAGCTTACTCTATTTCATATCGCTCTTTGTTAGTGTATTTGTAAAAACGGGAGAGAGTGTCAGTGTGCTATATGATGTAAGATTGCGTGAGTTGTTGGCATTATATTCGTGTAAGACTTAAGGTGGCTCTATATAGTATTTGACAAATATTTATCACATAGCACTCGGTAGAAGGGCAATAATAAAAACTTACAGCCTTAGACTATGTATGGAAGACTTTTCCAGAACCAAAATGTTGTTGCCATGGCAACTACAGATAAAAATGCTTGGCTTGTTTTTTTCTTAATCTACCTGACTTCTAGACGGTGTTTCTAGGTTTCTACGAAATTCGATTGATAAAATTTCAAGAAACTCGTTTTCAAAATCTTTACGGATGAAATAATTTATGTTTGAACGAATATAAAAACATACACCGCCACCGAACCTGCCATTTATAGGCCTATCCCGACAGAGAAAGTCGGGGACGATTAAGGTGATGAATCGCGGCGAAGAGAAAGTAAGGGTACATATATATATATATATCGTGCCGCGTAGCACTACAAACACATACAAGTGGTGGAACAGAGAATTAACTCTGAAGTGTAAATTCAAGTGCTAACAGAGACCCATGAAAAACCCACTGGGCGTTAGCCCTAGTAAAGGGTATCAGGGAACCACACGAGGCAAAGAAAAAATTCTTATGACCTCGGTGGGAATCGAACCCACCACCTCCGGATTAGATCTACCGTTTCTCTGCCGACTAAGCTACGAGGTCGGACAGAGAAAGTCGGGGACGATTAAGGTGGTATCGCGGCGAATAGAAAGTAAGGGTACATATATATGTTGTGCCGCGTATCACTATAAACACATACAAGTGGTGGAACAGAGAATTGACTCTGTAGTGTAAATTAAAGTGCTAATGGAAACCCATGACTAAGTACTTGTTTCCATATCTCAAACCGTCCTCTCCCTTTTCACTTACACATCCATGAAATTTGACTCAGAGACTTAGGTTTCTGCTCAACATCAAAACAGCGTGGTACAAAATATTTTGTTGTCATAAATTAATCGTGATGTGATGCGGTCGCGGTCAATTACGGCCGTGAATACTCGATGAAAGGTTTTCGCATGGGTGAACAGTTTATTGTGTCGACCTCAGTACGTTTTTTAAAACAGAAAAGTTTTTAAGCCTATTAGCCTTTGGCAAAATACTCTAATTTGGTAGCTCATGTTGACTCATCCCTCTACAATACTTCTAGACTACGAGCAGTCCCTTTGTTTTCTTATAGTCCGTCGAGAGCGGAGCGAAAAAAAAAGGCCACGCAAAAGTTGGCCGCGTGAAAGCTAAGAAAACAAAGGGACTGCTCGTAGTCTACAATACTTCCTAAAATGACATGAAAACATCTTCCACATAAACTTCACTCGCAGCACTTCACTTTCCAATAAAAACATAGTAGCAGTACGTCCCCTCTACTAACTTTGATGGAAACTACCAGTAGGTAAGTTATAAAATCGAATGTTGACACGTTTCTGACGTAAAAAAAAAAACGTTTTTCTTGTCAGTCTGCATTTTGTACTCAGTCTGCAGTCCGCAGTCTGCATTTTGTACCTGGTCTGCATTTTGTACCCGGTCTGCAGTCTGCATTTTGTACTGAGCGGTAAGCTTAGATAGTCGGATTTCCTAGACTGCAGGAGTGTCGCCTAACTCCCTCGTTTAAATATATCATTTATATTCACTTCTACGCAATATATGTAATCAAAGATGAAATAGAAGAGCAACTAGATTATATTCTGTTATATTACAACATTTAGGTACCTCCAGTTTATTTCCAAATCCTTCCATAGATATTCCGTGATCATCTCTGGCGATTTCAGCGCCTTGATCTTATTGAAAAGACAGTCACGAAGATCTGCGAAACCTGTGAAAATTAAGCTATCAGGATGAGCAAGAAAGAGAACTGAACAAGGAAAGACTCGGCAAATGAATAATTACAAAGATCTGTACCTTCGACCATTCCCGCCATGTGTTGGACGACTCGTTCGCTTCGAAAGAGAACACGTGACAAAGATATTTTGTTTACGTTTCAAAGAATCAAGTTTGCGATTTGCAGGAATCAAGTTTACGTTTCAAAGATTCAAGTTCAAGTTTGCGTTTCTAAGAATCAAGTTTTGCATTTCTAAGAATCAAGCTTTAAGTTTCAAAGAATCAAGTTTACGTTTCAAAGATTCAAGTTTGCGTTTCGAAGAATCAAGTTTTACCTTTCAAAGATTCAAGTTTTGCGTTTGAAAGAATCAAGTTTGCGTTTCAAAGATTCAAGTTCAAGTTTGAAAGAATCAAGTTTACGTTTCAAAGATTCAAGTTTTGCGTTTCTAAGAATCAAGTTTGCGTTTCAAAGATTCAAGTTTACGTTTGAAAGATTCAAGTTTTGCGTTTCTAAGAATCAAGTTTACGTTTCAAAGATTCAAGTTTTGCGTTTCTAAGAATCAAGTTTGCGTTTCAAAGATTCAAGTTTACGTTTGAAAGATTCAAGTTTTTGGTTCAAAGATTCAAGTTTTGCGTTTCTAAGAATCAAGTTTGCGTTTGAAAGATTCAAGTTTACGTTTGAAAGAATCAAGTTTTGCGTTTGAAAGAATCAAGTTTGCGTTTGAAAGATTCAAGTTTTTGTTTCAAAGATTCAAGTTTTGCGTTTCTAAGAATCAAGTTTGCGTTTGAAAGATTCAAGTTTACGTTTGAAAGAATCAAGTTTACGTTTCAAAGATTCAAGTTTGCGTAATATTGTAATGAGCTCCATCGTACACCGTATGAATGTGTTTTCGGTAGGTATGAAAACGCATCGATTGATCTGCGTCCACACTGATACGGATGCCGTAGCGTTTTCAATACGATTCACTTTCAACAGCGTTTTCAAAAGTATCCGTTTTCGATGAAAACGCTCAGCGTTTTCGAACGTATCAGTGTGGACGGGAGGGCAAAACGCATACATATCAATGCGTTTTCAAACAAAAACGCATCAGTGTGGACGGGGCCTAAGGCTCGAATGCGAGGCGACCACAAAAACCGCACGAGGAGTCCGCGCAGGCCTGTCACTCATTTCCTCTCAAGCCAAAAGCAAGCATTATAAAAAGTGTTGGATCAGCAAACATCATATTTTCAAGTAAAATCAAACATCTTTTTCAAAAACACATCCAAATGTCACTTAAGTTTTATTAAAGATTTTAACCAAAGGGAAAAAAAACTGCCAATGCCATGCCATAGATGCACAGTAACTTTCAATAGTAAGACCTTTTTGAAAGCTTCACCTTTACACCTGTAGAGTTCCAGAGTGCACAGTGACAAGTGACTTCATATCATAAGATGCAATCATACATATTACAAAAAAAAAAGAAGACACGCCACCTGACAAAGCTAAATGGTCAACTCTAGAATTACTGAAACATGAAAAAAATTAAGGTTCTATTTCTTTTTGCTTGGAAAATAATTCAAGCGCTTTGCTGCTCTTTACTTTGAAATAAATTCGAAATGCAACGACTATGGTCTCCTTCACGTCGCAACTGAGTTAGCATTTCGCTGGTCGTAAACCTTTTCTCTTGCCTTTGTTTACTTTGTTTGCCTTTTGCTTTGCTTGTTTAGTTTTCATATTTTGAGGGGAAGTTGCCGTCGCGATGTTGCTTAAATGCTCAAGCGAGAAGAACGCGACGCCGGTCTCGCCCCAGACTTCACACCGATTTTCCGTCGCCGTCGTCTCTTCCCGTCCTGTTGCTTAAGGTCTCTAATGAATCGCTTGGGACCGAGCAGGTACCAGGTTAACCTGGGTAGAGTGTGCATGAATTACTGATTATCATCAATATTTGGAGCCATTTACGTTTTGATGATAATCGCTATTCTGGTCTCGAGATCATGTTGAACAAATTCGAGAACCGGGCCCCTCGGACGGGGGACCCGAGAAAGTCAAGGAGACTGGGGTTGAACATCGAGAGAAACCTGAGACTGAGAGTTGAACCACGAGGGAGATTGCAGTCATGGCGGACAGATGAGGGACGCAGGAATCTTCGGTGAGGTACATTTTGCTCGCCTGCTAGGCCAATTTTTTTTCGTGGAAAACCTGCTCCCATAATTTCAATAGTCACCCCAACACTCATCCTCTTTTCAGGAACTGAATGCAGCGGAGTGATGTCATTGCTTGAAACAGAAGACTACTTTGAAATCCCTGAGGAGCCCGATCGCACAAGCAGTCAAGTTAGACCTCTGTGGAGCAGTGCAGGCGCACATTTGGACCCTCCAAACCAAGAGCAAGTCCAGTTTTTGGTTACAAACTCTGGATTCACGCAAGCTTACCCGAAGAGCAAGATAACTTCTGAAGTATTAAAGGCGATGGAACGTGATGCCGATGAAGCCACTCGTGCGTCTGATGCCCAAGGCGCGAAAAGTGACAGCTATTCCAGGTATATATGGATTTGGAACTTGACTTGTTGCAAAACGTGTTGCTATGATTTGAGTTCAGTCGTTACAGAAATCAGTGCATGGCGTGAAAAATCGATCTTCGAAAACATTTGATATATAATAGTCAGTAGTACTCTTCTTTGTCAATTTATGCACCTATCAGTGTCAAGCCCGAGGGAAGGGGGGGTCGGGCAACCCACGGGAATTTGACTGTCACATATATCCCCATGGTAGGGATTTTGATCGGACATGGCCCCAGGGTGGGGAATGTCATTGCTTTCCTCTTGTATAGAACAAGGACTGAAGGGGATTTTGATACTTTTGACAATTATTTTTTGCCCAGGGGTGGGGATTTTGATAATTGTTTTCAGAAAATGTCAAAATCCCCACCCTATGCCCAACCCACCCCCCCTCGGGCTTGACACTGATAGGTGCATTATCAGTTCAACCAATCAACATAAAAAGATCATCACAAAGTTTGGTTGTGATAATTGATAATTGTTGATTTCTATCACATAAATACTAGTTATGCAATGCATTTGAGTGGCCATACTGGGAAGTTCGTTCCCATGGGCTCCCTTTAACGTGTGTTTAGACTGATTTTCACAATGGACGCAAGCACAAGCAAAGGAAGAATTCTGTGCTTGCATTTGTGCTTATGCTTGTATTGAGGTAATCTTCAGGATGAAATAAGAGCTGTAATTTGTGCTTATGCTTGCATCGCTATTGAAAAAGCCAAGCTTTTATTTACTCTACACCAACGGTTGGACACACCAAAAAGGTGCGTAAAATACGCCAATTTACCTGGCACCATGCAAAGTTCTTCAGCATAATGTACATGGTTTTCAGTATGGTTGAGTGGAATATTCCATGGTATACCACAACAATTTTGTACCATGTCATAGAAAATATGTAGCCTAACATCATCGATGCGCTGGACAATGGGAAGGTTGGGTGTGATACTGTTGAATTGGACTGATTGGTGGGAAGGTTCAGTGGAATATGGAAGGATATGCAATGGCTTTCCTGTGTTTTGATTGGCTATAGTTTCTATTGGATAGTATAAAATTAATATTATACACATACTGAGATTCACTCCAAAATAAATTTTCAAATACACACATTCTGACTGGTTAGACACTTTTTGTCATTTGTGAGGAATGTTGTGTGAAAGAATTTGTATCAGTTTGTGGCCTTTCAGGGGTGTTTCCCAAGCCACTGATGACTGAACAAAACGTGAACATGCGCATGTTTTATTATTTCCTTTAAATTGTTGCTTTTTAATAAAGCTGTTCAAAATTGCAGATATCCCTTCACTGGGGGAATTCATCATAGGTCACAAAAAAATTGTTATTTCCACATAATTACATTTTAATTTTGTACTTAAGGCAAAATGAAGCTGGAATAAGCCCTGACCATGAAGTTCTTGATGCTTGGAATCCAATGTCAGATGATTTTGACTCAGAAGCTTTCAACAGCTATAAAGAACCAAGTGTTGCAGATTTCATGACGTCTTTCCCTGGGTATGTGAAAATAATTGTTTTGAGTTTTGAAACTTTCAGCCTTTCATGCATTATATCATGCATTTTAGTACTGGTTGTTTTCCCTAATATCTACACTGGTCTGGAATAGATCAGGCATTTTATTCATTTTTACTTATTCCTTGCATTCTTTTGATAGAAGTTCTGGCCAAATATCACAGCTATCCACCAACTCAGCTTTGAAAACTAATGAGGATGTCAGACTATTTGTCGGCAGGATTCCCCAACAAATTACCCAGGTTTGCTGAATTTTTAGATAAATGTAAACGTCCATGTATAAGCCGCACTTTTTTTCACAAAATTGAAGCCAAAAATCAAGGGTGTGGCTTATCCATAGATACATCTGTGTTTGGAGTTCTCAAAAACCTAATTAATATTCATAAAACTTTTTAAGATGCCAAGAAACAAACATGAAAGAAACTGAGGGCCTGTTGCTGTAGTTCATTGACTTTTTCATTGAGTGATGACTCCTAAAGGAGCCGTTTGTGTCTTCGAGTGTTTATCGGCGAATCTTGCTATCCAAGAGTTCTTTCAAGCGATCAGTTAATTTTCACTTTATTTGAACAACTAAACACCAACATACAAGGAATCTCCATTCCTCCGCACAGCTGCTTGCAGTGACGTCTGCTGCCAGTCACTTCAATTCCATTCATATTCTTCCCGCCACGTGCGACAAAGTACCACAAAATTCGTGAGTACTCGCAAGGTAAATGGCCGACTCTTTCTTTGGAGATAGCGATAGCGAGGACTTTTATGGCTTTTAATGATAAACACTGACTTTATCAGATGTTCATGTGAAGAACAGCAGCATCGTTTAAATAAATTATTTATTGTAAAATTAATTAATGAAATAAAAACAAATGATTGGATCAGTGCGCGTGCCTTCCGTTTTCCCAGACGATGCCCAGGCTCTGGCCCAGACTCCTCCCAACATGTAAAGCTTGGCTACTAAGCACTCGTTTTGTTGTTTTCGATGCCGAAGGAATTTCAACTTTATGGTGTGTTTCGAAGTTAAAGATGGTGTAAATTCCAATGAAAAAGAAGGTATGACAAATGAAATTTCGCTTTCTTTCGACTTTATAAATGTGAAAGAGAGCCACAACTTCTATATCGGTGTTTTGAAACCTTTATTGTTTGTTGTTGGTTGTTTGTAGCAATACAACTCTACTGAAACTTCAAACTGTATTGTTTTTATTTTTTCCAATTCTGCACTTCCAAATCGGGGTTGCGGCTTATCTATGGATGTGGCTTATCTACGGATGCAGCTTATACATGGACATTTACAGTAGTTAAGTTTACTTGCCACCAGCTTGAAGCTTATTAATACTATTATTGCTATTTTGTGTTGCATTCTGTCCTATACTATCTTTATGTCACAGCTTGAAATGAAAAAATGACTAAAATACTAACATTCTTTTTAAACATTTTTAACATTCTTTTGTGGTAGTCAGATGCATGTGGGGCCAGACTGTGATAATGAAATCGATTATTGTTTGTAAAATGAGGTGACAGGGTTGTGGTCGGTTGTGTGCTTCCTTTTTGGCTGGTATTTATAAGAATTAAAGTTGTTAAATAGCTCACTGACATAATTTTCGTCTTTGAACAGTTAAATTTCTAGAAGCTTGAGCCTCTGTTTTGTTTTTTACAATCACCTTGAAGATGTAGCGAAGTTGCTGAGTGATCAGTTTCGGGAGCTTGGAGAATATTACAGACTGCAACTAGATTAGAAAGCACTTTTGGGATTAAAATAGAAATCTAATCTACATTGTATCTTGTGAGACTTGTTTCTCCATGTATGGCGTGCAAGTTGAGGATTTAAATGTCGCCAGATGTGGCTCGAGACTAACTTTTCAGCTTACTAGCCCAGTGGCTAGTGCACATGTTTTGTGCTTACATTTTCACTGGCCAAAATGGCTAGTGAAGCGCAAAACCTTCTAGCCAAAACAGAATTTTTACTAGTCTGTGGCTAGCTGGCTACCATTAGTCTCGAGCCTGATGGGTGTTTGATTTCTTTGATTACAGACACTTTCTTTGTGACCGGGTTTTGCACAATTAAAATCTCGGCTAATGATGATTTTTTTTGAGAGAGAATTTCTGCATGAGGTGTTGCAATTGTTTGAAGAATTTGATTCGTTTGATCACATTGTTAGGAGCTTAAATATTAACTAGTACAATGTGACAATCGTGGAACAAGATATCTAAAATGACATATCTGCCATTAGTATCCGAAATACATTTTTCTATTTTGCAAGCTAGTTTTGGGTTAATAAGTATCATTACACCTTTGCTGATTGCTGAACTGACTAAAAAAGACTTTCCCTCCCCATTTGGCAGCCCAGGTGTCAGCACTAATTTTGGAGCTGTGTTTTGGTTGTGAAGCCAATGAAAAGTTGACCGGTATTAGATAGATTTGTTGAGGCCTGTAACATTAACTGAAAGGCATGTCATGGCAAGGCTTTCAATATTGTTCATTTTTGGTGTACATTAGGCGCGCAAAATACACATGTGTGGTGGCAGCAAATTTGACAGTTTTCGTTGGTCTCATTAACATAATATGGGGGTGAACTTTGATTATGCAAAATGAGAAGGAACACAACACACAATGAGTTAACATAAACAGTAGGGAAAATTAGGCTACAAAAGTACATAAAACCTACAAAAACAAGTAACACTGCTGATGGAAAAGTTAAATGGGGCTCAATGAGTGGCCCTGAAAAACGCTCCAAGTTGCGTTTCAGACAGGAAAAGTAGGCAGTGAGAAATATCATAAAGAAATATAGTACTGAAGCTAATTTTATGATACACTCTACTGACTGCAATTCAGGAAAGGAGAAGACAGTTCTGATGAATACTGTTATTATTAGGGCTAATAGATTCTGACAGGCTATTGATCGAGGTATGGAAGGAATTCTCTAATTAAGGTCTGTGGACGCATTCAAAACATGGACCCCCGGTCCATGGACCACCTCTGTGGACCCGGTCCATGGACCACTCCTGTGGACCCGGTCTGTGGACCACCCCTGTGGACCATCCCTAATTTAATAAACAGAACTGCAATAAAGCCACAAAACTACATTCAGCACTAATAGATGACCAATGTTAATGTCACAGCACTCCTGATTCCGTTTTCGACCTGAAAGAATATCATATCAAATGAAACCACTGAAACCAATATTTTCTGTTCGTTGCGTCTCTCAGACTTACTAAAATGCCTTACTGGCTGAAAGCATGTTGTCTTGCGTTCACTGTAAGCATGATTATTTCGAGGTGTCAAGTGAAAGGCCGCCATCTTGCATATTAAGCAATCTCGTTCCCAGGGTAAGAAGAAAAGAGACCAAAGGAGCCTGGGGGAAGACATCACGTACCCCCTCCCCCCACCCCCTCAGTATTTTTCTACTCCCCGATATTGATGATCAGTGGTAACGTGATGTAACATTCTCTGGTATGGAATTCAAAGCACATAGATGTTGTCTCCAGCTCCACTGACTAAAAACTGGATTTTATCATAAGCTCGGAACGAAGAGTGAATTTGGCTGTTAGCGGCACCCAATTCCAAATTTTAGTAAAATTCTGCTAAATAAAAATCGAGGGTGTTTCACAGGGGTGGTCCATGGACTAGGTCCACAGGGGGGGTCCATGTTTTGTATACATCCAAGGTCTGTTGTGCTTACTAAATCTCTTTGTTGGAAGTTCTGTAATTCTGGCTCTAAGGCCATACAAGATATGGTTCAACTGGTAATTAATGTTTGCAGTCATAGTATTGTAACATGATATTTTTTCATAAGACAAGATTTAATTAATGTTTTACAAAGTGAATGAGCCAAAATACGTAAGCTTAAAGTGCCTATGAAGTAAAAGTGTTTGAAAGGCCTCTCAAAATTCAGCAAGAATGGCACTTTCCTTTTTGAAAGATCTTCTTTTATTCCCGAGATATTAAAGTTTTTGCTTAAAAGTTGATGATGTCATCAGTGGTTCAAGTGAGCAGATAAATCCCAAAATTGATAATATCTTTGTCCAGAACTGTTTGAGCAATGCCATTTAAACTTGGCACCAGTAATGTATGTCAGGTAAGAAGCAAAATAATACTTACTGTGATCGGATACCTGTAATTGGACGCCTACGCCATTCCTGCGTCAATTACGTGCGCTTTTCTACTGTTTGTAAGACTGCTGTAACATACCACTGACTTTTACACTCAAAGGAGGTTCTCAAAATCTCCTTTAGTTAATCTCGAAATTTGTTATTGATATGTTTAATTAGTAATTGGACCTCATGCCGTACAATTCAGAGTAACCATGCTCGTAATTTCAAATCGAACTTGTGCTGCGCGATAAACCGATTTTGAAATTACGTGCCTGATTACTCCCTGAATTGTACTCCACTCAGTCCAATTCTTATTACTAATCAACTTTGTGTAAGTCTAATCTTAATGTCTTGAAAAACACCTGTAAATGTAATTGTGTTGATTTCATGTTTTCTAAACAATGCTCTATTTCTGGTATTTATTAATTTACTTCATTTATTTTAACCCATTGACTACCAACTGTTTTTACATTTTCGGAGTGATTTTCCACCTATAAACGATCCATAGCATTTCGTGACTCTTTATTTGAAACTACCATGAAAAGTGGTGCTGTCCTAAAGCACTGGAGGCTCAAGGTTTCTGAAAACGTCATTCTGATGTAGCTATTTTTCATCTGTGGAGCTACAAGAATGGCCCAAGTTTGGTTTGCTTGTGATGTTTGCTAAGTTTACAGCCATTTTTCATCTGTAGTGGCTGCCTGATGAGCATCATGGGACTACACTTGCCACATTCAAAAGGAGCCTCAAGACCCTTCTTTTTAGACAAGCTTTTTATCATTTTTTGATTAGTTAGATTATTTATTTTAAATTGTAAAGCGCCATAGAGCTTTTAGGATATGGCGCTCTATAAATCTATATATTATTATTATTATTATTATTATTATTATTATTATCATTAAGCGTGACGGTAGCTAAGAGTCCACTTTCTCAAAGAACGAAGCAAGGTGATGTACTTTGTTGTCGAATTTGGCTTGTTACTTGATGAACTGGGAATTTGGCCGGTCGGACACTTAGTACCTTTGGGACTCAACTATTGATGAAGTTCTTGACCTACCGCCACATATTTTGGAATTTGTGAGCACTGAAGATCACCACAAGCACAAACGTTTGGCGGTAGGTCAGAGTGGCTGAGAGTGGCTGAGTTTATATGTGAAAGAATTGGGGGAAGGAACGGGCTCTGTCAAAAATTCTCCTTATTTCTCAGCGTGCAGTGCGGTTGAGATATTGAAAATGGTGGGAAGGCCGGAATGCACTGGAACAAAAGGCTGTGACCTGTAGCACGCTTCAAGTGTACAAATTGCTTTAGTGACAAGAGGCGATTACATTTGGTTGAATATCTCTGCATCAAAAAAACTTGTGACTATGAAACCTTCTCCAAACCTTGCATTTGAACTAAGGAAAACAGTGAGCTAAAATAAGCTTGGGTCCGAACAATATGTTTTAAACAATTTTTTCTCCAAAAATATAAAAATGTGAGAAAATGGCGCGTCATGCGTAACAGTGCGCAAGTGAAAATTAAAAACAACAACAGATTATTCTTGTCCGTGTATAATTTAAAACTCCAGCAGTTGTAGTTTTGCAATTTGGAAGGTATTTTAAGCCATTTTATATAATTCTGATATATTTTACTGAAAAGTGTAAGACCCGCTAAGGATTATGGGTAATCATTGACTTTGCAGGAGAAACCCTTAAAAGTTAAAAAAAAATGTTTTTTTGTGAACAGGTTTGTTAATTAGAGCCTATTTTAGTCAATTACAGCCCCGTTTACATTCAAATTTTTTTTGGTACGGCCGGGATAAAAAAGGGTCTGTGTACCCAAAAAAAAAGCACGGCTCGGATGATTTCTACAGTGTAAACGTTAAAATTGAACCCGAGCCGTGCTAGATTTTTACCCGTGCTCGGACCAACTCAGGAGGTGGTCCGAGCACGGGTAAAAAAGGTCACCGAACCATTATTTTGGATTTCCAGTACAATGTAAACAGCCATCCGAGCCGTGCCTCCATTTTCACCAAACATTTTGTCACATTGCGCAAGGGTAGAACAAGGTAAAATGGCGGCCGCCAGTGAAACTGGTCAGAGAGGAAAGACTTGGAAAGAAAGCGAAGTTCGAGCCTTATTAGATCTGATGAAAGAAGAGACAATAGCATTTAACTTAGACAACGCAAAGACATCCAAGGAAAAACGATCAGTCCGATCCAAAGGTTTCGATCTCTCGGAGGATTCACAACGATAGCCACTGCTATCAGCAACATCATTAATTTCTTGCGTTTTCCTTTTGGTGTCTGATGTTTCCTTATTAAGGTCCCAAGTACATCCCGTTCAACCCGGTGCAGTCTTGAGAGGACAAGCATCGCACTGACGGTCACCATGTTGGAAATTGTTCAGACTGAAATCATTTCGCGCATGAAAGCAATTGTTGTCACTGACCAAGACGTACAAGGGCTCAGAAAATTTGACTAAAGTTACCCGTGCCAAGTTACTTTGGTAAACAGAAAAGAGTACGGATAAAAAGCGGTTAAAAACAAATGTAAACGCCTTTGACCCGTGCTAATTTTTAGCCGATCCGTGCTACTTTGCTTGCCGAGCCGTGCTGAATTTCTCTAGTGTAAATGGAGCTTACATGACTTGTATTTCTGAGAAATTTTTGGCCTATGTTACAGAAATGTACCCCTGAAGCTTGCTACAGCTCTCTATCTATGCTCAGGAGAAGAATATGAACAAAAAAAGTCATTTCTAAGCTAGAACAAGGACTGAATTTTGTTATTATGGTTGAAGTTTTGTTTTTCGACAATGATTTCTTTAAAAAACAAAAAGGCAAAAGGGGGGCATTTTTGTGGTTTCTCTTGTCCAAACTCCGACAAAAGGTCATATGGTAAAAGTCCAAATTTAAAGGACATTCCATTTCGTGCTCACAACTGACAATCAAGGCAATATTCATGGGATTGAGAAAGCTGCAATGTTTTGAAGCATGGGAGTCTTGTGCGGCCGGTTTTGGCCAGCACAGTAGTCAAATTGGGTTAAATCAAAATTTATTGTGCATTGTTACCCACCTTGAATAGCTGTGCTAACTGTGGATAACAAATATTGTAAAGTTGTATTTTCGCAGAGAAAATAAAGATTGTTGTTGTTGTTGTCAGTGGGTGTCATTTTTGTCTTACCTGACCTACATTACTGGTGCCAAGTTTGAATGGCATCAATTATTATTTCCACAGATATTATAAATTTTATGATTTTATCTTCTTACCTGAACCACTGATGACATCTTCAATTTTTAAGAAAAAACTTAAATTAATCTCAGGAATAAAAGATCTTTCAAAAAAGAAAGTGCCAATCTTACTCCCTTGTAAAGGCCTTGCAAACTTAATTTTTTACTTCATCTAGGCATTTTAAGTCTTAGGGTTGTTGCCAATAAACATCTAAATCAACATAACTGACAAGAATGCGTTTATGAGATGAAATCAGCAAATTCCATCGCATCCATTTAGTGAAAAGATCTCCTCTTTAAAGCCCATTTATTGTGTGGTCTTGTGACCCAAACATACAACGGACAACTGTGAACCACAGTATGAGCCATTTTGTATGCTTGTTGCATAAACGGAGGACTTGGAAGTAGTCCAGAACGTAATGGTAACTATTGATATTAGCAAGACCTAGAGAACATAACATTTGTTTGCATTTTCCAGCTTTCAGTAAGCTCTAAAGCAATTAAAACGTTTCAAACAGAATCAAAATATATATTTTCAGTGGCATGCCAATCCACTGATCAATAGGTCGCTAAGAAAATTTGAGTAACTTAGAGTTCAGTAATATGATTTAAACAGTGGTGCCGCTCAAACTTCATAAGCAGTAAAATGTATTATTTTGTCCACGTCTTAAATGAGGTGTGAACTTCCTCAAATAAATGCTTTGGTGTCCTAAATTAATAAGACGTGAACTTTACATGTGTACCGGTATGCGTGATAATTTTTTATTGAATGGATCAGTTGCCAAGCAAACTCAGTGTTCAAAAAACCAGCAAAGACACCAACAAAATAGAGGACTATGTGCAATTCAGTAGAAGAGAAAGAATTAGTTGCAGGGAAATGACAATTACAGAACAAGCATTTTCATCTGTGTAATATGTTATGATCGTACCAATCCCTCCATCGCTTTCTACCGACTCTTCTCGGATTTCTGTTTTAGTTTTTGTATGCAGCACCAAGTTTATGAATTTCTAAATGTGGCTGTATCAAAAGTGAGACATGAAACATTTGTACAATTGTGATGTTGTGATGTTGGCACCATATGTAGGACGGGAACGTATAAACGAAACAATTTGCATCTTATTTAGTTGCGTCTTAGGTAAGACGCGTCTTATTTTTTGTCCAGTATAAATGGCCCTATTGTGTCAATAGACCTTTTTAGCTTGTTGATTTTGTTTTCCCAATGTAGACCATGTGATCTTCCCAAGGGAATTTGTTTTTTGTCTTTTCATAAATTATGCATACATATGCATGTGAATATGGCGAAATTTCAAAGAAACCGTTCTCTAGTGTAACATCACGTGGTCTACAATGGGAAAACAAAATCTACAAGCTAAAAAAGTCTATTGTCTTTGCAAACGCAAATGTTCTTGGTATGAAAATCTAGGAAGGCTTGAGTAACCTCTTCAGTCAAGTTGGAAAGTTGGTGTACTGTAAGCTGATTTCACAGCACAGCAAGGATACTAACATTGGGTAAGTAGTAAAGCAACTTAAATTGCTGTCATGTTCCCATGTAGTTGTTTTACTGACACCAATTGTCATATGGAAGTTACCACTCTGACTTATAAGGAGCAATTCATTCACATCTGTACAAGCTACCGTCAGTAACAGTGTTGGAAACAACAATCCGTCAACACTTAAATAGATGTTTGGAGCCATATATGAAAGATGTTTTTCCTATAGGTGAATGATGCATATGAAAGAAATCTTATGTGAACTGCAGATATGAAATCAAATGAAGAATGGTCGTTGCAGTTGTGATCGCAATTTTTGCAATTGCATAAAGAAGCCTGAAGAAAATTCATGACTTCAACAGGGCTTGAAACCGTGACCTCGTGATTCCGGTGCGATGCTCCACCAACTGAGCTATGAAGCCACTGACGTTGGGAGCAGGTCAATTATGAAAGAGAGTTAAGGGAAACCCAACTAGTGATCAGGGGGACATGGGTTCAAATCATGCTCAGGGCAATTAAAGTTTTTCAATTTCTCCAGAGGTTGTCCAGTGTTGGGTTTCCCTTAATTCTCTTTGATAATTTCTCCTCAACTTGGACTGTGAATCCATTTGCGATCCTTCTGGAGGGTGATACGCTGTTGGCTCAAGGGACCCACTTAACTGACTCTTTACATAAATTACCCTTGTCTGCCTGTGAATCACATGTTGATCCAGCGTTATCACACAGAAAAACTGGCCCTTAGGGAGTACCACAGAGAATGCCACACATTAAGTGATTTATCAGCCTTGTTGCCAGCGGGGTTGTCCTGATAGTCTAGTGGTCATCACACCCAACTAGCGATCAGGGGGACATGAATGGCAATGAACTGCAGATGGAGTGCTTGTGGTTCTGTTTTTCTGGGTTGATTTAGCAAGATTTGGATAGGGTAAAAGAAGCCTGGAACAGCCACTGCATTAGAGGGTCGTGCCATAACACTGTAAAAGGAAGACCCAATTAGTTGTTTTACTTACGTGAACTGCACAATGCTGAGGATTGCCTTGCTCCTGTCAGTGCACAGCAGTGTGACTATATCACAGAAAATTACCTTGCTCTTGCAGAGAGCAGCAATGAATACCAGGAGTATTTTCAGTATGCCTTTGAAGGTCCAGGATGGGGATGGAGGGGTTGAAATGGCACAATTGGATTTAATGATTAAGTCAAAGATTGCTGTATAAACTACAGTGACCTTATCTTGAACATCTCTCTATATTTTTTCTTTTTTTCCTTTTTTTATGGCAACTATCTGTGTAATTAATTTTGTAATGGTTAAGCTTTTAACATGCAAAAACTGATAACTGAACTCTAACATTCCTAAAGTTGTCTGTTGTTTGAGAAGGCAAAATTCCAATTGGAGTGAACAGCACAAAGAACAAAGTCATGATACCTTAATGGAGAAAATTATCCCCCCTCTGTGATAAAACTGTAGCCTGAAAGTTCAAAATCCTTTGTAATCAATTATGCAATTTCCTGGGAGCTTCATGCCTTTGAAAATGTACCACCTTTGTAAAGAGCCAGAAGAGAAAATGTGGTAAAACTCTTCCATGTCAGTCATGTGTGCCACAGGAAATGTAATTTCCCTACTACATGCTCCAACTTGAGGAAAGCAGTCGGTATGGTTTGGGTTTCTCTCCTTGCAATCATGGTCAATATGTACTGTTATAGCCAGATGTCCTCCATTTACAGGGCAATGTTTCTGTCCTGTTAACCAGCCAAGTACTCCAGCCAGACTCACATCCACAGCTGGAAACTTCTCAGCTTCTGGAATGCCATTTTCATCTGTATTGTCGTCGTTCTCCTTCCAAGCCAGTGCTTCTGTGTTGCCCGTGATGTTCTTATCTTTCACAGTCTATGAGAAATCTTGAAGATTGTCAATGACTGCCTCCTCAAGCTTCCGTCTTGACATTCTTCTGCTGAATAATCCGGTGAAACCAGTGAGAAAACAATCTGAATCCACCAGTCCACCTGTATTTGGTGCAAACAGATCCTTACCGAGGGCAGCCTTATCTTTAACGAATGAATACTCGTTAAACAGTTTGAGCCCTCACAGAATTCTCTCAAGTAAAGTAAGTACTTGCTTATTATGCTCACTTGAATGGTTCCAATAATGTCATCTTGGTGGATCTTGTCAACTGGGCCAGTGTAACCATGGTCTAAAATTAAGTCACTTAGGCTATCATCAAATGAATCAGTTTCTTATTTGTTCAAAGAGTTCCTTGTTGTTATAAGTGAAATGTGTATCGGCATCAAGTTGGTCAAGGTTGATTTAAAGTGTTAGCATCAATTCATACACAGGCTCAACCACAAATGATGGAGGAGGACCACCCTGTGGTAATGAAGCTGCAACAATTTCACCACACGTTTTAAAGCTTTTATTTTGAACATTGTACTTGGAGTTCACGGGGGCTCCATCGGAGCACATTGATTTCCTAATGTCTGAGACAACACTTGAGAAACATTCTTGGGACAATGCCCCTGTATCAATACCGTTTTCACCACAATACAGTATTTGTAGGACATTTTCTGGACTGGACTTGCTTGCTTGTCATTGCCAAAGGGAAATTATTCTTGGGAGTGGTGCTCCTCTTCTTGCAACAATGTAAAAGTCATGATCTCTCTTGACATTCTTATGCATTGCATGCACTAGGCTTGCAGTATCACCATGGACTTTCGTGGTTTTCTGAACACTGTCAAAATCAAATGTAGGAACAGTAAGATCTTCATCACTTTCCCCATCAAGCTGGCTTTGAAATTCTCTAGCCATGGCCTCATCTGATTCATATGTGGTGAAGGCCTCCTCAAATACTGCAGTTGGTTTTGTTTTTCTCTTTTTGGGTGTAGAGAGTTCATCAAAAGGATCTTTTCTTCCTCTTCACCTTCACTTGCATGAAATGTGAAGTCTTTCATACTACACAGATAAAGAATGGTCTTGGCATAATCCTTCCCCAGGTCCTCTTTATAATGCTTTAATGAAAATAACTCTGGGGAATGACCCTGGGATGAACTGGGCTTCCTCCCCATTTTCTAGAAGCAACACATAGTCTTCATTGGTGTCAAAAATACCACTGTGGTAAGCCTTGAACTTGTCAACTGCCTTTTCTAGGATGACATTGTATGGTGCTCTATTTGACACTGACAAAGCAATAAGCTTCCCTCTCTTAGGTTTAAGCCACATATCCTTTTCACAAAAGTACATCATGCCTCTCATGATGTCAACTTAAATTTCCTTGTCAACTGGTTTCTTGGACACCCTGGCTTTCCATGTTGACAGTGTTCTATCTGAATCAAATAAAAATATATGAAGCGCTCTCTGAGGCAGATCTATGTTGTTGACAAAACATTGTTTACCTAGGTTCAATCTTAATTCCTATTCTTTCCTAACCATAATTATTCATAATTAGATTTAGGAAATAGAGGAAATAGATTTTCAACCGTAGAAAAAAATAACCAGAATACTATGGTTTCTTACAACATCTATACCTACACCCCTCACAACATCTATATCCATAACCCTCACAGAGGATTATACCCATACACCCATACATACTTTATTCAAGATGCAATAAAAAAAGTAACTAACATATACAAAACATTGAAAGTACATCTTGAAAGGAAGTTATTAGGTTAACCCTTTGTAAAAACTTCCTAAAAGAAACAATAATTTACAGTGGAAGGGGGCCCAAAATGCATCCCAATGACATACATTAAACACTATATATGTTCTTATTTGATACTTTTATTACTTAATATTTTTGTGCAAATAAGCAATGTCAATTTTGTACTTCAAATTACTTGTGTGTGGTATATGCACTATCTTGTATTTGAGATGGAGAGAGACAACTTTCAGCTGCAAGACGTTGATGTGCCCTTTTTTCATTTACAACTCAAACTGGAGAAGACAAAGAATGAAGTGTGTAACAAAAACAGGCGAAAGTCTTAATAGTATAAAAATGGTGTTTTGTGTGAATGTTAGTTTCTACAGCTTTGCACAGCAAAGTAAAGGCAGTCCTAAACCTTACATCTGCAGTGGTCGCTTAATGTCTTGTGTTGTTAATGAACCTTAGGAAGAGAATACCCTGTGTTTGTGACTGGGGTTATTGATTTTTCAGTTTTTTGGGCTATCAGACTGTACGAGAGGCAGAGGCTGCTATCCAAAAGTTTGATGGATTTGACCTTGGACAAGGTGTCAGGCTCAAGGTTGCACTTGCATTGGCAAAGCAGAAGCCAGTCGTCACAGGGGAACCTACATGTGTGGTGAATGGTACCACAAGCAATGGCACAATAGAGAATGCCGAAGGCACCCCTGATAGGTATGTAGCTGGGCCATTCATTGCTATATCAAGATTAAAATGATGATGCATACTAGTGTCATGTCCATCTGTCAACCAGAATATCCAGGCTGTTGTTGTTGTTTTTTTTGTTTTTTTACTCTATTTAAGTTTGATTGTTTTGAAAGAATAGAGTGTTTTTTCATGATGTCACGGTGGCCAAACTAAACCTCTGAGAATTGCATTCCTTTTTTGAGCAATTTTGTGTAACAAAATCGCTTTATGTCAGCATGAAGCTAAAGAAATTCTTCCATGGTAAGATGGTGAGATAGGTGGGTGGTATGATTCTGCCTTGAACCAATGAAATTAAGGTTTCTTTACATGGCATTCTTTTAGCCAGCGGCCAATCCAATTCCCTATTTTGAAGGTGTTCCTGAAAGCAAGTGGTTGATGATGGTCAGCATAAAGACTTAAGTGTACACATGCACACTGATTATGCTCAAAAGGACACCAGTGTGGAAAGTCACACGTCATTTATCTACGGTTGCGTGATGTATTTATTACTATCACGCAGAGGGGTATCATCATTAGGGTAGTCTTTCCGGAGAAAAGGGTTTGTGTATTTATGGTATGCGTGAATGACAGAAATAGGCGGTAGGTACTGGAGTCAGATCAGAATGAAGTATGAGTTCTACTGTTTCGACGGATGATGGTGGTGAGGTGGGGACACAAGTATTTGAAGGTTATGCAGATTGTTTTGTTGATTCAGCTTGTTGGTTGTAAAGGCCGTGGCAAACGAGGACACATTGTTGCCAACACAAATGTTTCCCTGTTTGCCCGAGCACGCAACATTTGTACAACATAGAAACACAACATTCATTTTGTGTTCCGCGCATTTGAACGCCCAAAAAACATTATGAGCAACAATGTGTCCTCGTTTGCCAGGGCCTTAACAACTGTGTTTTGCTGCTCATGTTTGTTAATGGAATGAACTGGATTCAACAGAAGACATTAAAGCATTCAAAATTGTCATCTGACATTTATGAGGGAAGTGTCTTTACTATTTTGAATTGCGTGCGATGAACAACCCGTTCAGTAAAATGATACCTGCGTCCCCTAGAAAGTCCTTCAATGATCTTTCAGCATCTTTTAATTTCCATCATCCCAATGAAAACATGCTCCTTGAAGTATGGAAATGGAGTAGAACTATGTTAGTGGCACTCGACCGTTTCTGACGTGAATTTTTAAGGTTAGAAACAATGAAATTGCGTTTTTGAGAATATTGTTTACAAGTCATTCAAACAGCCGGTAGTGTGGCCGCGAGAGACCTAGTGGGGAAGCAATGCGGTTCTGAGATCAAGCAGTGTTTTTCAAATCATATGATTACTATTTGCCGTTTAACCGATTGAACATTCTGCTTATCAGAAATAATGCTGGCAGTGAAAAGCGGCAAAAAGATTCAATGAAGAATGCTAGTCCTAATTGATTTGGTGTCAAGCTAATTTGGTTGAGCAGTTCCTAGTCGGGGACCAAATATTTCATTTCAAAGCGGAGTGCTTGGTTTTGCAATTTTCCTCGTGTTTCTTGTTCCTTTGCTAATTTTGTCAAAACTGCAAGAAGGTTGTTAAAACTGGAAGAGCATTGTGTGACAAAAATAAACATGTGTGACAGATTTCAAAACTATAAATATCTGTCCAATCAGAAGTGGTTGTTTCCACAAGTGAAACAAGCAAGAAACATGTGAGAGATGTATATGAAATGAATCATATGAACTGCGGAAATGAAATCAAATGAAGACTGATCCCCGCAGTTGTGGTAAGTCCTGAATTTTTTTTTTTCAGGCTTCTTTATGCAATTGCATATAATTGCATTCACAACTGCGAGGATCAGTCTTTATTTGATTTCTTTCATTTTGGCTCAAAGTGCTTTACAACACTTTGTTGGGGAATTAGCCAGACTGCTCTTTACAGGTGCAAATTGCAGCCACGCAGTTTACAGTCTTTATTATAACAGCAGTAGAATTCACAGGTGCCCCAGAACAGAACAGAGTGATAGACCACCACACCGGGGACTATGTCCCCAACTCTTTTCGATCAGTGTGTGGGTTCTTTAACGTCCCACACAAGTTCTGTGAGGCAGAACCTCCAGTTTATCATCCTTCCTTATCCGAGAAGACTAGAAAGTCTAACCATTTGCAGATGTCATTGCAGAAGAAGCACTTTCTCCTCAGTTATTTGAAAACCCTGAGTGTTGGTCCGGCCGGGGCTTGAACATGCAACTTCACGCATGGCACTCTACCAACTGAGCCAACCAGAAGGCGGTTGGATGCTGATATGCTTACTTTTCACAGAGCGCTTGTTTAGGTCAGGCCATTTTTGCTGTCCGAAGTAAACAGCATAAAGCACTTGAAAATCAGAAATTGATCATTACGGCAATTATATCTATATTCGTTATCAGTACTATTTTCTCAACCATGATTCAGTTTTTGTGGTCTTGTAGATTACAGTATGTTGGATGGTTTGTCTGTTTGGAAATATTTCTTCATGTCGTCCTGGAACTGTATCAGCATGTGTGCATATATTTTGGGAGTTTGAGAGACTGGACAAATATGGTATTTGCAAAAGTGCAGAGAAAGAAAATGAACAGATCATAGAAAGGATTTTTGCGGAATTAATGAATCTCTTGTTCAGAAAATGCAGGGTGAATGACAGTTCGTTTGGTGCAAATCAAACTCAAAATCAGTCTTGATCATACTTCTCCAACACCATAACAAAAACCAAAAGCACCACAGATAAATGACTCACCATTCAACCATTTTCTCACCTCTCCCTGTCTTATCAACATTTTACCACTCTTCACAAAATAGCTCAAGCATGTATTGCGTGCCTATGTTTTATGCAAAAGGTTTCTTTTGTTCAGCAAAACAATATGGCTGATACTCACATGAGTGAAAATGCTCTGTAATAATTGAATGCACACTGTAAAGCTTGATGCTGGGGTGGAATCACATAATAAAGATGCTACATGTACATTTACCTCTCTTTGTGGTTTGGTGAAAAAATAAAAAAATTGCTAAAAAATATGTTAACTATGCAGTGTTCATGGTATGACAGGTTGTTACACATATTGATTGTTTGAAACAACATGTTTGTTTAATTCCCCAATTTTTCACAAGTTTCTCAGTAGATGAGCTGTTTAATAAGCAATTATTGGATGAGGTTTCTGTGATATCCAGAATAATTAATTAAAGGTTGAGGTAAGAGTTACAAACTGTATCAGCCGAAGCCAAAGGCTGATGGTGACCAAGACCTAAATTATTCTGGATGTCACAGAAACCGAATCTAATAATTGTTTTATTGTACATTGAACGAAAAAAAAAATGTCGTGGCAATAAACATTCACTTGCAAACCTTGACGTTGTTTTGCTTCTTCACCGATGGCAAGCCACACAAAGCACGTGAACATGATTTTCCTTGGAAATCATGCACCATGGTCATACATGACGTGATAACCCGTGACCTTTTGTGTCCTTGACATGATTATTGTATAACTGGCAGGTAGATGATGTCACAAGCACTTATTTAAAAAATTCACAGTATGCTATCAGCCAGTCAGAAAAGAGAGGCCAAGTTCAATGTAAAATAATTGGCATAATTTGTCTTGTATCTTTACAGACAGATTCAAGCAAGCATTCAGGGTGATGTGTCAGCTTTTACCAACACCAGCATGTTATCAACAGGTATTAATTAACCTTATTATATCTGTCAGTTAGTATGTATGCTGTGATTGGTCAATTTTGCTGATGGATTCTACTGCATGGCCCGTAGAATTTGAAAGTTTCCTTTCCCATACGCCCAATTAACCTCAGATATATTATAAATATCTTACTAACCTCGTTTTCTTGGTCCATATGTAAGTTAGGGACCTTGAACTCAATTTATATGTGGTAATTCACCATACCTCACTGTGCACACCCTTGTTTTGGGCCTGTAGGTGTCAATGTTGTTGAAATTGCTTGTTGGCTTCTTTGCAATATACATGTAATCACAGTTGAACCTCTCATTCATGTCTGTCATGTATGCCAAGTTGAGGTGGTTGCTTTTGAAATGTCAGACCACATGAGGTCTAGGTTCATTCCTTCCACAAATGGATGCATAAGTACAAAATTCCTTTAATATCTTTTTGGTGGGAACAAAGAAAAATGGTAATATGCAACCAAGGAGATTTCAGGGCGATTGTAACGACGCTTTTGTTTTTTGTTTTTTCTTTCTTTCTACAAGGGAAGCCTTGCAATTTCTGTGGAAAACTTGGATTAAAATGGTGCTCTGTATGCAAAATTCCATACTGCAGCCGAGACTGTCAAAAGAGTGATTGGCCAAAGCACAAGCTTGTTTGCCCAAGACAACCACTGTTTGAGAAACAAACCACTTATTCAGCAACCAGTGTTCCCTTGACAACCACCACTACCCCTGGGGATTCTATGCAACCAACTGACCATCCCCAAGAGCATACAGATTCTCAGTGTAAGCCCCCTGAAGATCCTTTACAACATGCTGAAGAAAGTGTGACCACTTCTGCACTCGAGGTTTCAGACGAGGAAGCTGATAATGAAAAGGAGCCTGTCAGAGTAGATGGCTTTGATGTAACCAATGTTGAAATGTTTGCAGAGATGATGGGCTTTGACCTCAACCAAGTGAAGTTTGTTGAAAATAGTCGAGATGATGATTCTTCATCTTCTTTAGATAAAAGCATACTTCTTGACGTTGTGCCTAGCGTATCTGAACCAGTACCATCTGTAGACGTTCCCAGTCAGCAAACATTGCACACAGTAAATCAGACCAGGAGGCAAAGTAGTGAGAATGTTGTAATTGAACCTGTCAGCCCCTTGACTGCAACTGTGTCAGAGCAAGAGAATTCTACTATGCAGCAATCAACTTGCGCAAGTGGGCACAAGCGTTTTTTCATGAAGCAACTCCCCATAGAAAGTGTACCAACAAGTGGTTTCTTTGAAGCAGTGGTCACTGAAGTCGAGAACCCAAGTTGTATCTGGGTTCAGTTGTTGACACCAGAAGCGTTGGAAAGACGAGAACAGCTAAAAGAGAAACTTCAGGCTTCATACTCTAATTCAAAGTATGAAAACTATGTTCCAAGTGGTGGTGAAGTGTGTGTGGCCCAGTTTAGTTTCGACTGCTGCTGGTATCGAGTTAAGGTTGACATTGTCAACAATACAGGAACTCTGAGAGTGACATACATAGATTTTGGTAACCATGAAGATGTTACAGTCGATAGGGTGCATCGTATCACTGAGGATTTTGCAAGTTTCCCAAGACAAGCACTAAAGCTCTCCTTGCACAACGTAACAAGTACCTCTCCATCAGGTCGCTGGTCATCTGAAGCCACTGCTCTGATCAAAAGTAAAGTTCTGGGCCAAACGTGCAAAGTGCAAGTCATTGGACAGCACAATGATATATTCTTTGTGAAGTTATTTGACCCAAATGAAGCAAATTCTGACACCACAGTCAATGAAAGCTTAATAAAAGCTGGTTTTGCCAAACCTAGAGGACGGCCAGCCTCTTCACAGAACACTGCCCAGCAATATTTAAACAACACGGAAAAGCAACTATTTAATCACTCAAACGGCTCAGAAGGTAGATGCAGTGCTTATGAACAACAGCAAGGTCATGTGAACCAAGTCAAATCGCCTTGTCAGTCACCCAGAAATGCTCCTCCTGTCCAGGAAAGTGGCAACTCTGTAAGAAGCTCCTCTGGAGCAAGTGTGCAGAAGGAACCATTTGAGGCCATCATCAATGCCATTGTTTCCCCTTGGGAATTTCATATACAGAAAACAGATCCACAACTTTTGGGAAAACTTAATGAACTAATGCGCGATTTAAATCAACACTTCAATGCAGTATCTTGCACCCCACACTCGAAAACATTTTCTCAGGGAGAGTTGTGTGCTGCCAAATTTTCACTGGACAATCTCTGGTATCGTGCTGTTGTCTTAGAGAAGCTGCCCAGTGGCTATAGAGTGCGTTACATGGACTTTGGCAATAGTGAGGTTGTCCAGAGTGGTTCCGTTATCGCCTTGCCTCAACAGTTCCACAGTTTTCCTCCCCTGTCACTACAGTGTTCACTAGCTGGTGTGACAAAACCCAAAGGACAGGACTGGAGTCCTCAGGCAGTGCAGCATTTCAAGTCTCTGGTGACTAATAAACAGTTTGTCTGTAAGATTATCTATACGCATGGAGTCACCAATATTGTGGAGCTTCTTGATTCAAGGCAGAACAAAGAGCAGAGTGTGGCCAGTTCGCTTATATCGGCAGGTACGTAAACAAGCGCTAGTTACTCTGTACCAAGTCTTTTTGACTGACGCACAGATTTGTGTGCTTGATGGATCTTAAAACCAAGTGGAAGACAAGTTTAATGTAAAGTGTTCGGACATCTGATTTCCATCGTTTTCTAGCCCTTTTATTAGTTGGCTTGTTTTGATAATCATTTTGCGTAAAGCAGTTAAAAGTAAGCAGTGGAAATAAAACAAGAAGCAAAAAGTACAGCAGTGTTACAGATTTGGTTATTATTTCATCGTGAGGTTGTTAGCTGGTATTTTGTCACTTACTGAACTAAAGTTCTGCAGTTTTGATTCTCTGCTGAAGACGTAAAATGTCGGATCAATTTAAATGTGTTTTTGGTTTGTAATAATTTGTGATTTTCAACTGACAGCAGTAACTGTAGGGTAGATTGTACTCTTTTCCCGGGTTTATAGCATATCAAAACATATTTCAGCATCCTTTGTCTCGCTCTGTTTGTTCTGTAGGACTAGCGGTCGCATTCATTCCGAAAGCTGGGAGTAAGCATCAAAGTTCTCCCAACAACACTGGCTCTCCTGTACCAAGGGATAGGATAGAAGATGCCGTGTTTGAACCAGCAATCCAGGCAGCAGCATTGCCCCCAGATGTTTCACTAGATGTTTTGGTGTTAGAGGCAATATCTCCGGGACTCCTCTATTGTGGAACTGTCGAATCTTCACGGAATAGTGCCAAGTTAACACAAGACATGAATGAACATTACAATGCTGTGAGTTATCCTCCGTTTTATCCACGTGAGAATGACTTCTGTGCTGCGCTTTTCACCAAAAGCGAAGACTGGTGTCGGGCCTTCATCAAGGGAACTTCACCAGATGGAACAGTGTATGTACATTATGTGGATTATGGAAACACTGAGTTTGTTCCTCAGGACCGCCTGCGACCTCTCCACGAACAGTTCAACTTCAGTGCTTTGCCATTTTGTGCTCTCAGATGTTCTTTAGCAAATGTCCGTCCTGTTGATTCATCTGGCTGGTCTGACAAGTCGATGGGATTCGTGAAAACGCTTCTTCCAGACTTCAGTCGTTGTAATGTGCGTTTGGTTAGCCGTGGAAAAGGAAAGCTTTTTTTGGACATAACAGTAAATGAAAGAGGTGAAAGT
Organism: Galaxea fascicularis; assembly: GCA_948470475.1. Lineage (NCBI taxonomy): Eukaryota > Metazoa > Cnidaria > Anthozoa > Scleractinia > Euphylliidae > Galaxea > Galaxea fascicularis. Next base: position 14,970,116 of record OX419336.1, on the reverse strand, counting down.
GTTAGCCAGACATTGGTCAAACAAGGTATGGCAAGGGCGATAGCATCCAGGAATGATGCCTCATCACCACAAAGAGCAGATTTTAGTCGGTTGGAGTCCCTTGTCTATCAGCCTGCAATTCAGTCAGCAGCGTTACCGCAGGACAAGTCATCTTTTGGTGTGATGTTAACAGCGATGACAAAATCTGGTTTGTTTTTTATACAAGTAGCAGACCTCGGCACAGCCCAGAATTTGAAGAAACTTTTAGATGACATGAACGCGTACTATAACTCTTCCGAGCCAACCTCCTTCCGTCCTCAGCCAAATCAACTGTGTGCAGCCCTCTTTGCAGAAACGGGTGACTGGTGCCGTGCTTTAATCAAAGAAGTCACCCCTGATGGTTTGGTAGAGGTACACTACGTTGATTTTGGAAACACTGAAAAGTTGTCTGTTTCGAGCATCAAGCCACTTGAGGATAAGTTTGCCAATGCTCCATTCTTCGCCCTGCCATGTTCCTTGGCAAACATCGCAACACCAGAACCTCCTGGCTGGTCAGATGAAGCAATGGCATTAATGAGGGAAAACGTTCCTCTTAATCAACCTGTTAGCGCCAGAGTAATGGGTAAACGTCGTGGTATGCTGTTTATTGATTTTGTAATACCAAAGGATCCACCCCAGTTGCTGAGCCAGCTGATGTTAAATGAAGGCCTCGCACAGAGTTCACTGCCTCGTCCTCGATCGCAAGAGCCGCTAAATTCCCTCAGTCAGCAGTCAGCAAGTAGTACGTCTTCCTCAAGACAAGCAGGAGATCTTGAGTCGTGTGTGTTTGGACCTGCTCTCCAGTCGGTTGTTGATCTTGAATCCTTTGATGCCATGTTGGCAGCTGTTTCATCACCAAGCTCTTTCTTCATTCAAGTTCTGCGCCGTGATCAGGTTGAGATCCTGCAGCAGCTCTCAGTAGATCTAAATCATCATTACAGTACTGTAAACTATCCTTCTTTCCAAGCCCGAACCAACCAAATGTGCGCAGGCTTGTTTTCCGGTAGTGGTGACTGGTGTAGATGTTTTATTGACCGTGTTAATCCAGATGGCTCTGTACACGTTCATTATGTGGATTATGGCAACAGTGAAGTACTACCTACCTCAAACGTACGGCCATTAGATGAACGCTTCCAGCATCTAGTTCCCATGGCATTGAAGTGTTCGCTGTCTGGAGTCCTACCTGCTCATTCAAATGGCTGGTCTGACAATGCCAAAGAAGCAATGTTGTCACAAGCACCACTTGAAAGTCGTCTGCATGTCCGTGTGACCAGAAGGGAAAGCAGCTTGCTGTTTATAGATGCAGTATCCCCAGGCTCTCCTGGTCCAGAGTCTTTGAGCCAGTTTCTCATCAAGCAGGGACTGGCCACTGCTAATCCACCGTGCGACCAACCAGTTCAATCAGCATCATCAGCTCCTGCCAGTGACAGCCGGGTTTACGCCTCAGCAGTTCCACTGGTAGATCTTCCACAGGGAACCATGTGTCGAGTCCTGGTTAGTGAGGTTCAATGTCCAGACAAGGTCTTTTTTCAAGTCCTCAACAATGAAAACATGAAAGGTCTTTTGACATTGTCAGACACATTGAACACCCATTGCTCTACCACTGATAGTAGCCCCTACCGACCCGTGCTGGGAGAGCTGTGCTGTGCGAAATTTAGTGAGGATCAATATTGGTACCGTGCTGTTGTTGTTCAGGAAATTTCTGAGTCCCAGATGATGGTAGCGTTCGTTGATTATGGTAACCAAGCTGAAGTTGCAGTTAATTCCATTAGAAGAATCACTTCTTCATTCACTCAGCTTCCTTTCCAAGCCAGGGAGTGTTTCTTGGCAGGCATTCAACCAGTTTCAGGTTCCTGTTGGTCCAACGACGCTGTGAAATTCTTGAAAGACCATCTAACACCTCAAAAGCCTGAACCCTTTTTTGCAAAGTTTGATAGCACAGAGAAAGACGATGGTTGTTTTGGAGTTCAGTTGTTCGAAGTTGATTCCTGCGGACAGCCAGGGAATTCAGTTAGTCAAGAGCTGATTCAGCGAGGTTTTGCTCGAAGTCAAAGGGATAACGGATGTACAGCACTTCAGATGATTGTCCCAGTTGTTGATCAGTTTGAGGTTGTTGTTACCTTGGCGGTTCATCCTGGAGAAATATGGGCCCAAGCACTGGATGCAGAGGCCCGTAATTCGCTTGACTTGCTCATGAAGGATATCAATGAATACTGTGTACAAGCAGCTGTTCCTACCTCCCCTCCCAAGCCTGGCCAGGAGTGTTGTGCCCAGTTCAGCCAAGATGGCCTTTGGTATAGAGCACGTGTGTTAGAATGCCTTCCATCACACCAAATTGCAGTTCAGTATGTGGACTTTGGTAACAGTGAATGCCTAACACCCAACATGTTAAGATCCATGAAAGATGAGTTCTTCAAACTCCCTGCACAAGCCCTCAAGCTCAGCCTGGCAAATATTCGCCCTGCTCATCAAGTTTGGAGCCAAGAAGCAGTTAAATGGCTGGAAGTGATAGTAAATCGACAGATGAAGGCAACTGTTGTCCACCGTCTGTCGGAACATTTGGTTGTGTTACTTGAAGATTGGAATGTACCCAATGGTCCTGTAAACATAAACGAGGAGTTGATAAGTAGAGGGCACGCTGTTAAAACCTGAGTATTGCCAAAGGGGCAAAGTGCTGAGATTCAGCTGTTGTAAGACTCTAGGAGCTTTACCAAATAGCAGAGCAACTCTTGTCAACAGGTTATGTGAGGTGAGACGGTCTATTTGGCCAGAACGTTGGTTTCATTTTCTGTATGAAACGAAGTATTGGCGTCCAGTAAGCAACAGCAAGATTTTCGTCTTTCCACCAACCAGTTTCACTCTTCATGAACTTGTTAAGACCCTATGTTAAGTGTGTTGATTTTTTACAACCGCACAGCACAGCGAAGTGTTTGCTCTTTCAGGTTGTAAGACATGTTTGGAACCGAATACGTGTTTCCTCTTTCTATGCTACTCTTTGTTTGTACGAAAAACTCATAGTAAAAATGGGCTGTCGCTGCAACATATTACAAGATATATTAAGATGAAACATTTTAAGAGATGATTGATCACTAAACACAACAAAGCTAGTTATGTCTTAAACCCCTCGCAGAGAGTGCTGTTTTGGCTTGCTGCACGCCTCAAAACAGGGGAGAGATCTTTGTCCCCCTTCTTCCCGTTTACGTCTGAAGAAAAACGCAAGTGTTGGTCTTGCTCTGCTGTTGTCCAAAAGTCGCACGAATTTCCGTTCTGTGTTTGTTTTTGAAAGGTTTAAGTTGATTCCCGTGACTGTTAAAATCTTGTTGTTCTCAATAAGCTGGTTCTTGCTTTATTCATGCATATGGTGTATCCAGATGGGCACGTAACAGCTTGCTATTAAAATGGGTGTTTCTGTTTCACGAAAGAAGTTTATGTTATTGTTTTGAAGACGCCCAGTTGCTACAATCTTGGACAAAACACTTCAAAAATTGCAGAGTGGAACAATTTGCCTCAAGTTAAGGTAGCTCAAAATGTTTTCGTTATATTTTTAAGCGGCAATTCTTTGATCGATTGATACTAACACAATTTTTGTTTGTTTCCTTAAAAATGCTATTCAAAAAAATGCCCAAGTACTTTTTAAGAAGTTGTGACTATCTTTTTTAACGTATGTTACCATAGCAACACTACAGCCTCTTAGAAACACCCTTAGTTGTAGCTTCATGTGCCTGAAACTCAAAAGCGAGTTTGGTGACCCCCGTTTTTTATTATTATTTTGCAATCAGCATATCAAGGTTCATTTTTCAGCAGTTTCAGAGCCTCTTTAATTTTTCGATAATTTAAGGTGGCTCTAAACCTGCTCTACAGATTTTTTCGGACACATCTTTCGTGTCCGACCATTTTCAAAGACTGCTTTGCTCTTTCTTGTTCTATTTCCAGAGAGATCGCTAGTGCTTTCTTCGTTGAGTGACTGAAAACTTTGCTCAGTCACCATACCGTATCACCAACGCGTTACCGCGCAAAGCAAATATAAACAATCACCGCCATGGATACAGACCCGTTAGTCAGCTTACTGGGCATGCGCGCGTTCAACAATCTGTTCTCAGTGAGGGCCTGTACGCACTAGGTTGAAAAGATTTGTGTGGCTCTGACAAAAATCTTTTAAAAATTCAAAATTGTCTACACCAAATATGAATTTGCTAATCGCGTACGCGCTTAAAAACACCAACATATTGGATAACCACAAGTGTGGGATTCTGCTGAATGTATAGACTCTACAAAGCGACTTGAAATTTCCTTGATTGATATTTTAAGTCATTTTAACGCCTGCAAATTGTAAAATCTGACAGTTTTGTCGCTTAACAAAAATTTGTCCTGCTCAGAGGCAGGACGACAGCTCTTTTGAAGTTCGGTACGGCTCGACAAAACTTTGGTAGGACGAAAAACGCCGTTCGCACTTGCAGAACGGAACTGATGACAGATATTTTTACATAATAAACAAAAATTCGCCTGGTGCGCACGGGCCTAAATTTTTTCGCTATTGCTTAACACACCAATGAATTTTCTATTAAGCAAGATGAAAATGTTCAATTAAATGACAAAGATCATTCTGACACTTCGGCAAAGGTATTTTTTAAACACTTTCAAAATGGATTCCCCAGAGGGACAATTTGCCTCTACATTTTTTCACCCAAAAATGCCGTCATGATATTCACAAACTTAAATTCAATCTTAACACCAAATTTTCCAACTTTTCCTCGGAAGAGTTGGCGGCGCTTAAAAATCTTAGTAAACCCAATGACAGCTGTCAAATCGGCCGACAAAGGCGGCGCGGTAGTTGTCTGGCGGTCCGACCTTTACCAAGAGAAGCTTTGCGTCAACTTTCTGACACCTCTTTTTATGCCAAAGTTGAGAAAGATCTCACCTCCACAAATCAAAAACTTGTCAAGGGCACTATTCAGAACCTTATAGTCAATCAAGAATTACTGGACTCTGCAATTAATCTCATCATCACCACTCCTAGAACTTCGTACATTTACTTCTTGCCAATAATCAAAAAACCTAACAACCCAGGTTGTCCTATCGTTTCCGCCTGTAGTTTCCCTACCGAACTCATTTCTAGCTACTTAGACAGGATTATGCGGACTCCTATCGTCAAATCTTTGCCATCCGTACATTAAGGACAGTACACACGCACTATGAATTTTCCGCGATTTCAATTTCTCCGGCCAAGACAAACTTATTTTCACCATGGAGATTGCATCTCTATACACAGTCATTCCTAATCATTCCTCTTTCGATCAACGCATCGTCAAAGAACCAAGCTCTTAGTCGCTACTCCGCCTAGCCGAACTAGTTGTTTTTCATTCGCCGGCAACTATTACAAACAAATTTTTAAAAAGATTACGATATTTTTTAATCTGTAAGACATGTTTCGATGTGACTCACATCATCGTCAATTATAGTGTTTGAAAAACCGTTTGGACAATGGAGGTGATTAACTTATTGATTTAAGTTGGGCTTTTCCCAGTTGATGTGCATAGCCTGCTTGAGTTTGAGTTGAAATTTCGTGGAGGCAGAATCGATGATTTCAAAGCTTTTCATGGAACAAAGATTTGCGACAAGTCTCAGAGCTTTACAAATGTTTAACGATGTGGCTTATGGCCACAGCGAATGTTTAAAGATGTGAGAGGACTTATCAGAAGAGACAAGCCTCGCCGATATAGCAAGCATTACAGTATGCACAAGTGAATTTGGATACTACGCGTGAACGAAGCTCTCTAGGGATAGGGTCCTTCACTGTGAAAAGATTTCTTAACTTGAAAGTGGTAAACACCAATTTGATGTCTAGATCTTTACAATAACGTTTAACAAGATAGCGTATTTTGTTTTAAGCTATAGTAGAGAAACGGCCTAAAGTAACGTAGTTTATAGATGTATTGTCTTTCTTGTGAATTAGAATTGGAAGAGGGTCTTGTTTCTGTGGAGTCGTGTGTTAACTGCTTTACATAATACAAATAGAATAAGCAATGGTTAGTAATTGTGGTCGATATGGATATAACTGAGCTAGGGTTGGGAGAAGTTTAGTTGGTATGTTGTCGGAATGGGTACGAAGAAGACGCACATGTCATTAGTTCTAGAATTTTTCAGACCTTCGACTTTATAGACGATCTTTAGAACAACTTGTCTTCGACTTCATCTTCAAGACATTATACGGGTGAGTAGAGTGTTAAACTATTTTTCAGATCATTCTCAGTTTGTGGAAGTATATTCAAGTAGTACTGCCATGTTTCGACTCGAAATTTACTCGAGTTGAAGGCCGTCACGTTGAAAACATGCAGAACTTCTGCGATCGATTTCATCTGCGACAGGTGGTAATTGAGTTGGATCCCTAAATAATATATATATTTAGGCAAACCTAAAAGCGGAGCTCCAGTTCTTTTTTTATTGTATGGCATTTACCGATAAAATAAAATCAATGCCAGGACTCGAGCCAGGACTCTAGTAAGGACTTCTGCATTGTGATTATAGTTTTTACTGTTTTGCTGCAGAGCCACAGCCACCATTCAGATATGTGCTAAAGTACATTTTCGATTTATCATAGGCTTTTGCCACGTTGGATCAAGGGACTACATGACCAGAGCATAAACGATTTTATTTTATCACAGTTTAATTACATCCGATTACATTTCAATACAAATGGTGTAAATCTCTAAACTATAGATGAACAGTCCCAGTGTCTCGCTTTTAAATCTAACATCACAACCGGTTATGTGCTTTGGCTAAGTCACAAATTTTCTAACATGTATCGTTGACATTTTAACCTCAACCAACCGAAATATTCCACAACAAAACAAAATTGTTAAACCCCAAAGTGGGTACTCTTCGACACCACCCAAAAAAGAAGAAAAGTACTTTGTTGGCCTTGTTTTAACTATTTTATGGCGTCATTTTTGTGATCTATAAGAGTAAAGATAATAGAAAAGTGCCGTCTGTGTCCTTTGTACAATAGCACATGACTTTAACTTTTCGTTGTGAAAAGTGGCTGCGGCACGATAAGCCATGAATCAACTCAGGTGATCAACTACAAATGGCTGAGAATGGTTTTATTCTTGACTTCGATCAACTACAAATATTGCGAACTACAAACGTTGACTACGAGTCGTGGGCGGTATTATTTTTTACATCACTGTTAATGATAACATCTGATTGGCAATGACAACAGACAAACAAATCGGTTTCAGAAAAACATTTGTCAATAAACATTGAATTAAAGACAAAGTTTTTAGTGCAATTAGCCCGTTAAGTCTACGATTTTTTAACTAACAACGAGAATTGCTGTGAGGGACAACATATTGCTGGCATTTCGACTGCTAAAGCTGTTAAAAATCGTGTTTACTTTTGGCAAGGAGTTGTCGCTCTTTGCGAGAGTTTTCCAAATGTCAATCCAGCTCTTGTTCCTAACAAAGCGGAGCCGAGGATTTAAAACGTCCGAACTTCGTTTGGCTTTTCTTCAACCAATTTTGTGCCCAAAAATGAGCGGCAGCAGGGAAAACGAAGAGTTTTAGGATCCACTAATGAAATATTGGATAGAAAACATTTGGAAAAAACACGAGCATTTTTTAGTCTAAACCAATTTGAGATGGAAGCGTGAAAACAACAAAACGTATAAGAAAAAAGGAACCGATGCGAATGTCTCTTGGACGTTTCTCGTAGAAATCGGAAAAAAATAAGACAAGTAACAAACCGAGACAAATTGCTATTCAATTTTCTTGGCATAAATGTCCATATAAAAGACAAAACAGGAGTACTAACCTGCGCACAGTTTAAGTCAACCAACAATCACTCCGAACGCAGAGCTTAAGCAGAAGCGGTCATTTCACACAAAAGTCTTATTACGTCTCATGCCTATCAAGGAAGCTTGTTCAATAAAGGATTTTAGCGGCAAAACCGTCCACTTTAATAAACAACAAGGTCCGAAGACAGCGTATAATTACTGAAACCTTGCCAGACCACACGATCTTTTCTCTTCGTGCAAGCTTATGCAGGCAAACACGGGAAAAGCTGAAACTTCCTGACACTTGGTAATGTTTTTACAGCTTGACAAGAGACGCTCTCTTTTTTTCGCTGTTCCTCACTATAATTTCGTCTCTTTTCTCGAGCTTTTTGTTGTTTTTTCTCCCGTTGCTCGTCAGTACGATTCAGTCTGTTTACTCGAGCCCTTTCTTGTTCTTTCTCCCGTTGCTCGACAATACAATTCAGCCGGTTTGCTCGTGCTTTTTCTCCCGCTGTTTCTCACTGATACTCTGCCTGTTTACTCTTGCCCTTTCTTGTTCTTTCTCCCGCTGTTTGTCACAGATATTCCGCCAACGAATAGACAAAACTGGGTTTGTTTTAAAACTGTCTTCAAAATTTGGCCATGCAATTTCCCGCCACAAAAACGCGGGTTGAGAACTGCGTGTATGGGCAAATGATCTTTCCATAAACAGTTCATATGGAAGCGCGCCTACATGCGAGCTTGCACACGAAAGGGTAAACTGGAGTATCACATTTGACTTTGGCTTACATGATGGGGTGGACGTACGTACGGTCGGTCGGTCGTACGATGACGTCATAACCAAAATTTCTCGGATGGATGGGTTACCATATTTTCTTACCAATGGTGCTCCGCGCGCGCGCGCCTTCGGCGCGCGCGGAGCTCCGCTAAAATAACCAATAGATTTCCAAAAACGTTGGTATGTGGTAACCTGCGATCAGGCTCTATTTTCGTTTCGGTGGTAAACCTTCCTGCGTGAAAGGCTAAAGGAAAAATAGAGCCTGATACAAGTCTTCTACGGAGCGTCTACCGCCCCCTTTTTTGATTGATTGACATTTTTCAAAATCAGCCAATCAAAATTACTTCCGCCGCGCGTACTCGCGAGCTCTTGCGTGGAAATACTCCAGGTATAACAGCCCGCGCATGCTACATTTTGACCAACCTGAAGATTATGATTGCGGGTTCCTCTTGGGTCGCCCGCAATTTATGGTCCGGTGTAGCGATGGGCACTAGCTATGCCAGTCTCAGAACACCAATTCTTTAATCAGTACAACGGCCCCAAACCTGAACTCTACGGTCGCTACATCGACGACTGCATCAGCGCTAATTCATCCAGCTGAGAAGAACTCAATCAATTTATAACCTTCGTTAATTATTTTCATCCGGCTCTTAAATATACCTGGGAAATTTCAGAAACTTCATTGGCTTTCCTAGATATCAAAGTTTCTATCAGCGGTACCGGTTTATGTACCAGTGTGCACTACAAACCCACAGATTCTCACAGTTACTTGTTGTATTCATCGTCGCATCCATTACATGTCAAGAACTCCATTCCCTATTCTCAAAAGGTCTGGATAGCAGTAGGCATAACGAAATTTTCAGAAACAACACGACACTTTTTAAAAACATGTTTCGACAGAAACTTCTGTCATCTTCAGTTTAAAAATCAGTACAAAGTACAGAGTTGAATATATGTAAAGACCAACAAAATTGCACGAAAAAAATGTGATTACTTTTAAAGCCTCAAGCCCATACATTGACTACTGAGGTACGCAAAAGGCATTGCCCTCGATCTTCTGAAACTTGGAGAAGCTTCGAAAATATCCGAAGATCACCGGAAGTGTTCGGTAATCTTCGGTAATCTTCGGATGCGTTCGGGCGATCCTCGGAAACCATCAGAAGCATTCGGGTGATCTTCGGAAGTGTTCGGCTATCTTCGGAAATCTTCGGAAGGTTTCGCACGATATTTGGCGGTCTTCGAAATACATCGGTTGGTCTTCGGAAGTCTTCGAGTCTGTTTTAACGTCGGAAATCTTGTAATTTGCACTGGTGTTACACTTTCTGCACTTTGTTACACTTGAACTGCAATGCTCTCAGCCAATCACAATCGAGTAATTTTTTCAAGTGTATTATTAAGGGTGAAACAAAACGCTAATTAAGTGTAAGAACAAAAGGAACCATGGCAATGTAAATTATTACAGAGAAAGTTTTAAATTAACGTGATAAAGTTGATGATTAAGTGTGGGTTTTTCCCATTGAATATGAATGGCTTCTTTTATCTTAAGGTGGCTCAAAACAGTTCCCAGCACTTTCCTAGCGTGTAGATTTTAATGGGTCATTAATGCCACTCCTTATCAGTTGATGTTACAATCATTGTATCAAAAAACTACCCAATCATTTGTGAATACGTTGGTTTTATTTTTGTGACACTATAAGTTACCATAGCTACATTATGACCTGCTAAAAACACCCTTAATTTCAGCTTTAAGCGCTTATATTTCAAAAACGGCACGGTGAAATTTTTTCTTATAGAATTTTGATAAGCAGGATGAGATGCAACTTTTGGCAAAGTTTAAACATGCAAATTCTGTACATGGGGTTCAGAGCCACCTTAAATTTTCGAAAATTTAAAAAGCCATTTAACTGCACAGCGTTGCATGTTTCAAACTGCAGCTACTTAATAACCCATGTGTTTATTTGTTTCTTTATTTGTCAATCTACAATTTGTATCTTACTATTTTTCAGCGCTGAATATTTTTAGCTTAAACTTTGCGAGAACTTTAGGGCACGCAGTTGACAAGTTGTTGAATGGTTCAAGGGTTAATTCATACGGGCAGTTTATTTTTGGAAAGCCTTGAGTTTGTTTCGAGGCAACACGGCTTTCCAACAAAACCGTAGGTGTAATTTTTCACATTTCTAGACATGGTCAAAACTGGGCTATCACTGAAAATGTGCTCACGTACGCACGTGGAAAAATGCCGTGTGGTTTCGCCGACATAGCAGGCACTACAGCCCGCACACAAAAACGTATATATCACACCCGCACGGAGCCCACGACGGAGAGGATCCTTTACACTAAACAAGTTACCGATTTTCTCATCATTTAAAATCGGTAACTTCTTTAGTGTCGTTCAGATAAACAATCTTTCCAGAATGAAAAAAAATGTCATATTTGTAATAAAGAATATACAGATGAAGATCATGTATTAGAGTGAGAGATCGTTGTCATATCGCTGGAAAATACAGAGGATCATCTCATAAGGATTGTAATTTGAAACTTAGAATAAACCCTGATGAAATAGAAGGGCCAATTATCTTTCATAATCTCAGAGGGTATGACAGTCATTTTATTATGCAACAGATTGGAAAGATCGTTAAGCATATAAACATGCAGACAAATGCTACTCCCAACAACATGGAAAAATATATGGCTTTTATGTTGGGGAAACATAGTTTTTGCAAGTGAAGAGTGATCATCGCAGTAAATTTTCCAATTTAAGCAACTGGAAAGAAGAAGCCTGAAAAAATCAGGGCTTTCAATTTATGGCCTCTTCTCTTGATATAAATACAATATGTCTACAGGATTGTTTCAAAAGCTTATACCAGTATTGCCTTACAAACAAGATTACGTTTTACATTACAGAAACCTTCAATTATGCCTTGATCTTGGATTAAAGCTTAAAAAAGCGCATAGGATCCTAGAATTTGACCAATCACCATGGCTGAAGCAGTATATAGACTATAATACACAGATCAAAGGCTCCTATGAGCCAGCTCATGGATGGGGAACATAACAATACTTTGAATTTACAACAACTTTATTTTCTAAAACGATATGTGCAAGAAACCTGTATATTCGTTTGTGTTTTGTGGCAGCACATCCTTTTCAGACACACCTCTTGGTAAAAGAACCGTTTACGCGCTAATATTTTCCGTAAAAATACGCAGTTGATTGACAGGCGCCAGAAGCATTACATCAGACGAAATTGACAGACGTAAGTAATTTGAACCGGCAATGGAGCACAAATATGCAAATTTGTACACGGACTATAAAAATAATATTCAAATGTGATCGCTTTGTTAAGAAGTGTAACAGGCAAGTTAAAGTTTCTTACTGGTCGACGGCTCATTTCAAGTTAGTTTTATAAACGTTTTTGGTCGTAATAAAATTTCCGACTATTCTGAATGCGAGATAACATACAGATAATAACATATTTTGTGAAAGTCCTGAGGGAAATTAGTCATGCTTTACAGTCACAATGTTTTTGAGCGATTCGGGGTCCGACACAAAACTTTTGCTTTGTAAGGTGAGATATTCAATCCATCAATTTATGCTTTCTGCTACAATTAACTTGACTTTCCAAATATTTTGTTGCTCGAGCAGATTAGCTGTTATAGCTGCTTGTCAGACCAAATTATATCATCGCAGAGAAAAATATTTGCATGCTTGTGGTCCTTGTGTTTTTGCCAAATGTTGACAAAGTGTTATACTGATCGTTTAAGCCAAGGGATATAGCCTTTCTAAACAAGATCATATTTGCAATCGAGCGTTCACTATGAAAAGAGCGTCTTCAAGAATACTTCATTACGTACCTGCTTAAATCGATCATATGTTGCTCATAAATCAAATGCGTTGCTTGCCAGAATTCGTTTTTTTGGCTTTAATCTTTAATCTTAATCTTTATTGTTTTTTATGCCATACAAGGTGAAACCGTAAGTTTGGCCAAAGCCAGAGGCTTAAATGGCTTTTGGTCAGAGACAAAGACTATTTCATAAAGAACAGTAAACTAAGCTAGGTAATAAACTTAAATAAAGAAGATAGATACTTGTAGACCAATAGAAATGCAAAGCTAATGACAATAATCCAGGTATATCAGAAGTTCAGAATAATATTCACTTATGGTAGCTCAAAGATTTAATTCAGGCTTAAGAAATACGATTTAAGCTGCTTTTTGAAGTTGCTGATGGCAAGACTGTTGCGCAAAGTCAGAGGGATATCATTCCAAATAGTTGGAGCTTGGGAGCAAATAGCAAATTGATACCTACGCGAGAATTTGTGTAAGTTGAGACGAGAGCGAGTTAAATAATCATGAAACTCAAGATTAAGATGTAGAAGCGAAGAAAGAGAGTCATGTACAAGGCGATTGAAATATGAGAAAACAAAACAAGAGACGTGGAATTTATAGAGCAAGTGGAGCGAAAGAATATTGAGCTTGGAAAAGAGAGGTTTAGAAAATGTAATAATACCAATGGCTTTCTTTTGTAGTATATAAAGTGGTTCGAGGTAAGAGACAAATGTGGACCTCCAAATCAAATTGCAATAATTAATATATGGTAAGAAAAGATTTAGAAGGGTTTGTATGGAATTTTGTAAGCATAACTGGGCTACGATCTCAAAGACAATTTGCCCCCAAATGCTCATTTTTGGCCGGTAGGCCTCTTGGATATTGTTCTTTCAGAATATCCTGACAAATCCCATAATTTCAGAAATTTCATTTTTGTGACGTCACACTTTAGTACTCTATTCGTTCTAAGCCGGGGTCGTATAATGTTACGTGAGGTGACAGAAATTGCTTGACAGCTCCACCCACATCTTAAATCAATGAAAGTTAAGCCTGGTTTCCATATGATCGTCCCGATCGTCCCAGTCGTTTCCAAAAATTTCGAGACGATGGGGACGACTGAGACGATTGCTGGTTTCCATATGATCGTCTCGAACGCTTCAAACACTGAAGACGCGCGGTCATCAGCGATGTTCCTGGGTCCGACAACAGAGTTTTGGCGCGATATTCGAAAACAAAATGGCGGACATCAATCACAGAGCGAGTCTCCTGGCTTGTTATCTTGTTGTTCTTTTCATTTTGCGCCGTAGAAGGGCTCGAAGAATCCCGCGAAGACACAGGTTTTGGGTTCGACAGACGAGCTTACCATACTCTGGTACAAGAGCTCAGACTGCATGACAGGGAATTTTTCTTCAGGTAGGATTTTCAAACTATGTGGCTTGTGCAATTTACAAGGACTGACTGACTGATGTGAAGCATAAACTTATTGTCTGTGTTAGGTTCACAAGAATGTCCCCGGAGTAGCCTGCAGTGCAGGCGGTTTTGGTGGTTTTCATCTTTCGAGTGTTTAGCCGCCATTTTGGTTTCGTTGCAGACTGGGAGAATTGGGGCGAGAAAGCAATGCGAGAATGTCGGAGGGGGTGGAGTGCGGGGAAGGAAAAATAAACCGCCTGCCCGCAGAGCCTGTAAAATTCAAAAACGCCCCTAATTAGTTTCGTTTGACCGCATTTCCGGAAGTCGATCGTTAGCCAATGAAAATGAAGTAATTTCATAAAATCTGCTTCCGACAAAAACAAAGATAGAACAAAAGGAGGAAAATACTATAACCGCAGTTACAGAGCGGAGCGAAACGATGACAAAGACGCAACCGTAATTAGAGCGGATTTTAACGCTCGATTTTAAGTGTTGTATAGCTCTCTAAGAAGCTACAATACTAAAGAAAGGATAAAGAGACGAATAGTCGCAAAAGAAACACAACATCTTGCTACAATGAAGATTATTATATTACAAGGCTTTAATTCCTATCCTTGATAACATGAGAGAGGCTGTACTGTCACTGAACGCACTGAAACGAGCCAAACCAAAGCTACACAAAATGCTTCAGAGGGCATATAAAGGGCCACAGTCGCTGAACAGAAACAATGCTGAACATCAAGAACATAGAGAACAGGACTCCATCGAGTGGTATTCGGAGAATGTGAGCAGTTACTACAAGTCCAACGTCAAAATTGCTCACTTGAATATCAACTCGATTCAAAACAAGATGGACGAAATCAGGGAAATGCTTAATCGGAATATGTTTGATATTTTGTTTATTGCTGAGACAAAAATTGACGCTATGTATTCTGACGATTTATTCAAACAACCTGGTTATCGCATTATTCGCCAAGATCGGAAAAAAGGAGGAGGCGGCTTAATGGCTTTTGTACGAGAGGATTTGGCGGTGCTTCGACGACGGAAATTGGAGCCAGAGCAAGTTGAATCGATTTGCCTGGACGTGATGGATTCAAGAAAGATGCGCTTTATCATTTGTTCGTGTTATAGATCGGACAAGATCTGTAAACCCGCGGAATTTTTGCGCTCGCTTACAACTGCAATCGAGGTTATGTACAAATGTCGACAGGAAGTCATTTTGATAGGAGACTTTAACTTGGACATGCTGGTAGATGAAAAGGCGGGTAGGAAAGGCAGTGCCGCGCTTCATGACTTTTGCGACAAATTTTCTCTGTATAATCAAATTTCGCAACCGACTAGGGTTACCGAGAAAACCACAACACTCATCGATTTGATATTAGCCCGGAACGCTTTGCCACCAGCGGCAATTTGCATCTTGGAGTGAGCGACCATGACTTAATATATGCGGTTAGGAAAAACACGCTTTCAAGGCCGAAAGCACGTGAGATTAAATACCGGAGCATGCGTCATTTTAATGATGAAGCTTTTTTGTCTGAGTTAGATAATGTCCCATGGGAATCTGCATACATATTTGACGACGTGGACGACCTGTGGGACCACTGGGCGAAGCTCTATAACGAGGTGCTGGATAAGCACGCGCCACAGAAGAAAAAGCGTGTAAGGAGAGATCAATTACCATGGATCACCCCAGCACTTCAGCGTGAAATCTCTCGCCGGAATCGTCTTTTCAAGCTCCATGCTAGGAATCCTACAGAAGCCTCTTGGGAAGCCTACAGACAACAAAGAAATAGAGTCACTTCGTTAAAAAGAAATGGCATGAAAGCTTTTTGCATAGACACTTCGAATAATTCAAAACACCACGGTGAATTTTGGAGTAAAATGAAACCCCTCTTACCCAACAAAGGCAAAAAGCAGTCCAAAATCATCTTGCTGGAAGATGATCGTGTGGTCACTGATTCTTCGGATGTGGCTGAAATCTTTAACGAATATTTTTGTGATGTGGCGGTGAATGAAGGGACTGACAGAACTATTGAGGACTTTGCTGACCACCCGAGTGTTAAGCTTATTATTGAAAATGGCGATGTGCAGTCATTTAGCTTCTCGACAGTGAACGAGAATTATTTGAAGAACATCTTGGATAAACTCAACCCAGGGAAGGCTGTTGGCTGTGATTCCATTTCACAAAGACTTTTACGCATATCTGCTCCAGCCATCGCGCAACCACTGACCAGACTTATCAATCACTTCATCACAAATAGATTATGGCCTACAGTCTGGAAGAGCAGTAACATCTCTCCAGTTTTTAAGAAGGATGATGAGACTAAGAAAACTTGCTATCGCCCCGTCTCTATTTTAACAGCTCTGTCAAAGATATATGAGCGAGTTGTAACGGACCAAATTTATACCGCATTTGTTCCAAGGCTCTCACCCAACCTCTCTGGATATCTTAGTGGACACTCTTGTTGTACAGCTTTGCTGAAGATGGTGGAAGATTGGCGATTGAGACTTGATGATAGGGATGCGGTTGCCACTGTTGCAGTTGACCTGAGTAAAGCTTTCGACTCTGTGTGCCATACCCTTTTGATTGCGAAACTGAAGGCGTACGGTTTTACTGAACAAGCTCTGGAGCTAATGTCATGCTATCTGACAGGCCGGAGGCAAAGAGTCAAACTTGAGGGGGATGTATATTCTGACTGGAGAACTGTGAGAGCTGGGGTCCCGCAGGGGTCACTTCTTGGCCCTCTTTTGTTCAACATCTACATTAACGATTTGAACTATGGCATCACCAACACGTCCTTGCGGCTTTATGCGGACGACACCACAGAATACGCATCTGATGTTTCTCCTTTAGTCCTTGAATACGTTATCAACTGTGATCTCAGTATGTTATCATCCTGGTTCAGACAGAATTATTTGGAGATAAACAGTGCCAAAACTCAGGCAATGGCCATCGGTCCAACGCTATATCATTATGATTTTCTTGTAGATAACAAGTCTGTCGACACTACAGAGACACTTAAGATTCTTGGAGTTACATTAGATCGTAAGCTTAATTTTACGAATCATGTGAAGGAGCAAGTGAAAAAAGCATGCGCTAAAGCAACTGCCTTGCGAAGAATACGCAAATTCATACCGATGGATGTTATGGGCCGCCTATATAAAGCGTTTATTTTACCGCATTTAGAGTATTGTGCGCCCTTATTGCTTGGTGTGGGTAAAACCCAGGTTAATAAACTAGAGGTCACGAACTATTACATTCTAAGATCGATTTTAGGTTTTGGCAGGCAAACCCCTTATGAGTTCCTTTTGAAGACTGTAGGCATTAGGTCGTTAAAACAGCGTAGAGAATTTCAGGCCTTAGTCCTTGTGTATAAATGTATACATAATCAGGCTCCAAGCTATATTCAAAATCTCTTTAAAATTAAGTTATGCTCCTATAATCTAAGGGGGTCTGGAACAATTTTGGAGATGCCTAGATGTAATTTGGAATGGCGTCACAAGTCTTTTTCTTTCATTGCCGCCAGGACTTGGAACTCATTACCTCCATTTATAAGGGAAGCAGAGGATCTTTCAACTTTTAAACGTTTATTAAATGATTATTATAAATGAAATAATGTTTTTACACATCTTTTTATTTTTTTTTTATTTTTTTTTTTACACAGATTATTAATTGTATATATTTTTTATAAATTGTATATATTGTATTGTATTAATTGTATACATTGTTTTAGCACGCACATGTTTTAACGAGCGCTTTTCGCTCCTAAATGTAGCGTGGTTAAATAAAGTATTGTTATTGTTATTATTGTTGTTATTGTTGTTTAATAAGGGTTAAAGCAAACAGGCGATAAATGCAGAATTTAAACCCAGAAATGACCTTTGGTATCAAAGTACATAACATGCGACATTTAAGGACATGGCTGTTCAATCACTGTCATCATCATGCTATCCCCTAAACCACCGTCTTGCCCCGCTGAAAACAAGCAAGAAGCTAAATCGGTCAATAGAACCGAGATAGAAGCGGCAAACACGCAAACAGGAGTCGTGTAGGCCTTCCAACCCCATTTTACCACATCTTCCAATCTAGCACTTGCAAGTGATGTCGCCGTCAAACCCATTAAAGATGCTTCAGTCAACTGATCTTGTACGATGCTTTTCAGAGGACAGACGACAACCACATACGTAGCTTTCGACGATAATATTTCTTTTACACGAATCAACAACTGAAAGATGAGGTTTTTACCAAAGCCCGTCGGAAGAGCTGCTACCAAATCCTTTCCGTGTACAAGTATCGAAATGGCTTCTTTTTGCTCGGGACGTAATTCACGTGTTATACCCAGCTCAGAGAGAAATAAAAGAGCTTCTTCGAGAGCAGCATCAAAGCTTCGCTAGTCCGCCACTTTTCTCCCACGGAATAAGCGGTAAAAAAAACTACCTTTAACTGGCAGGTATCAATCTGCTTGAGCTCTACCGCACCAATCAGAGACCCCGTTCGCCCACGAACGGAGTTTCTCAAACGAACAATGAGTGCGGGCAGGCGGTTTTTTCTTTCCCCTCCCCCTCCCCCCTCCCCAATTTTTCTTTCTCCCTCCCACTGGCTTGGGAAACTTTTTACCTCGCCCCAACTCTCCACTGTTTTCCTAATTCAAGATGGCGGCCTGAACAACCGATGGGAATATCCACTCGCCCCCGCCAAAAACCGCCTGCACTGCAGGCTATCCCCGGAGCGTTTTGAAGATCTTTTAACCCTTGTTGCTCCGTTCATAGCCAAGAAACCGTGCCGATCGAGGAACTCAATCTCAGAAGCCGAACGTCTGATGGTTACATTTGACAACCAATCCAAATTACTGAACTCTGCTGGAGAGGGGACAGCATCGCGCCCAGAACCAGATGGAACATACTTTTTTTTCTCAAGTATCGTCCATACGCGGTTCGGACATTCTTATATTTTTTTCCGCTTCAGCCGCGTCCAAGCCGTATTTCTCTCCTATTGCTTTCCAGATATTCATCCTTATAAACTTATTCTTATAGTCCTTAGAAAATTTGTTGTAAATTGCAAGATATTTTTGCACTTCTTCCATAAACAGCGACGTGCTTAACTCCGTGTTTTCTGCCGCCATTTTGAAATGGAGCAGGTGAGCTAGGAAATGTGGGATAGGAGTGATGACTTCTGGGATAGCCTTCGATCGTCCCGTCCCGTTTCCTGATAGAACTCAATTCTATCCAAGCGATCGAGGTCGTCTCAGTCGTCCGGGTCGTTTGCGATCGTCTGGGTAGCGTTTCCATATGATCGTCCCGATTGTCTGAACATTTTTTGAGACGACTGGGACGATCCGGACGATCATATGGAAACCAGGCTTAAAAGAAAGAGATTGTTCACGTCCATATTCCTCACTTTCCTTGAAACCTGTGCTCGGAACTTTTCTTTCCGAAGGAAGGCATTGCCGCTCGCACCTTTCTCATAGTAAATGGCGCCGCAATTTATAATGTCGCATATTTCGTTTGACGGTTCCTTCGGTAAATTACTGTCACCGCTATCCGGCGCGGCCACACTAGCCACAACAAACCACTTGGCGCTCGCAAAAAGCTCGAAAGACTAGAAAAACTAGAAAAGATCGGGACTGAGAAGACCCTGAGGACACTGAGGTCAGAAGAACGGTCAGAGACTAGAGACGCAAATGCCGGAAATGGGCAAATGTCGTTTATGTCAGAGGCCAACACAAAAGATCACAATAGGACCCAAATACCTCATACGGTGTGATACTAAGAGTAAGCGATGGATGCACTTGACAGGACCTGACAGGTACAAAGCCGTTGCTAGGTCCTGCTATTCATGAATTGAAACCAGACACAGCTATAACAAAAAGGGTTCATTTTCGCCAGCTTACGGTTTTGCGTTAGTCAACTTATGATGAAGTCACGCTGGAATTTAAATCCCATATCCCGCTCTGTTTCCCTTGCCAATCTCGCATCCCAACCCTATAAAAACACGAATTCCCGCTCCCACCAGCAACTAAAATTCCCGCTTCCCACCCCTTTTTTCAGCTAAAATACCGAATATCACCGTGAAAAAAAGTCAAGTCCCGCATCCCGCCAAACCTATTGGGGACCCTCTTACAAAGCAAAAGTATTGTGCCGGACCCCGAATCGCTCAAAAGATCTCAAAAACATTGTGTCTGTAAAGCGTGACTAATAGGTCATTTCCGAGTTCATGTCTGCTTCCTCTTCAAAGCGAGTCTAAGTGCAAAGTTTTTGTTATGAAAATTAGTTTTCATTCATATGTAAAGTAGAACTAATTACCATCACAAAAACTTCGCACTTAGACTCGCTTTGAAGAGGAGGCAGACATGAATTCGAAAATGGCCTATTTCCCTCAGGACTTTCACAAAATGTTGTGATGTTATCTCGCATTCAGAATAGTTGGAAATTTTATTACGACCAAAAACGTTTATAAAACTAACTTGAAATGAGCCGTCGACCAGTAAGAAACTTTAACTTGCCTGTTACACTTCTTAACAAAGCGATCACATTTGAATATTATTTTTATAGTCCGTGTACAAATTTGCATATGTGCTCCATTGCCGGTTCAAATTACTTACGTCTGTCAATTTCGTCTGATGTAATGCTTCTGGCGCCTGTCAATCAACTGCGTATTTTTACGGAAAATATTAGCGCGTAAACGGTTCTTTTACCAAGAGGTGTGTCTGAAAAGGATGTGCTTCCACAAAACACAAACGAATATACAGGTTTCTTGCACATATCTTTTTAGAAAATAAAGTTGTTGTAAATTCAAAGTATTGTTATGTTCCTCATCCATGAGCTGGCTCATAGGAGCCTTTGATCTTTTTTATAACAATCTGGCAAAATAAATAAACTGAAAATGAAACTGAACTGAGAACAAAAGAAGGCTGTCCATCGACAGCCGAAAGCTCATGTTCTTCTTTTTAAAATTTTTTAGACAGCGAACGTGTTTATTGGAATTTTGAACAAAAGAAATGTTGGACGGTGTTGAAGACGATGTTTGATGGAAATCAAACTTCGTACAACATGGTGGTCAAACGAGTGCAACATGTTGGATTCAACAATGTTGAACGATGTTACATCAGCATGTTGGATCCGTTTAGCCGGGCCTTCATACATCTTTTCTAATTTATTTTGCGCACGTAAGTTTACGTCCGTATGCACGTAAAAATTACGCGACAGTGGAAATCCACCTTTATCCAGAGCTTGCAGTTTTATGTGTTATATTCAAGAACAAGTCGACTCGTCATCTGCCAACTTGTAGGCCCAAACCTGGAACGTCAAAACACCAGGATGTCGTAAATCATGCTTTATTATATAGCAACGATAGTACCAACGATTTGATTGGCTGCTGAGCGGGCCGGATTTTCATGTGATCATTGTAACGACCGTGGGCATTAGAAAGATTTCCTACGCCCAGCGATTCTCGCAAGTACAGCGGCAAAACTCATAGTAAAACCTTTTCTCTCAAAAAAGGCTGCATTTAAGTGCGAGAAATATCTAGACCTTAAAATTGCAAATGAAGAGAAACATTCAGAAAATGAGTTCTCTTGCCTGTTTTTGAGACAGGAAAAACAATTCAAACTGTACAACTTTCGGTGCAATGCAGTTTTGTTTTAATTTTTATTTCAATAAAAAAACATTTAAAAATAAGTTATTAACCTCGGCCGTCCGGTCATTACAGGGAAATCTCAGACCTCGGCTTTAGTATTACATCAAGGCCGAAATTATCCTGTAATGATCTCACTTTCGGTTGAAAGAGTGAGGTCATTACAAGGAATCTCAGACTGAAGCATTGATGTATTGACCAAGCCGGATAGTGAGGTAAAAACGGCAAGGCCGAAGACTGAGATTTCCCTGAAATGATCGAACGGACGAAGTTAATAAGTTATTTATATGATTTTTTTTATTGAAACAAAAGTGAAAACAAACACTGTTGCACCGGAAGTTACACTTTGGCTTGTTCTGTCTCTCCAGAATGATAGCACACATTATCTGAATATTCCTCGTCATTCGTAATTTTAAAAGGTCTCGATATTTTTGTCTCACTAAATGCAGCTATTATTGAGAGAATAAGTTTCGCTGTGAGTTTTGTTACTTGTGCTTATGAGAATCGTAGACCATTTTCACTGTCAATACAACCACTGACTGCCTCCGCGATACTAAGTTATGGGAAGCGAGATTTTGCAGAGGCAGAGGGTCGTAAGACAGAGATAGAGGAAAGATGCATGCGTCGCCGAAGGGGAGGTGGGAGGGGCAAAAAATTTAACGCTGGCCCAGAAGGGCGTAACTTGGCGAAAGAGACCGAAAACCAGAGAGGGTTTGCATAAATAGGCAAATGAGATCCCTGGGGACCTGAATAGCATTGTCTGCTAAACCCTGAGGTGTTACAAGGATACCGGCGCTGCGCGCAGGCTAAATCCGTGGCTATTTTGACAGTGAAAATAGCCAGAAAATGATTTTTGTGATGCCTGCGGTCGTTACAACGAAATTCGGGACGCTCAGCAGCCAATCAAGTCGCTCGTACTATCGTTGCCATATAATAAAAAATTTAGGAACGCTCAAAACCACCCATGTTGTGATTGTTGTCGAGCTTGTAATGCAGAAGCGGGTGACGGAGCGGGTAGGATTTGGCGCCAAGATAACACAGCACGTAAACAGCACGCGATTTCTAGTGTTTGATACATTTTTCTTCCTTATGATTGGCTGAGCCAGTTTCGGTTCTTATTAACCCATAGAGCTTACCTCTGGGACTATTGTGGGTAATTCGTTTGTTTTATTTGACATATGGAGCCTTCTCGAAGGCAATTACATCTAGGGAAGATCGGTCACACACAAAAAGTTGCTTCCCCGTGAGCAACAGCCTTTTGCCCATGGATAAATGGGCGGCAGCTCAGGAAATCGCTGCGACATGTACGCGTTAAGTTTGTCCTCAGACAGGTTACGTTGGTGCTGAAATCAATCTACATGTGGAGGGTGGTTCCCAAAACTCAGGCTTCATTAAACCGAAGTTCTGACATAATGACTGCCACATTTTGACAACTTCCCAAGGAAGCAAATTAATACATTTTTTTAAATTTATTAATATGTTTTCAACATTTGAATCGAATATAACGTGCTGCCAAAGTGTGGAACTCCATCCCAGACTACATCAGAACATTACTGAGTTTAAATCATTAACGTAGTTCACCGACTGGCTTTAAGCGTCAGCTTCAACTAAATTTGGTTAACGCGCTTTCGATCATAAAAGCACGAAGACTCAAAAAACAGCTCTTTGTCTGTTCAGTTTCCATGTTTGATTTTTCTTTGTTTCTTTTACCAGGTGATAATCAACTTTACTTTACAGTACTCAGGGCAAATGTTCCTAAGGTCTGTTTGCATGCTTTATAATTGTTGGCAAATTAATAAATTGATCTAAACAATTCAATATCTAACTTTTGAATAGCTACTGTTATGTCTGGGTTTTAGCGCAAAACAAAAACCAAATGTTTTCCTGAAATTCGAATTAATAAAGGCTCTAGCTCGGTTTGAAATGAGCAATGACAGGCGCCAATTCCTGACATGCCATTTGAATATTTGCTATTTTTCAGTGCGATTTTAGATTCTATTGGTTGTATAGTTAAGGAAACTGTTTTTTTCACTGGATACTATCCAAGGGTAACAAGCAACTTTATATCGCTACTATAATAAATTTACCATTGAACATTACTTCCGCCAATAATATATTTTCCAATCGTTTCTGTCTTATAATTAGCGCATTTGATTTACTTGCAAACATTTTATCTCCAAATTAAAAAACTGAGTCCGACGGGTAAATCGATTTGCAGTTTGTCACTTTGGATTCAATTATCGTTGAGTCATTTGTTGATTTCTTTTTCCTACACCCCATTCAGGGAAAAAGGTAAAGATTTGGGAGTTTCAGAATCGGAACAGAAATAATAGACAGGCTTTGAATTTAATTGAAGCATTTAGTTGCATTATATCCTGCACAACAACACACATTCTTGTAAGAAGAATGAACTCTCCCTGGCTACCGTCTTCATGTCTACATTTCCTTTCTCACTACAGGCGTTTCAGGACATCTATGTATAACTCTTTTTCGTTTTTTTCTGTCCTGGGGAAATCGAGCTGGTCTGTTTTGGCTATGCCATGGCATGGCTAACCAGCTTCATAAACAATACAGCATAAGTTGCAAAACACGGATATAATTTGTAATTTGTTTGGTAATTAGCAATTCTTTACGGTCACTCACTGTCAGTAATAAATGAAATTTCAAATTCATTTAAAACATTTATCATTGAAAACAGGATTCATAACCACGTGGGGAAAAAGTCATTATTTCAATGTACAATACTGAATCGTGTCTGTTTATACCGAAAAGTTACACATGAATAAAAAGAAGTAAAAAAGAAGAAAATTTCAAAAAGTGAAAAAAGTGACCGTTTTAGTGCCTTCAGGACTTTACACATAATTATGCGGCAAATCACATCAAGATTTCTCGCATAATTTGTAAATGACATACATAACCAGGCTGCTCTTAACCACAGACTGGTGGGATAAAGGCGTTTAGATTTGTAAAATAGGCGGCATCCTCAGTCAATTAATTTGAAAACCGGCTTCAATAAGAGGACTATAAATCTCCCTCCTTAGTCACAGAAATAAATAACAGAAAACCTATGCGCAAAGAAATTAGTATCATCCAACATCACCTTAAATTAACACAGTACTGACCGAGTGACATTTTTGGAGGATTCGGCTTCTTTTTTATCTTATCTCATTTTTTGTACTTCAGTTATAATTTGTCCGCAAGAAACAAAGAATAGCCCTTAAGCAATTCAAGGTTAACATACATAAGTCACGAACTGCCGGCGAAGCTGCTATTTTTGTGCTGATGATTATCTCACAAATTTCAGATTCCGTGGACTTCATTTATTTTTGTTTACTAAGGACAAAATTTGACCGAACGACTTAGCACTGACGATTTGGATAGGCTAATCTCATGTAAAAATAAGTAGCATTTTGGTTTCAACACTTTACATCTTTAATTTTCCCGACTCAGTGAATCGCTGTAAGTGATGGTCTATCATGTAAGTCGTTATAATTGATTGTCTCTCAGGTTATTTGTTGCTGTAAGTTTCTGTAGTTAGATTTCTTCTGGCTCCTGTGTTAAAATTAGTTTGGCCTATCGGGAAAATTAGGATATTACCCTAATGGATCAGCGTTAAAACTCATTTCGACGACAAGAAGGTAGACAAACATCGAAATAATGACGGGGATTGGTAGTAGAAAGGCAAACATTACAAACAATTTGGCTTTTAGCGCGTGAAAAGCAGTGAAACGCATGTTTCTACAGAAGACGTCTGATGTCTTGAAAACACTACAAAGTTAACGAGCGTTTAATCTAACACTTCCCGGGGCTGCATTTATTCATGCTTTTCATTAAAACGTTTTTTCATCAAAATAAATGTCTAACAATGGCAAAGCTTACCGCTTTTTCCTCATAACTGGATTAAGTAAGTTGCTAACGTGTTTGCAAGAAGTTTGAAGTTGTCAGGCAACTGCAGTTATCAATATATACAGCTACTCAATTACTATCCACTTACATTTCCCATGTAGACTTGTAGCAAGAAATCAAGAGAAAAAATTTCCTGAAATTAGTGACGGCGGTACGTAAAAGTGATCTCGTTTTCTGTGGTAAGCGTCATGCAGTCGGGAAGCGTGTTCCAATCGTCCTTTCGACCTTACTATCCGTGCCCCTATCCCGGCTGCATGGATGATAGAAACTCGGAACACGTTTGTCGGCCATCATCGCTTTCGTATCAAACACCAAGCGAATCACATGTGAGATTGCAAGCCACTTCGTTGCTGCAGATGCCAGGAGATCCAAGGCTGTACACAAAAACCGACCGTTCACAGTTTTTCTCATCCGCTGCATTTGGCGTTTTTTCAAGGCCCTCAGGATTTTACCTCCCCCCAAGTCACTGTTTGACAAGACAGCAACTGATTTTCCCGTTCAGTGACGCATCGCAAGTCAGGCAGCATGGTAAGTAAAGTCGTAAATGCAATGTTTGTAAATTGATTTTCACTAGGTTTGCAGCCCGCTCTTACGTTAATTTTGTTACATCAGCATTTCTACGCACAATTCGAAGGGAATGTTAAGTTTTTGTCATCGTTCTCACCCGTGTTAAAAAGAAAAAGACCAATTTAAAGGTTTTTTCTTCAGTGGTGTAAATTTAGCCTTGCGCCAGAGTAATTCGATCAAGGTTGTTAGGTATAACATGAGGTTTAAGATTTCTCGTTCCGCATTTGAATTGTATTTTACAAGTTACTGTTTTCTGTACAATTTTCAAACACCATCCAACGTCATTGTTGCTTAACTGTATTCACCTTTTGTCAAATCATACAATACGACGGGCGATAAAAAGGGAAACTTATTTAAAACGCCGCAAAACAGACGTTGATTTCCCAGATCAATATACTGTAATGTTTTTTAAAGATCTTCGACAAAATAGCGCCTTGGCTCATGTCACAGAGCAGCGTATGTATATTCGTTTCTAAACAAAATTGGAAGAGTAGAAATCCTGCTCGGATGTAAAGCAATGAAAAGAAATTCCCGTTGTCATCTTTTTAGGTTTAGACGGCTCGTTTAAAAAATCCCTTTCACTTGAGTCATTGTTATCAACACGTTGTTAGCTAAGTCGCATTTAAGATACAACAGTCCTATTAGCCGTGACCAGCCCAGGCAACCATTCTCTAATCAAACGAGAATGACAACTCGTTGTTTTTCGGTGTCAGTCGACCAAATGATTTAGAACAACACATGACCTTGCAATCTAGTCCGCAATGTCATTAATGCGTTTAATGAAAACTTGCAGGAAGAAAACGAGTTCATTGAACATGATCCGAAGCGGAAAAAACGGGCCATTTAACTTTTGATAGGAATCCACGGTCATTTCATTCCTTGTATTCTTGTCTCTTTTTTCTGTTGATATAACGCATAATTTATTCACGATCCTCTCTAATTAATGTGTAAAAACCTGTGTTTTTCGATCTGTTTATTTCTCTCCTCTATTCTCAGGCGGTCTTCCTGCGGGTTTAAGGGGTAAACCAGAGACAAAGAAAAGACGTAAGCGAACCATATTTACTACAGATCAGCTGAAGCGCCTTGAGGCAGCCTTCGACCGGCAGCAGTACCTTGTAGGCACCGAAAGAGAGCGCCTTGCCACAGACTTAAACCTGTCCGAAACCCAGGTGAAGATTTGGTTCCAGAACAGGAGAATTAAGTGGAGAAAAGAGCATTTGTATGCTGGAGCCGCTGATGAAATGCTAGGCAGTGACTCAGCCAACGAGCAAAGAGAAATTTGCAACTGAACATTTGTATGCATTTGGACAGTACAACTATGAAGCATAGACAATGAACCCCAGCCTTATGGTAGATGATGGCCTTTACTTCGCTCTTGTTCGTTTAGGTACTACTAAATCAGTTCATGTGGCCTATTTTAATAGATTTTCATAGAAAACAAAAGTAATTACTAGCACCCAAATTTCTCTGGCATGCCTTTTTGCGCGCATTCAGGGCTGAACCTTTAGTCATTTTCAGGAAGAAAACAATCTGGTGTAATCTGTGCTTTTTGTGTTGGCATAGCACAAGGAGGTAGTGTTTTAAAGAAAAGTTGAAAAAAAGTGAAAAAATAAAAGAGATTTTATAGGCACTATGAAATAAACAGAATCGGTTTGGTGTGTTATTTGCTGTTTCTCATAAAGGTTCTGGTTGCCGGAAAACGTCAGTTCCACTGTGTTGCGTCGATCTACAATCAATATATCGTTATATATCGTAAGCTCAGTCCATCAACTGTGTTCATTTGTATCTACATCTACATGTACATTAAATTACGTGGGTAAAAGTCGTTGGACATCACACCAACGTTAAATTCCAAAACTGTAAATTCCAACTCTTTCCTCCGCCTTGTCCTGTTGTGATAAACGTGTTAGGATGAAAGACTGAGGTGTAAGTGTGCAGTCTACAGAGAGCCGGAAAGTCAGAAATAGGCGATACAATCCGAGCAGTGGTCCTCTTTTCCTCAGATACTGCGCCTGCGCGAGTGGCTTTCATAACTCAGAAGACAACTGACGGGCCACGTGTTTTGCACCATAAGTTTCTTTGTGTTTTAGAAAACTAAAAACAACGATAAGGGCAACGGATGTTATTGTGCGGGTTTTAGATTCAACTGTGCAGAACTGTAAAATAGTACAAAAATAATAATTCAGTTAAATACAGCAAGGTATATCATGCAGCTTTGTAATTCTCCCTGGTTCGAGGTCTGGCTAATGAAGGTTTATGAATTAGAATTTTTTTTTTATTCGGTTGCATTAGAATCCACGGCATCCTGCAAGGCAGATGTGATCACTTACGATCAAGGCTAGCATGGTGTTTTCCCGGCATAGTCAATCGAACCCAAACGAACTGAAATCGAACGCAATCAGGAGCTGATGATGGACTCCTGACGCAATCAGGAGCCCATGTGATGGGCTCCTGACGCAATCGAACTCGATCGATTGAGTTCGATTTAGAAGACAACTGTCCACTATTTCATAACAGGGCTATCAGGTACCGTAGTAAGGCCAGCAAACAAACTTAAATTCATTGTTTCTAGTCAACAAGAATAGCCTTTCCTCGTTTTTAGATAGACGATTGTAATGCACTAAAAGCACTCTTTTCCTATCCCGTACACTTCCACGCCACTTAACCTTCTCTGACCTTTTTAGAAGTATTGTCATATTTTCTAGTTCTCCTCTGTCTTTCGGAAAGAAACCCTCTGAACAGAAGTGCATCCTCTGCCATCAGGGAAGAAAATATTTGGGCAGAAATGCATTACGAAATGGAATAAAAAGAAGTAAAATTACTTGAGTTCACAAGAGTACAAAAGCTCGCCGAGTCGGTGTGGCCTGTGCCACAGTCATTCCTCTGGTATCAATTGGCGCCAAATTTGTTTGAATGACGTCAAAACCCAACATAGGGTGTTCCATTTCACTTTCACTGTTGTATTTTTCAGGGGCACAAAACGAATCTGTTCCTCACTTTATCTGTTCCCCCGAGGTATTGTGCTGGCTGGCAAAATATCAGTTTTTTCCCGGAGTTGGTTATGAAATTTCTTTCTGCTGATGGTTTCGGTTGGCAATTACTGAAGTGTGGTAGCAGTGTGAGTGTTGCTGGCTGGGGAAATGTGGATTGTTGTGAGTATTTTGTGTTCCCCCCCCCCCCCAGTGAAGGTTTGATTTGAGGTCTTTTGCCGCGCCCATTTTGGCTTACGACATATGAAATTGTCTTTTTTGTTGTTGTGCAGGGTGCTCAATTTGCACCTGGCTGGGAAACCAACCAGTTTTATCTAGCTGGCTGGGAAATATCTTGTGTGTCTTGCTGGCAAAAAGGAACAGATATTTTTTTCCCAGCAATATTAAAAAAGACCTGAAAATGCCTGAATAACATTTAGTGTTATTAACTGGGGTATAATAATATATTTTTTAACAAATTGGTCGTTTTGTGCCCCTGATTTTTGGCGGTTCGTCGCGCAAGGTACACTGTTCCGCTTTGTGTCACGCTAAATCACTTCAGATTTCGTGAAATCATTTCACATTACAATGGATCATTCGTTCTGTGATTGAACAATTTAACATTACGTGAAGCCATTTGCTTTTTTCATGAATGAGTTGCTTTTGTACTGAATCAATCGCGCGGCTGTTGCACTATTTGTTTCTGCGTTTAATCATTTGACAGTACACTAAACCATTTGCCAGTCGGTTGAACCATTTGTCTGAGTTAAATCGTTTGTCATTTACTTCAACCGGTCGGCACTTATTTCCATCTCTCAAACTGACATTTTGAGCCCACGGTGGAGTGAGCACCCATACCAAACCATATTGTAACTGCCCAGCGGTATATCTTCGAAGTCAGTTTGAGAGATGGAAACTAGGGGTGCTTTCCATTATGCCAAAGATTCCGGAAATTTCGGTCGGAAATCAAATGGAAAGGTCCGTTTCGGTTTCTTCTGACCGGAATATTCGGGATCACCTCTGGAGGTGGTCCTGATATTCCGGTCGGAATATCCTGACCGAAATTTACCGTTCCATTTACCGAGTTTCTTGTTCCCAATACCGCTCTTCTGTCACCAGCTCGACCATCATGGCCGACATGGCAAGGATGCAATCTTCTTCTTGTTATCAATGCTCAATTTGTGGATAAACAACGACAGATTTATCAGAGTTATTAATGCATTCTTGTTCGGCGATGACTGGTATGTGTCTGCATAGCGTTGATACAAAAACATGTTGAAATTTTTGTTGTTTCGTGCATTTTCCCGCGTTTTTGTTTTTCAATGGTTGAAAAGTCGGGGTTGATCCTTTGGGGAGGTCAGGAAGTATACGCTTTCTACCTCTCGTTACTAAGCGGAATTCGTCCTGCGTTAACTACTTCCCGACAGAGCTCTTCAAATGTGGCTCGAGTTAGTCAACAATGGCTTTGAAATTCGCATAAACTATACAGCGGAACTGTAGCCTGAAAATAGCCGAGTACACGATTCAGATCGCCTCGTATAAAGCTAAATGCAGCACCTAAGAGTAACAACTCATCGGACTCTTCAACAAGCTCACTAAAGATTTCGGATTCTTCGGAATCTTCACCAAAGAGCACAACACTCAAGTCCTCCATCGGCTCGGTTTTGCAAAGTACCGCGCGTGAGAATGGGCAATAGGTTTCGTCGATCGGAATGTGTCGTTCCATTTTTCAGCGGTTGGTCCCGAGTTCTCTGACCAGTCAGTTTTGAATAATGGAAAGCACCCTAGACTTCAACCATTCCACCCTTAATTAAACCATTTTGAAACAGACTCCCTCGTTTGTCGTCAGACCTGATCAATCGGCGACATATCATAGACAGATGGATTCTCAGTTAAATAAACCGATTCTTATTTGTCTGAACCGTTTTGACATCGGCGAGTAAACCATTCCTAAACTGTCTAAATCATTCATTGTTTGAGTAAACCATTTTGCTCACGAACACCTAGCTATTTGTATCGAGACAGTATCATTTATAAATCATTTATTCCACTTCGTAAACCATCACTAAACCATTTGTGTTTGGTCTGTGCCGTTTGATATCTTGTGTTTTTGGCGGTAACAGCGCTAGCCGCCCATACATGGGACATTGAGTAAAATGTTAGATACCGATTTAATTTTTCACAGGCCATATTTCAGCGCTCCGTTCAGGAATCAGGGAAGTTCGCGATCGCATACGCAAAAGCCACGTGCAACTGAATATACCAACCTTGCGTGGACAATGAGCCATCTACTAACTATCTTTGCACTGATGTTTTATAGGTATTTAAGAGTTTTGAAGTAAGTTATGATCACTCAGGTATCTTGACTTCTTGGTTTTGTGGCTCTCCTCTCATCGTACTCTGTACTTAATTAAGCAAAAGATAGGCTCCAACGGAGGTTGGACGGGATGTGGCTTGGCCTCATAGAAAATGGCAGACGTCTGCACGCGAGAGAAGTCCCGCAAGAGATCTCAACCCGCGGGCGTGAAGGGCCCACTGTTGCGGTGCGCGGTTACCAAATAACAAGGAAGGCCAAATTACATTACAAATGCAGCAGGAGAACTCAATGTTTGAGGATGACGAGTATGACTGCACATCTCATGGAGTTTGCGACCTTATTACCGAGCAAGAGAATGGTGTCGTGAAATTTGACATTGGAAGTTTCGTGCTCTGCCACCAGAGGCT
This sequence comes from Galaxea fascicularis, assembly GCA_948470475.1. NCBI lineage: Eukaryota > Metazoa > Cnidaria > Anthozoa > Scleractinia > Euphylliidae > Galaxea > Galaxea fascicularis. The sequence goes on along the minus strand of OX419336.1, from coordinate 14,938,514 downwards.
TTGCCGGCTAATTGAACCACTTGTAAAATGCTACGAGAGTCTTATTTTTCTCACCAGGTACCCTACCTATTGTAGCTGTAGAGAGGGATTCGGTTATACAGAGCGATTCAACATGTTCCTTGTTATTATGATTTTCTTGTCGATTGTTTTAGTTTAATCTTTACGATCACTTATCCATTGCATCAGTGTTTTCCAGTTTTGCATTGTACACAAGTTTTGTGAGCTGCATGCTCAATTCAAATTTACACTGTGGGATATCTTTCTCATTTTATTGAAGATGGCGGTCACAAAGGTTGAGTTTTATGGTCATGCTGGTTTCTGTTTATCTGTCCATCAGATATCCAGGTAAATTATCGATTTCATATCGCAAAAAAAAAAAGTACGTACAGTAAGCATATTTCAGCAAGCTTCTGTTGTTGCTGAAACTGATAGCTTTGGATTTTGTAGTTGAGGTCACTTTTGTTCTGCAGCATGCAGATCTTTTTTACAGCTAACATTGCACAGGTCACACGTACAGGTCACTGTTTTTTTTATTGGTAAATAAGCTACATTGTAAACAGTTTCACCTTGATCAGGATCTAAAACAAAATTTTGGATAGTGATTAGGGCTAGGAGACTTCTGGGCTTGTTTATTTATCTGTAGCACAGTGACCTGTACTTTCACCTATGGAATGTGACCTGTAAAAGAGACCTGCCACAGAACACCAACTAGCTACACCAACAAAACAACAACAACAACTAGCTTGGCTTGTATAGGTTTGCATGATAATCTGGAATGTTACGTAAGATCACAAGTGATTCTATTTAAAATAGATATTATTATGCTAGTCAAGCGTGAACATTACAGTACACCCTATCTTTATAAAAGACTGATGAAGAATACCACGTCAAAGAAATTACGACTAATCACTTATATTGCCACAGTTAGTTAAGGACGGTGCCTACTTTTGTTAGTACGCACACATTGTGCGCATCACCCAAGCCATGGTTTAAGCGCACGCGCTGGAGTTGACATTAACGCAACCAACTACGCCACCAAGTACACGACTAAAATAAAAGCAAAATTTTCCTACTGTGACCAAATCAATTTTAATGAACCAGGAACACTGGAATAGCAGCATATCGCTAAGCAATAAATGTTAACGTCTTCCACCTGAAAACCTGGCTGTTATCTTTCGGAAATTACACTGAAACCCAACTGTAATCATGCACCTGCAGGTGGCGTAGTGTGTGCGCAAAAATGCAAATGTCTTACTTACTGGGGAGGTGACAGGAAAAAATGTAAAGGGCACCGTAAAAGTTTTCTAAAAAGATCAATAACTTTAAAAAACGTGTGGTTACCCCTACATTTTATGTTGCAAAATGGAAGTGGAGAGCCTTTTCAAACTTATGATTAGTTTCTGGTTGTGAGCAAAAGGAAATTAGACTGTATTTTAGCTGAACCAGAGGAATGCTGTCAGAGACACTAAAAGCGCTTTTGCAACAATTTTGTTGTTAAAAATGTAACCAAATTGATTTTAATGTTGCCATTTGCCAGATAGTTTAAAGATCTTTTAAAATGTGTTTGCCTTTCTGTACCAGTAAAGGCAAATTCTAAGGAAATCTGTGAGGAAATATCCTTTCCCTCTTTTTTCAGAAAAATGCTGATGTCAGCATTTTTGTTGAGATTCAAGGCTAATTATCTCGAAAAACTGCTTGGCTACCCCTATTTTTCTTTGTGGATTCCAATAGCCCTTGCAAAGATCTACTTTTTCGGCGTGGTCCTAACCTGGCGCAAAAACCTTTGTATTTAGTAGGCACCGTCCTTAAATAGTCTATAATTATTGAAGTCTACTAAATTTCTCCACACAACAAAAAATCTTGGCAAGATTATACATGCATTTTGTGACTCCAACTCTATTCCTTTTTGGAACAGAGTTAACATGACAGTGATAGATGTATAATTAATGTAAGGGGCTGTGCAGAAATCTTTCCAAAATCTTTACAGTCTGTGTTTGGCTTGCCTTACAACAACAACAACAACAACAGTTTATTGAAGCCACAAGAATATTACAAATAAACTAAACTTGATATATTAAATAAAGGGGGTACCTACTTCCCAAAATAACTAAGGAGTTAAAAATGCCAGGAAACTGGGTTAAATACAACAATTTAAAATAAAATAGTTGTAATGGAGGTACATGACTTGTCTTTGTAATCTGCTTACTCTTGAATTATTGGTACAGATTCTGATTTCATGTCACTTGAATGAGCTTTTCCTGTTTCATTGTTGACTCCAGGAGCTGCCTTGTTTTCCTGGTTTGGTATCAATTCCTCCTATACTCACAACTGTTGGCCTTTATTATGTAAAATCTGCCAGTTTTTCTCCTGAGCACACTTCCTTGTGTCCACAGCAGAGATGACTAAGGACCTTGGATCTTGGCCTGAATACTATTGCCTACGGCAAGAGGGGGTAGCAGCTTTGCTTTCTTATCATGGTACCTCTTGTTCTGTTGCTTCTTCTTGGCTGAAGCTCTTATGATGCTTAAGGTTGGCGTCAAATGCGGTTGAAGTAACTCTATAATTTAACTGTATTGATGGTCTTCATTCTTCTGAAATTCAGCTTCACATGGTGATGCCAAATAGCAGTATTCATATGTTTCAAAATAGCCAGGCAGGGGTCTCCATTCATCTTGGGTATTCTTTTGGTCTGCTTGACTGCAGCATCTATATCACCATTTCCTTTTGGGAGCTGCAGTGAGGATGTATAAGAATAAAAATATTCACTCTCTTAGAACTGTTTGACAAACAGGGTCGGCATACTGACATGCTGGGGTCTATTAATCACCACTGTGGACCTCCATGCCAGGCAAATATGACAAATTGATGGCCAGTACAGCCACAATGTTAGCTGATATGTCTGCTAAGGTAATGACATTGCTTTCTGTAAATAGAGTAATGGAATCTCTCAAGTCCCCACACTAATGCCAATGCTTTGTGTTCAATGTTGCTAAACCTCTGTTGTGTTTCCGTAAGAGCCTTGGAAGCATAACACATGGGCTGTCCGTGTTGAAGCACTACAGTTCCAACACCTTTTAGTGATGCAACTGTTTGGATGACTGTCTTGTCATTGGGGTCAAAATATCTGAGCACACTGAGGGTGGGCACTTCATCTTTAACTGCATTAAATGCACAATCATGTTCTGTCCCCCACATATAGACTACCTCTTTCTTGGTTAATGCATGGAGAGGAGCAGTAATAGTGGCCAGGCAACCTGAGTACTGTGTGAGGTAGTTGACCAGGCCAAGGAAACTTTGTAGACTCTTGACATCTTCTGCTTGTTTTTGCATAGCTGACACTTTGCTGTTGTCAGGTCTTAAGCACACTTTGGGGGGTCCAGGTGTGTCCAAGGAAGCTGATCTCTTTGCGTTTGAATTGCAACTTCTCTTTGTTTAATACTATGCCCCCTTGCCGTGCACACTTCATGAGGTTGGCTAGATTCTTGTCTTGTTCCTCTTCTATAGAGCGAAGGTATCATCTGCAATACCTGTCACACCAGTGGGGCCTTCAAGTGCTGAGTCAAGTTCTTTTTTGGAATATGTCTTGAGAGACAACTAGACCAAAGGGCAGCCTGGTGAAACAAAATCTACCAAAGGGGGTAGAAATGGTAGTGAGGTAGGAACTTGATTCGTTGAGTGGGGCATGCCAGTACCCTTTCTTAGCACCAACAAGTGTAAAGAATTTGCGATTGTTGAGTTGATTCACTACTTCATCGATTGTTTTGCTGTAGTGTTGTTCCTCTTGACCCACTTGTTTAATTAAGTCCCAGGGATCTAGGCATACTCTAAGCTTGGTAATCTCTCCCTTTTGATTTTTTGACTGACAGGACTATGCTGTTTATCCAATCTGTAGGTATGTCAGCTGGTGTGATGACACCAAGTTCCAGCATATTGTCAATTTCTTGGTTGTAGAGCTAATGTAAGTGGACTGGTACAGGGCACAGTGGATGAATGACGGGTTCTGCATTGAGTTCAGGGGTTAGGTGGTATGGCTTCATTCTGAACTTGCCCAGCCCTTTAAAGCAGTTCTGGTAGTCACTAAGGAGACCCTCTTTGGTGAGTGGAGTGTGAGATTTGACACTCTGCCAACTATCGGGTGACGGCTTTGTCTTTGTCTTGTACATTTGATCCCTGTGTAAGGTTGCAGTTAAATTTCACAAGTTCTAAGTCACTGCAAGTTTTGCATCCTACCATTGCTGGGCCTGGTTTCAGAGGGTCATCAAGAAGTAACTTGCACTTTTGTCTGAAGTGTTTGAGTCTTTGAGCCAAATCGGGACCTGGAGTCCAGTCGATTTTCAGTGGTTTGAAACCAATTAAATTGCTCATTCTCCTTTGCTTTTGGCCAGTAAATTATTCATCAATAAATTAGTCAAAGATCACATACAGTTTCTTTCTTGGGTGTCTTCAGACCTTTTGTCTTGCTTTGGGATTTATTAAACATGTTTCAACATGGTGGCTACAGAGATTTTACCTAAGTTACATAACTATGAGCCTGTGATGTAAACACATGATACTGTGACACCTCTCCCTCCTTCATTGTTGTTTGTCCAAGTTTCGAGCATGATGTTGCACTGCAAGCAACTTTGATAAGAGGGGGAGGGGGAGGGAAAGTAGCAGATCATGGAAACTTCCTAAAAGGCCAAATGACGTACTGATCGTCTCAAGTATTTCTGCAATACATTGAAGCTTTTGCATATTGTAATAATTGCATACAGTGGAACCTCCATTCAGGGGACAACTCCAGGACCAGGACAAGCATCCCCTGAATAGTGGTTTTTCCTTGAATAGATGTAAAAGATACAAAGATAAATTTTTGTTCAGAGCAAAGTTTGTATCCCTTGAACAGAAGTTTCCCCTGAACAGAGGCATCTCAAGGGAAGACATTTCACTGGATATATAATTCTTTTTCAAATTCAGTGGCTCATTGAATTTGCAGTGTACATGCTGTTACTACCTCTGGTGTACTCCATATTGGTACTTTCTTTGGCTGCAGTGAGAAACTTGGGATCCAAAAAGTCAAAAGGTAGTCTCAACTTTGTAAGAGACAAATTCAAGAGAAAGGAAGATGACTCTGTGAATTTGGTATGAACTTTATGAGTACACTGATTTTTAGGTGTCATTTTGCTACCACAATGATCAAAATATAATAAATTTCTTGCTAACCTCATTTTCTAAGTCTATACCTTTAGTTATGGATCCTTGTTTTTTCCCATTGATTTATAGCTTGTGTGCTTCATTCTTGGGCCAAAAGCATTAAATTAATAGGAAAAAGCTTGGTCCATAACTTACAGTATGGACCTCAAACTTGGTTAGTAAGAGGTATTCATTAAATCATAATCATTATAATATTGTTATCATAAATAATCACTGCGATTGCCATTGTCATTAGAACTATTATAGCAACTGTAAAGTTACGTAGAAAACTAATCTAAGTCATTAATATCATTGCTTAAAGTACAATAGACTAAACAGTGTTGCTTCTTGTTTGTCTGTCTCAAGGAACTCAAGCATGCAGCCAAGAAGCAAGCCAGCGAGGACCTGCGTGCTTACATTAACATGTGAGACACTTGTTTTGTACTTGTAATCAGAGCTAATTGGAAGAAGTCCTAGTGCTTGCAAGTGACTGATTTTTTTTCTTTCTAAAAAATTGTCTTTTGTTGGTAAATTTGCTTCATAGATAAATGTTGTTGTCATTTTTATTATATTTATGTTTGATGACTCATGTTTACATTAATTTACCAGTGCTGCAATTTTTTTTAAGGTTGGTGATTTCTAAGAATTTGAAATATATACATGTATGGGAATAGTGGGAACTATTAAGCTCAGTTTCTTTGATCACATGCTTGCACTTTACATTTGGTAATAACAATAATAATAATCATTATAATCATCATCATCAAAATAATATACATTTAGATAGCGCACACATCCACCAATAATAAATTATTATTGCTCCAGTTCAGGGCTGTGCTCTAGCGGCACCCAGTTGCCCCTGGCGACTTACTTTTGCCATTGGGCGACCAGGAAATATTAGTTTTTGCACCAAACTTATATTCTGGGCGCCCTGGATTTCAAGGGTTTAGAGGTTTGGGCACCCAACTACTTTTCTTAGAGCACAGCCTTGCAGGTGCCTCGCAAAACTGCGATCAAGAAAACAAAATTATGTAATGCTGTTTGTTACTTATACAGTTGCACCCTTGCCTCTTTTTTTTGTGTGTATAAAATTATATTTAGCAGTGACTACTGTAGATGGTGCATGCAGTCTGTTTGTCTCTGGTTAAGCAAAACACACCCATTCAGTCTTTTCACTTTGTTTTTCACAATTATGCTATTTTCAGTTCCATCCAAATCCAAACATTTGAAGAAAACCTTTGTGACTACCTTGAGCAGTTTTATAGGTGAGTTTTTATCACATTAATTTTCCTTTGCATGAAAAAAGTTTAGAAATGGAACTGTTGAAAGTGACCTGTAAGGCTATACAGGCTATACTGTTTAGATTACTTTAATACTTAGACCTTAGCCCTTCATCAGAGCGAATCCAGTTCGCTCTGATGAAGGCTGACACTCAAAATGCCAGCTTTTAGAATCCCCACTAATTTTGCATTATTAGTAACTCCCTTGATGAAACCAAAGAACCCCCCCCCCCCCCCCACCATGCAGCACCACAGTTTCTTTAGAAACTACCCCCTTTACTTAATACAAAAGAGAAAAATCCAGATTCTGTTTGATAACAAAAAGAATGACTTTCCCCCTTGTTGCTTAAAAGTGAATAATTTTGTATATACTAGGTGTCCTTCTAGCAATGACAATTTTTTCCAAATTCAGCATTGAATTGGGGTTAGGGGAAGGAGAACTGGGTACTGTTGAGTGTTGAGCCACATACAGGTACTGGAGAAGTATTTTTGGACTTCCAAGAGGCCTGATTTCTCAAGTACACATACTTTTGTTTTAGTAACATGTCTTCTCTATTCATTTTCCTTAAAAATTAACAGGATCTGCAGATGGGAGGATACGTCAATGTCTAAGGGGTTAGATTAATTTCCATTTAATTTTTTTTGTAATCAGTGACAGTTCTGTGATTGGCTTCTTTCTGTTGTGAAATTATTAAGGAGAACTGTCTGGGGTGTTATGAATAATATCATATTGGCAGTGTAACTCTCCTCAAATTGTGTAGTCCCAGTACATTTAAGTTGGGGGATTGTTTTTATGGTTCAAGGTTCTACACAGTTTTCAGGAATGAATCGTCACTGTTAGAAATTTAGTTAGAAAGTTAGAAATGGGGTTGTTTGACTGCCTACAGCATTTATCAAACAGTATACAACTTACTTTTGTCACATTTGCATTAAACATTTGCTGATCGAAAACAATCTTGGGCTTCACTTTTAATATTTTTGTTGATTCAGGAGTTGCTCTTTGGAAACCGATATTTAAAAAAAATTAGGGATAGCAAAGCCCTGCTCCAGTTTTGATGTTTAAGGTGGCTCAAACCGGTTTCAACACTTTCAAGAGCCTCACTTATCAGAAAGATTGACACTATAACACTATCACGTAGTAACAATTTTATGCTACCATATGAAACAGCAATTATTGCTGAATAAAATGCGGTCATTGTTGTGACGTAATACGTAACCATAGTAACAGGAAAGCCCTGCAGAAACGCCCTATATTTCGGCTTTAGTTGCTCGTATCTCAAAAACAAACTCGGTAACCCCCATTTTTTAATGCTGGAAAGTGATCAGCAGACCAAGATAAAACTGTCTGCAAAGTTTAAAAAAAATTCTGTGGAGCGGATTCAGAGCCACCTTAATTTTTTTATTTTTTAAGGTGGCTCTGAATCTGCTCCACAGAATTTTTTTAAACTTTGCAAAAAGTTTCATCTTGGTCTGTTAATCACTTTCGAGCAATAAAAAAAGAGGGTCACCGACTTCATTTTGGAGATATGAGCAACTAAAGTCAAAATATAGGGTGTTTTTACAAGGCGTTCCCGTTGCCATGGTTACGTCTTGCATCACAATAATGACCCCTTTTTATTCAGCAATAATTGCTGTTTCATATGGTACCACAACATTGCTAATACGTGATACAGTGTTGTAGTGTAAATCGTTCCAATAAGTGAGTTTCTTGAAAGTGTTGAAACCGGTTTGAGCCACCTTAATGTTAATTGATTAATTCCAGTTCTTGTTTCACATTTTTCAGGTTTCTACTGGCTCTTTTGTTTGTAACATCCATTTTATTTTTATTCCCTGGAAAATACTTAATCACTATGGGAATTGTTGGTGCATTTATTGGAAACTCAGGCTTTCAAGGAGGTTTGTTTAAACACTTACAAAAATTATTTTAATATCTGTAATTTTCATACAATTTTTATCATAACTACAGGCCAGTAATGGTAACTTTTCACCTGTTTTTTTTTTAAGTTTTCAGACGAACTGTAACACAATTCCAGCTATTGCTTCAGCAGTTCAAGCAGAATTTATATTCACAAAAGCACTGGTTGAGCCAAATGAACACTTTAAGTAAAAGCTCTCAGAAATCACTTATTGTCAGACTAGACTCAGCAGAGAATGACTATGATGATGAATGGGTAAGTATTTTATATTAATCATCTGGCCATTGATAGCTACAAATCACTAAGACAACATGGCTAAGTGAAAGTGGAATCCACAAGCCGCAAAGTAGAGATTCAGTGATCACCCTACCACCTGCATTTCAAAGAACTGAAGAATGCAGTAGGCACATTGCACAAGACTGCAAATTACGATGTTGTTTAAAAGACATACGTTCTCCCGAACATGTTTCAGTCATTTGGCTTTAATGCAAATCAACTCTAGTTATTTACGCTTTTAGTTTGCAAGAATATTGTTTAGGACCTTATATTTCAAACTCACCTTAGAGTTTGAAAACAAACGACAAGCACTGACATACAGTCTGTAGCCATGGATTCTTTTCCCATCCCTTATAAATCGATGTCACTGGCTGTAAGATGTACTTTTTGACCTTGAATTTGCACGAGGATGCCTGCCCTCTGGGATTTGTAGGGAGCCGAGCAGCTTGGTAAATCACCACGCAATTCAATGTATGTGTTTTGTTAGTACGACGCAGAAACTTCACAGTCTGAATGTGATGGCTCTGATCAGGAAAATGGTGCAGAAGAGGACGACGACGAAGACGAAGATGAGGTTATACGAAAAGAATTTATTCATTTGGAATATTTTGTGTGGTGGAAGTGAGTAGAGGTTTGCATGAAAATATGCATGAATACTTCCTCTTAAAACAGAGCAAAAAATGAAGTGTGTGCTTAGTTCTAAAGTCATTTTGATTGCTTGTCATTTGACGTTTAATTTGTTGGCTTTCTTGAAATTTGATGTACAGATTTGATTCGGAAGAAGACACCTGTTGGCGTTAACGTGGTCTGCCACAGGCATCCCACGTAATGACACACTTAAATACATGCCTGGTACCGGTAATTTGTTCAGTCCAATGTGTGGATGTCCAAATTTTAGGGTTTTCTCTGGAAAAAACTAGTCAAGAATATATTTTTTTTACAGGATGCGCCTACAAGAAAGAGACGAGCAAGTAAGCAGATACGCACCACCACTGCTCAGGGTTCTATTTCTGACTTATTCTATGATGTTTCTTAACAAATTCAGACAACCCCTCCCCACTGCAGGAATCTTTGTTGGCGGTGTGCCGGCTTGTTTTCCATACTCATTTTAAGACTCCATACTCATTTTCAGACCTATTTTCAATACTGTAGTATAATAAAGCCTGGTACTATTGCTGAAGTCAACGGAACCAAACGCCAAACTGAATTATGTTCAAAGCATATTTTGTGTTATTTCCCATCATCACTTTTTAATTGAACTTTGAAAAGAGGAAGACACGCCGGCGTTCTTTAAAAACGCGGTGGTTCCCAGTTTAGACATTATAATGGTCGCTTACTCTAAATATCTTAGAAACCATACCCTTTGGGGTGGCGGATACCTTTACGTATGCCCTCTTCCTTCCTCTCTTCCTACCTTTCGCCCTCTCTCCCTCCCCCTTCCCCCTCCCCCCTCCCACGCTCTTTCCCTTCCTCTCTCCCTCCCGGCCGGGAGTGATTGATTGTGCTCTTACTTGTGATGTTGATATTTACGCAGGGCTCTTCTCAGGACTGTCCATGGTCAGTCACTTTAGTGACTACCGCAAAAAACAGAAGCGGATAAACAGTGGTGAGCATGCAAAGACTGTTTATTAAACAAACATACAGATAGAAATTAAATGCGCTCGAATCAGAAGCAAAGTAGATCCAATTAATGGAGTGATTGTAGAACACTTTATTCGAATTTACCGCTTTACCTGAATATCATTCACTGCATGGAGTTACGCGGTTGTCGGCGTCTTGAATCACAGGAATACATGTTTAGTTACATAGAAATTGAAATGGGAGCAGCAGTGGAGGACTCCTCGATATCTATGTTTGTAGTTTGTTTGGTTGTTTTTTTATCAACCGTATAAAATTTATTTCTTGTTTTCTTGGTGTGTATTTATTCTCTTTCCCTAGCAGTGATTTTACACCCATGCAGCTATAAATAGTTTAAATAGAAAATGTAAAGCTTGTGAGATGTGGCTTAGTGTGACATGATTACCTCACAAATTAATGTGTCTACTGACGTAAGCTGAAAGCGACTGATAGGATATAGGGCCCCTATGGCCACATGGTTAAGTGGGCATTTTCCCTTAAATCTACCAAATAGAGTTGTGTGGAAATAAGTCCTGTTTTCGTGAGACAAACTTGAAAAATGTTGACCAAATAGTTTTTTTTGCTGGCGGGTAGGAAGAAGGGTTGGAGCCCAGTTTTTGAAAGTGCGGATACCATTGTTGAGCGGGTAAGTCACTGTCCAAAAGGTGAACGGGAATTTGTTGCAGTGCATTTAATCTGGTAGATTATCCCCCGTGGAGAGGTTTTGCTTAATATCAATTTAGATCAGTTAGATTTAGATAGCAACCGGTCCACTTGATAAACAGCTGAGACCAGATATCGTTTGGCCGGAAAATTTAACTTGCTCTTGTCAAAAATTTCAGGGAATTGTGCCTCGTGTGATGTGTCGTTTTCTTCTCTATTAAAGAAGAGGGTAAGTGAAAATACTGTCATTGATATCAGTTATTTATTGTTACGCTACGTAATTTTCAGTTACAACCTTCTGTCATACGCTGTTTTCTTTACACAGTAAAAATTATATTTCTTCCATTGAGGAATGTATACTCGTGTCCTACACTACCTCATTGCCTTAAAAAAAATATTGTTGTCGATGAATTTAATGTTTTTGGTCTTTTGTAGCAATACTGTCGTCACTGTGGGGACAGTTTTTGTTCTCGATGTTGTTCCAAGCGAGTCAAGAGAGCTGTATTCGGAGCAACAGGTGAAATATACGCATAAAATTTCCTGCTTTCTCCGAAAAACATTTGAAGAAGTCGTGTAGGAAAAGAAGGTTTGGTCTCGTTATGTGAGTCATCCTTGCTGTTTCGAGCGCAGACACGTGATCCTGATGACGAGGTCACGTGAGAGTAAGTTGGTTGACCGAGTCTTGCGTCCTAAGCACCTGACGGTACAAGGATGACTTTCTTTCAAAGTACACTGCTAACACTTGTAAATTTTAAGTGACTGTAAGGGCGGACTGCATATTAGCAGTTTGAGCAACGGCAGCAACATCAGTAGTAAATTTCGGTAATTTTTTGCACTCTGAATAAATGGCATTTTGTTCTCTCCCTTAACCTTCAACACCCTTCCCTTCTATGTAGTACCCGGATATTTCGCCCCACTATACAGGTTGAACGAGCAGGTATGATCTCGAATATAGTGTCGTTTTTCTTGGTGTTGTCGTCGTAGTTGAGATCACGTGCGTGATGTCTGCGGTATCGTCCATTTTTCGAGCCATTTAAGGTATCCGTTATAGGTCCGTTTTGCTCAGCAGAAGATTTCAACCTTTGAATTGTGTTTTTAACACATATTGGGTGACTGTTCGAGTATCATATAGGTAATTATGATATCAACTGTAGCTCAGCTAGGCCCCTGATTTGCCATCTAAAGCCAAGGTATATCCGCATGTAGTTCCCGCTCCTATGCAAGGCTCGGAAAACTTTATATAATTGACTCTTTCCTGCTTTTATTTCTAATGTCTACAGCACCAGCTGCGTATGAAGAGACAGTACTGGTTTGCAACTGTTGTTATGGCTTCCTAATGAACAAATCAGACGAAATTTCTAGCGGTGATCTGACTCAGTGGATTGTTTCATGACATGAGGATGTATTTTGTGTTTCCTTTAGTTTGTGCTTCCGATATAAGGAGACTGGAAAGGGTTTTTAGCTGCACGCGCGCGCGCAATTATGCACGCGTCAGCTGAATGAATCGAAATGAAGCACACCGGAAGTTAAATACTGCGTGAAATCGCGAAAACCGGAAATATAATCTGCCGAAAACATTTGTTTTTTGCTCGAAATTTTGCTCGGTGACCTATCTTGACTTTTTGCATGTACGTACCATTCACGATGGCAGTTCAAATATAATAGTTTTGAGGAAATTTATATAGTAGAATTTTCTGTAAGCCATAAAACGTGTTTCTTTAAAATGTATTAAATTCTACTAGATAATTTTTTTTCATACTGCCTGAAAAGTTAAAGAATTTAGGGAGCTTTCCAACAAAGAAATAAAAAGGATAGGTCACCGAATTAGTTTTTCAGATAATTGACAAAAACTGACATTTAGAGGACCTTTTTGTGGACCATGGTAACTGATATGACGTCACAAACACCCTATAAATATAGCCCATCAATATAGTTCCAAGGAGACGTATAGTTTGCCTACACCATTACATATCCTTTGCAATCTTTCATCGTTTCGCAAACACTACATCAACGAAAAACCCTTTCGAGCCTCCTTAATCAGCACACCTTTGGAGCTTCACAGAAACAGATTTGAGTGTTACGTGTTGCCTCGGTAATCTGAAGTCTGGATTGGACGTCAAGAGAATCACAGATCACGTAAAGCGAGGTTATCAAGCCCTGATATTTATCAATACCAATAACTACTTGGATGTTGACGAGTTGGTACAAGTTCAATACAAATATTGAGATTTTTAGCGCGAAAGCTCTTCCAGTATCCACTTATCTTTTGACCGTAATGTCTGTAGCGTTTCCTATGGAAGTTGCCCTGGCTACTTCTTCGACTGGCAGCGTATAGTGAAGGCATATATCTTGCTTTCGTTGCCATCGTAATAGTTCACTTGTAGCTGAGCACGGCAGTCTTGTATTGTGTTTCTATCTTTTCTTTGTTTTTCAACATTAAAGTGTTCACCGTCAGTGGATGCTATGAGAGGTGTGCAGGGAATCCACTGTCTTCAACAAACCATACAAAGTCTTAAAAAACACGTGAGAAATTGTTTGCTGTGTAGATTAGGTTCAGCTATGGATTATTAATAACAAAGAAGGGAGCTTTAAAACCGATAGTCTAATCGGTTATAGTTTCGTTCAATATTTGAACAAGACAAATACTAACTTTATGAGAAGCTAAGTGAAAATGGAAAAATACCTAGGAACTTGTAACAGATCACACAAGCTTTTGAGATGTTATCGTGACCACGTGGCTGAAAATCAAAGAGAAAATATGTTTACGACACGTCATTTTTTTGTAGCAACGCGGAATTTATTCTACAACCAGTTGCAAAATTTGTTGAGACATTTCCATTAAAAAACAGCTTTTCTTTCTCAAAATCGCTGCTGCCAAGAAATCTGTGAGATACAACACACAGCCCCCCCCCCCTTTCAAAGTTGTTCGTCTAAGTTTCGAGAATGGTGTTGCACTGCTGCAACCAGTTGCAAAATTGTTGAGACATTCGCAACCAAAAACATCTTTTCTTTCTCCAAAACGCTGCTGCTAACAAATCTGTGAGATACAATACACAGCCCCCCACTGCCCTCTCCCCCTTTCAAAGTTGTTCCTCAAAGTTTCGAGCGTGGTGTCAGCACTGTTAAAAACTTTGATAAGAGGGAGAGGAAGAGAGAAAGCTTAAGGTCATGGAAACCATTAAAGAGCAAATGATGTACAGTGTCTCAAGTATTTTTGCAACTCGTTTGTAGCAACTTTGATAAGAGGGGGAGGGAAGCGGAAGATCGTGGAAACATCATCGAAGGCCAAATTACGTGCAGTGTCTCAAGTAGTTTTACATCTCGTTGCACCTTGGTCACGGTTAACTACGTCAGTTGTTTCTATCGCCTTATTCTTCAAACTCGTGGGGTTTATGTTTATCAAACTGTGTTCAAACGTAATTTACTCATGGGTAGGAACAATCTGTAATCTATACAAGAAAGAACTAAAAGAAGGGAAAGATAAGGCCAATTTCATTCAGCTCAATTTAGAATCTTTTACTTCTAGTGCGCTAGTACAATGTTTTTGAACCTCGGATGTTTGTTTTAACTTTCCACGATTAGTATTTAAGTGACTTTCAAAGAGTTCAGTATTAAAAATATGTGAGCGTCTAATTATGGAGCTGAGGCTGAACGTTCTTATATTTTTCTGCGATTTGAGCCTGCCACGTTCTTAAGTTGTTCTTAGGTTGAATGGTGCAGTATTTCAGTAAATCAATACGGACGTGACCAAGAAAGCGATGAAAGTGCATTTATCGTGTTTGCTGTGATGTGGTCATCAAGTTGCTTGTCACATGCTTGTCTGGCTTGTGCGAATTCATGCCAGCCAACTCATAGTAATTTGACTTTACCAAAGCAGTGAACGCGGGGCTCACAACGCGACAGAAACAAATGGGCGAAATAAAGACTTGCTTAACTCTCAGCCTCAACTCTCAACCTGGATATGTTCTTAGCATGTTCTTAAAAGTTTGGTTAATCTCAGCCTCGACGTTCTCAGTAAAAAAAAAGTTAAGATTCTTATAGTAAAAGAGTGGTAGTCCCTTTAATTAGTCACAATTTTTCTCAGTTTGAGAACCAGTAGCATGTTCCATCCTGAAATTCATGGTAAAAAATTAATATGAACTCAGTTGGGAGTAAGACATGAATAAACTAAGTGATTTGGTAGGTATGATCTATCCTCAGTGTCTCAGTTCTTAGACTAGGTTTACACTAGAGGATATTTTTTCGGATTCATAAATGTTTATGGATTCATCAATTTTTGGGTTATCGGATTCGCGGGGGTTTACACTGAACGCGTATCCGGATTCCTAGTCGTTTACACACGTAGATAACTCCGGGGACATTCCTGATTGAATGGTTACAAAGCAGGTGAAAAATATCCGGATTCGTCCTTTCAAAGCGTTTACACGACTAACCCCTCCGAATTCAAAAGTTTTCGGATTCAAAGTTCCCACTTTAGATTCCGGATTCAAAATCTCCGGAGACATGACCAAATCGGGGAGTTTTTATTTCGGATTCGTCCACTTACAGCTGTATATGTAAACGGCAAAACGAATCCGGTACTAAAACGTATCGGATTCGTCACGAATCCGGAACAATTTCCTCTAGTGTAAACCTAGTCTTAGTCCAAGTCGCCTTCTGTACAGGATACACAGCAATCACGCTCCCTGCAGAGTTTTACCTCGTATTTTACTACTTTGTAAAATGATTGGGAAAGTGTGCTAGAGTTTTGGCGGGATGAAGTTTTGCGTGGCTTAGAAGTTTATAGTTCAACTCTGTTTTCAAATTTTTCAGTTCTTTTGAGGCTTAAGCCACTATGAGCACTTTGTTATAGAAACCCCTGCTCCCTCGGTAGAAACCTTGTGCATCATTTGTTTCGAAATTTTTCAGGGCTACCAACTGAGGCGCTTATAATGGAGGACATCACCGATCAGAATCCTGAGACATTTCAGTTGATGTAGTGTTCACCAAGTCTTTTTTTTTATGAGTTCAAAATTTGCATTCGGATAGTTCGTGAACTGGTTATTGGTTGATCGAAACTGTTTTGAATGCGATCAAATACTCCCACAACAATATCTCATCTCTTAACTTAGGTCTTTATAAATGATGTCATTACCGGCCAACACTTGACCGCGATATTTTCGCCTTGTTGTCCCTTGAGCGTCAAACAATAATGCCAATAATATTGTCCACTTGTTGTAAATTGAAAGGGCCCTCAATGACTAGTCCTTTTGGATTTTTAGTATTAATCATGTTTATTCAGTTTTTTCTCCCCTATGATTCAAGTGTTCTTCAAACAGTTATTGTAATTCTTTTTAGAATGCTTAAATACTCCATCTGCTAGAAATCACCCCCTTTCAAGTAGAATTGAAAAACGTCACTGAAATATCATTGAAAATGTGCGATATTTAACCGCCCTTGGTTGGAGTCACGAGTTGTGTACTTGCGTGATACACACAGAAGAACATTAGTTTCACAATTTTGTGAAAAATTGATCAGTAATTAGAGAATTATTACTTTATTTTATAACCGAGCGCTTATGATCTTTTGGTGTTCGATTGCTGGTCACTGTCAAAGGCGGGTTATTCACTTCCATCAATTTGCGTGATGTATCGCGGGCGCTGGCTGGTAATTTATGCGTAAAATATGGCCACCCGAGAGGTAGGAAATAAATTAGGTAAGAAGAGGCAGTATTGCAACTGGTGCGAATGCAATGAGACAGAACAAGGTTCTTCGGTGAAAAGGAGAAGGAAAATGGATCCAGATTTTGTGGAGAAATGGGATGCTGCTGCCTTAAAGGTGAGAATGTTAAGGTAGGCTTGACGTTCAACGGTTTTCGCGCGAGCTTTGAAGTGGAGCGAAACCGATTTTGTGGGAAGGAATGTCTTAACCTGAAGTCGCTTTAGCATTTATGTGTGAAAGTCGTTTTTTCTTGACGTTTTTAAAGCTGTTGTGGTACGTCAATAATTCGGCGATTAGCACAGAGTCAATTTTATGTCTTGAGTATCCAACAAATCCTAAATTCAAAAGCGCGCTGCCGTTCAGGTCGAATAAACACACGAGACGACAATCACGGGTGTTTCGCGTGACACTTTTGTCTCAAGGGATCACAGCAGCCATAATTCATCTAAATCAAGGACAAAGTATAAAGTATGTGTTAGTTTAGTCCAAGTCATATTATTAAAGTACTAAAGTTTACCGCGGATAACCTTAGCTTATAGAAATGATTCAAAACGCTCTGCATTCCAAGATATTGCCAGCGAGTTTGAATACCTATTCGAGATTTTAAAGTCATACACTGTTTATTGTTTAATATAGACTTTCTATATATTGTTCCCCATGTATATCAGACATCGGAGTCTAGGTTTTGGTTTTACGGCAGAAAAATTACTTTCTTTAACACTCGTGTTTACAGGCACTCTTCGAAAAAAAATGTCGCATGCTGTTTACAAGCTCGACAAACAGATAAGGCCACGCTTATTCGTTTTATGCATCAGCAATCTTGGGCACATTCGTTATTCTCAGAAACTGAAAGAGAGGTGTTTCTCGTTTCTCATGACAGAAACGAGAAACACCTCGAATACGGTTGTGTTTATTACGAAACTTCTTATTAGGCAATCCATTAGACGGCCATGTGGTTTTCGGGCGGTGTTAAAAATATAAAATTGGCTTGATATTGTTTTGTGTAAAAGCCACCAGTTTTGCGGTCTCCTTTCTTTATTACGAAAGAAAGAGAACCCTTAATATTAATTGAGACCCATTTCCTGCCCTCAGGAATTGATTTGCCACCATTTTGTTCTGCTTAAACAAGAAACGTCGACGTAAAAGCACGAAACATCACATCTTTTGTCGTTTCTGAATCGTAGGCGTGTTACAGTAATACAAACATATTTCCTGCTATGAGACGATTATAATTTGTCAAAACCATTTTTTTCCATATTCGGCGTCATTTAGTGAGTCGGAAGGGTGTTTCAGTTCTCACGAGAAAAATAACGAAATTAGGACCACTTTGAAGTACTCCAGGACAAGCACAGGGCAGGACAGAACCGATTCCACTTTGAACGACTGTGACCTTTCGTCCCACGCTTCAAATTACTGCACAAAGCTTAGCAGCTGATTAGTTTTGTAGGCGATAACAAAATTAGTCAAGACTTACTGTCCGCTATTGACCTTTTAGCATTTTAATTCAGGAATGCTTGACACCTCAATCGATGATGAATAAAAATACTGTATTTCAACGGGTCGCTGGCTAATGTTGTTTGAGATCCACTTCCTGTCTAGTTGTGTAGTCACTTCCTGCCTCACCCTTTGTGATGCCAAAATAAACAGGATTCAGAAAGGATTAGCGCGCTCCAGACTAAAAAACAAATCACTGGGACAGAAACAATCATTTCAACGGGCTGAGTATGAACAGTTTGCTAAATTTCTCCTTTGTGAATGTGGACAAGTTTTGTTTTGACAGTAAAGGACTGAAAAGACCTCATGAACAGGTAAAGATCATTTGACAAGATCAGGAAGCATAGTCACGTTTCACCAAATCATGTTTTTGTCTTCAAAAGTGACACTGCATCACTCACTGATATCAAGTGAATTTTTTTGCTTTGTGGCACAGTGAGAGAAAGACTTTCTCTCACTGTGCCACACACTTAGTGGTATGGATCCACTTTTGTGATGCTTACATTCATGTGAGCTTGCAAGCATGTAGACCATTGAAAATAATTTTTATGTGTGTGAAACACAGATTTCTAAAAGTAAACAACAACAGTTGGCCTCCGCTTTATATTTTACCTTGAATCTTAAAGTGACCATCATATCCACAATAAAGTGTGTAGTGGTTTTAAGAAGTTAATGGAAAGGATATGATTAAAAAGTAAATAAACTAGGCTTGTTGGTTCATGTACATTGAAGGCTGAAAATTTCTCAGTTTCCCTCAAACCTCTGCTTCTCTGCTAGCTGTTTAGGTTTCTTAACTTTTTAAGACCCTTTCAGCCTAAGGTATACCTTCCCACAAACCAATCTTCTAAAGGGTTTCTGAAGTTGAAATAAATGATAGAAATTGCATTTTAAGTGAATGAGCAAAATCTTTCAAATTCACTCCTGGCTACCAATAAATTATATTTAAAATTTGAATACAAAGAACTTCTTTATCTTATCAGTATTTTGTGTTGGTGTTTACAGTGTGTTAGGTTCTGATCTGTCTCTCTGGCTAGACTGTACATGGCTGGCAGTTTGTTTTGCTGTTCAGTACATTAAATGTAATTTTAGTTTTCTTAAATTTAACAATTTCCAATATTAATTATTATAATTATTATTAAAACCAGTATTTTTTTCTGTTGTTCTATTAATATTATAAATGATCATGAGACAAAGGAAAACCAAAATTAAAAGTTTAGAAAATAAATTTTAACTACAACATGCACCTTTTTCAACATGTACCTATTGATATTCTTTAGAATTTTAAAATTGTTATTGAATAAAGTGCAACCTGCCGTGGTTTCACTTGTATACCAGTACATGTAGGAAAGACAAATAAAAAATGTATGATTAATTGAAAACCTTAGTTTTCCAGTTTAGCATGATTTTGTTGTTAAAGATGACTCATCATAAGTCTCTGGTTCTGGAAAGTAAGTTGGTATTGTGTGGTTCCAGAAAATATCCATACCCCCCCACGGAGGGTCACGGAATTTCCTAGGGGTAGGGGGGGTCTAAAAGAGACAAATTTGCAAAGGGGAGGGGGGTACATAAAGAGTTTTTCTTTCCAGAGGGTTTGAAATGCGATAGAATAAACACTTACGCATTTTTACAATTGATTCAGGTAACCAAGAAAAACGAAAAGTTCTATCCGTAGAAATAGACGTAGGATTCCTTGTCATATATTTCCTATTATTATTCCAGCGCCAGACGACACATACACCACTGAGGCACACCTCTCAGCAGCACGTTCAACGTCGAGTAAAACAAAATGGCCGACTAGAAAAATATCGTTCCCAGTCCCCTAAGATTGGCTGTATTGAGCGAAAGCGCGGAAATGAGTTTGAGCTGAAGTGGGTAATTTCTCTCTTCGCTTTTGCGCACTTTCACTGGCTCTTCATTTTCACTCGCTTGGCTTCTCGTTCACTTGAAGTATTCCTGGTGAAAGACAAACTTAAGCGATATTTGACAAACAGCTGTTTTAAAAAACATGTTGCGTGACGACTTATGATTCCCGCTGATAAGCAAAGTCAGTTTAAGGCTCCACACACGAAAAATAATATTTATAAACAGCACTGTTCACACATAATACAAGATAAAAATTACACCTGCAACATACAGAAATATCGTGGAGATTAGCATTGAGTTATTTTCCCGAGTTCCACTTTGACAGCAAAAATAAGACGCAATAACATAGCTTGCGCGTACAAAGTAATTTGATATCTTGTTTCGACTGTGCATAAATTAAAAAACTTCGACAAGGTTACAAAACGTGAACAATACCGTCAACTTTCAGTTCTTTCTTGGATATTTTTTAATGGAAACTTCTTTCAATTTGAGCAAACGAAAGGTGAGCTGCCAGGACTGTAGAGTGTTAATAAGTTCAGTTGTTTATAGTTTGAACATTTCAGTGCTCGTCCTTAACTTTTTAACAAAGTAGTCCAAGGGCTAGTGGAGTCTAAAATATACTAGCCAAATGGTGTTGTTTGGTAGCCAATCATCACACTCTCTCCAAAACTCTTCCATTACAAGTAGCCCAGTGGCTAGTGGTTCTCAAATTTTACTGGCCCAAACCAAATTTCTACTAGTCCTGGGCTAGTGGACTACCGCTAAGGTCGAGCACTGCATTTCAAAAGAGAGAAAGCGAGATAAGCGCGTCTATTCATACGTCTAGAATTTTCTACGGTCGTTGTTAGGAAAATTAAATCTCACAGCCTCATCCAGCAATTTTGTTCCTTACTTAGTGAATATCTCCTTAAATAGTGTTCCATGAAATAGCAAGTGTGGTGTGGCCAAATGGCTTACGTGAAAAATATGCCACTTCACGTCGTTATCTGAAGTGTAACTATAATCGGTCGCAACTAAATTTCATTTCGGCTCTAAGTAGATCAAAATAAAGTAATGAAGTCTCTTTATTTGTGGATTTGGAATTTCCTGGGGGTAGGGGAACTAAGTGAAAAAATCTTGGAAATTCTGGGGGGGGGTGGGGGCTCAAACTGAAAAACCCCTCCGTGGGGGGGGGTATGGATATTTTCTGGAACCACACATTCAAGAAAATATTTTTTGAAATAATGAGTCAACTGAAGCGTTTTGCTTTGTGATTAACATTATTACAGGTGCTTTCTACATGTATGTACCATTTGTAACTGTCACATGCCACTACACCCAAGGCACAATATACATTCCATTCACACTGCTAATGTATATGTTACAGGTTGAATTTGATCTCAGGTCATTTTTGATTTTTCCTAAGTCAAAATGAAATTCCTTTGTCTCCTAACCCTAATTATTCATGAGAAGACAAAGGAATTTCATTTTGACCTAGGTTAAATAAAAAATGACCTGAGATCAAATTTAACCTGTAACATATACAAATGTTACCCCTGTAAAAAGTAAGTTAAGTTGTAGCACAAATTGTTTACCCTGTCAAACTGCACTTTGACATGGGTTTTGCAAAAAGCAGACCCGTAGCCTGCAGTCTACCTTACATTCCACCTTATGTCCCACAGCCCAGCAGGCCATACCATGGCCCACTAGTTTGTAGATTTTTTTGTCCATCGGTATACCAGGATGCATGCCCATCACAAACATGGTGGCAGATGGTAAAATGGAATGTGACCAGTAAGTTTGCATTTTGGTTTATTTTGTTCAGCAGAAAACATTTGGTTCTTTATGCATCATCTTATTTTCAGAACTGATCACAGAGGCGTCAAATAATGTAAGTTTTAACAGACTTCAAACCCACAGTTTATATAGATATTTGGCCGATTGCTGAAAACAATGACATGTGAAGAATCAAACCTTCTCTTTAGAACAAAATGCAACAAAAAGATCAAAGGATTTAAAAATGATCACCATGATTTAATGGCAACTGAGTGCAACTCACCATCGTCTATTTTACTGCTTTCAACAATCACATGCAGAACTGGGCATGTGTCCTGGTATACTGCTGGTCAAAAAGCTACAAACTAGTCGGCCATTGTTGGCTGCTTGGCTGTGGACAACCGTATTACCAGGGACTTCTCACTTTTCAATATGGTGGCAGAGAAAAGAGGTAGGCTGCTGGACTGCAGACTATGGACCTGCTTTTTAGGAAAACTCCTTTGACATGTACCAGTATGCAGCTGTGTGTGCATGTACATGTATATAAGATAATCAGTCAGAACATCAGTTATTAATCTTCATCTTTATTAGGAACTTGATGACTCAGCAATTCAGGAAAAGATAGACCATGAGGTGCACATACGAGATGGTATTATGAAATTGTTGGCTGCCTGCCATGAAGAGGTACAAGCACTTGAGACCTCTAAGAATCTTCTAACAATTAATGCTCGCATCCTGGCTCTAATGGCACTGTTACAGAGACACAGAGCAAAGTCTGTTATGAGGCGGAAGGGATCAAG
>OX419336.1:14900978-14910978 GCA_948470475.1 Galaxea fascicularis | reverse complement strand
CCTGGCGAACATCATGCTTTGTGCACATTTGTTGTGAGAGAATGGCAAACAGCATATTATAGTCAAATATTTCAGTAGAAATGTTGCAAGTAGTTTAGCTTTTAACAGGATACAATAATTATGGGCATGTGGTTAGTTCATGTTTTTAGTGTCTCAAGTATTTGAAACCTTGAATTTGATATCCGTTGTGGAGCTGCTGTTCAACAGTATGGTCGAATATCAAAGCCAAGTTACAGGAAGCTTCTAACTCAAGACTTGGGATGGGCAGAACCAAATAGGTCTTATTGCATTTGCAAATCAGCTTGTAAAACCAAGCAGAGCAATAGCAGTACCTGTGATTGCTTTTTTCCCAAGGCCAATTTAATATACAAACATATGGAAGCAATGCAAATGCAGGGCTGAGCAAAAACCAGTCCGAATGTTAGAACATCTTGCCAAAAGTTTACATTTCTGATGTTCTATTTGTAATAATTATTTAGAAAACTACTACTACAGTGTACCAAAAGGTTTACAGCTTTTGACTTAAATGATGTTATTGTTCCAGTATCAGCCAAAGAAACTCAAATAACATGTTCATGAGTGCAAACTACAAATTATCACACTTACTTGCACTATGATACATGTAACTGGATCAGAGTGAAATCACTATCCCTGACCTTTGAGTATCCATGATAGCTTTTCATGCTCCACCACAGGCCTTTAACAGATTATCTCAAGTAAGTCTTTTTAAAAACCTACTGTATTCTTTCTTGCTCTTCCACTGTAATTCTTCGTAGCTGACACCATAGCGAAAATATGTGTTGTGTATCAGTTCTTGTTTAAGGTGGCTCAAAACAGTTCCCAGCACTTTCCTAGACGTAGATTTTGATGGGTCATGAATGCCACGCTTTATCAGTTGATGCTATAGTCATGGTATCAAAAAACTGCCCAATCATTGGTGAATACGTTGGTTTTATTTTCGTGACACTATTATTTCGAAAATTTAAGGAGGCTCTGAACTCCATGTACGGAATTTATTTACTTGCATCTCATCCAGCTTATCAAAATTCTATAATAAGAAAATTTCACCGTGCCGTTTTTGAAATATAGGCGCTTAAAGCTGAATTAAGGGTGTTTTTAGCAGGTCATAGCGTTGCTATGGTAACCTATAGTGTCACAAAAATAATACCAATGCAGGGTCCGACAAATATTAGGCCCGGACGCCCGGGACAAGTTGAACAGAATACCGGGCAAGTGTTTTATTTCTAGAAAAAGCCAGCCGGACCGTAGCATTTGAGTTACGAGCAATTTCGCGCAATAAATTTTAGATATCCAAGTATTAAACGTTTACCTTGATTAATTCCCATTGAAGCCTTTCGAAATGCAATTAATATGTATCACTTTTTTTTACTTTTCAATCGCCATTTTACATCTCTTCGTGAGTTTCATACCCAGTACTTTCCTGCGTAAACCTCTGAAGGCCTCGTGCTATACCCCTTATTAAGTGTATTTCCGCCATATCGTGAATCAAAGTTCAAGGTACGATTGATTATAATTTATGGATAATCCTGTGACACTGTTTGTACTCCGGGGAAGGCCAAGCGAAACGCGAAATGTGTTGAATACAACAAGGAATATGATGGAAACAAACGCAGACTGGTGTTCCAACCGAAATTGTTGGAAGAGTTTTCGTGGCTGACAATACACACAACACACGGTGTCATGAAGTGTAAATTATGCTATGCCTGGCCAAATGTTTCGGACCCAGAGAGCCCACTGGTAATGGGAAACGACAAATTTCGAAAGGATCCCCTTTATGCCCATGCTAAGAGTGCGAATCACATTACCTGTGTGATGAGAAGTGACTGCATGAATTGATTTTGCTACAGTTTAATGAATCGCTTGTCCCCTCACTTTTAACTGGGACAACTAGCTCATTCTGGTGGGCAAGTGATTTTGACATGCCACTTGCCCAGGGACACGTTTTGTCAAAAATATATGTCGCACCCTGCAACGTATTCACAAATGATTGGGCAGTTTTTTGATACCATGATTATAGCATCAACTGATAAAGAGTGGTAATAATGACCCATCAAAATCTACGTCTTGGAAAGTGCTGGAAACTGTTTTGAGCCACCTTAACCTACCAAAAATCCTGTATTTTGAGGGATTGAACAACAAGACAAATCGATAACTCAACATTTGGAGGTTTTGAGGTCCACAAAACTTCAGACGAGGTACACAAGGCATGCCGTGCGACAGAGAGTCTTTAAGAGCTTTGTTTATGTTTTAATTGGTACTGTTTATATTTAATTTGGGGATTTTATTATGTAGTGCCTTTTTAGGATTTTGGTGCAAATCCAGTATGAAAATAATTTCTACCTACCAGTTAACATTGACAAGCCAAATCTTGTCACCATCTTGGTATTTGCTGGTACATCTGCTTTATTTCCTGTTTAAATTGTGTCTTCCAAAACTCTGATGAAATAAGACACCATTTGGACTCCCATCCCAAACCAGTGAATAACCAAGGATATTCTGAGTTACACGTGCCAATCAAAATGTGTGAAAGTTGCTATCCACTGCTTTGGTAAATACTAATATCTGATATACAATACAATACAATACTTTATTGACAGTTCCCCATGGGGGGCTTTTTAGTGACAATTTACAATATTGATTAATGAAATAAGGATAAATAATAAAGAAGATAAAATATAAGTAATTAAAAAGTAGCTAAAAAGATGAGATTGCTATCCAGCGTATGCTCATGGATATACATTGATTTATCCTTGTACCTATAGCTCATAAGGATTCCAAGGTCTTAAAGATTCGACTGATAATTTGTGTGTATGTGTGGTGATGTGCTTTTGTTTTCAGAACAACATCTTTATTATGTGTTCTGCTTATTGAAGCTTGATGGACAAGTTTTGGACACAGCTCTTGTAGAAACTGACGAGTCTGAAACAGACATTTCCTTTGACAACATAATTGTGTTGTAAGTACTACATTGCATTTTAGACCTGTCTTTTCATATTGTAAAATAATGACCACAAACATGCCAAGGCCTTTTTAGAAAATGTCAACCAGTATGGCTCTCAGTTTTGTTTGTTTCTAGAATGTGTGATTCCAGAAAATATCCATAACCCCCACCCCCCACAGAAGGCATTTTGGTTTGCCCCCACCCCCAACTCCTCCAAAAATTCCAATTTATCTCTGTACTTTACTTTTTAAACTTTTACTTTTGCCACCCTACTCCCCCTTGGAATTTCCATTGACCTTCCACGGGGGAAGGTATGGATATTTCAGCCGCTGTGTCTATGGACTTGTTCATACAGCTGTTGATAGTATGCACAGGATGTATTTGTATTGTTGTATCTAGTTCCCTCCAGTAATTCACCCCAGGCGAATTTTTCTATATAGGTGTTTCTTTGTGTCTTCCTCTGCCTGCATAAAATAATATTGAAGGATTTGTGGTCTTAGATATAAATAATAGTCCTTTAAAACCTTTCTTAAAATATATGTCAGGTCATTGAATGAGTGTTGACCTTGGCAGATGCGTGTTTAGAGATTCCAGAATCAATTAAGCTCGTCTGTTTGTGTTCCATTGATGTTGGTCTCACAGCTATCTCTGTCTCTTCGCAGAAATCACATAATACATGAGCATGATACTCAACCTATCCATCTCAGACTTATCCTTGCTCATGTTACACTTTCTCAATCTACATCCTGAAATGACCACATTATTTTTCGCTTCATTGAGAGTGTGGCTTGTTACACACTTATGTATCCAGGCAGTGTTTCATTAAGTTATGCTTGGACTTTTTGTTGTATTTCCTTGTGAACTGAAGTAACCAGCAGTACTCGTCTTTTCCAGTGACAATGTGAGTCATGACTTCAAGTTGGACATAGAGATTTACTACTCAGTTTCAGCAGAAAGTGCAGCGAGCAGATTTTCTGGTGTAACCAGGCCTCTCAGAAGAACTGCAACTGGTCCTGAAGTACCCAAGTTCATACTAGCGGGTCACACCCAGCTAACAGTAGACCATTTTCATGAGAGTGTAAAGTCACACGATCTCAGAACCGGTAAGATTTTCCTTTGCCTTGGAAGCCCATCTCAAACTTTGTTTCTGTTTCCCTGCTCTTCAGTAAGCTATGTAATAAACTACACAAGAATCTTTCTTTTTTCAAGATTGACTATTTTGTTTCCATACATTTATGATGCTTGTCAATACGTATGTTTGTAAAATGCATTAAGATTTGTTGGAAATCGTTAGATGAAGCAGGGACGTTTGGGAATTAGATCAATTTTGCTAACTTCCCAAATATACCCCATGATATAGACCAACCCAAGGCAATGTCGACAGTCTAAGATTAAAAATACAGATGTGCCAAGCATTATTTAAGTTATATTCAATAGGGCTAACTTTAAAAAAAGAAAACAATGCAATCAAACCTACTCTTTCGGAATACTGTAAAATATGATTCCCCAGAGGTATTTTTTGATTATTTGCACAATTAGATTAATAGGAACTTCAAAGATTAATGCTTATTCTTCAGCTAGGGCCACAACTAGTCTCCTTCGTAGTCGTTTTTAGGGATGTCGACCAAAGAACAGCTGCAAAGGAGACTAGGCCACAACTAGTGTTTGTTGTAATTACCGTCAGACTGATAAATCAGTGGAGATACCAACTCAAATACTTACGGAATAAGAAACCACTTAGGGGTGGGAGGAGTGGGAACACAAAAGCACAGAGATTGCCGAAGAGTGAATCATAAACGCCCTAATGACAAGCGAGAATGTAAAACATGAATGCCCCTGCAAAAACTCCCCACTTATGCTACCCTGACGCGCGTGGCTACCGCGAACAACCACTGAACGCATTGGCTGGAGTTTAACTTAGCCTAAATTACAGTCGGCCACACATAATTTTTTACTTCATATGCTCTTTAAACCTGTTGTCAAGAAAGGTTATGTCTGCATCACCTGGGCTGACTGACCAAAATATCAATAATAACAAATTATAATAAGAAACGTTTGATGGTAGAGAGTTAGTGACGTATGGCTGATAACTTTGTTCATACACTGCTTACAGGTTTGGTTGGTGCAAGTCCCCTAGCAACCACAACAGTAGGTTCAAATATGCCACAGTTAGCTCTTTGGGGTCAGATTTGCTGTCGGTTAGCGGCTAGACCAGCGTGTGTAGAGGAAGCTCAGATGAGCGGTTTCCTTGAAATACAGGTAAAACGCTCTAAGTTTAACGGGTGTAACATTAATATACAATGGATTTAACACATGTCCATGTTGTTTAATTTATTAACTTTATTTTGGGTGGAAATGGGCCTTTTGATCCCTCTCAAAAATTTGCATCTAGATGAGATATCGGCAAGAAGTAATAAAAACTGGACATTTTACCTTTCTTTTGCCAATATTTCGGTGGTATTACAAAAGCTTTCCCTGTAAAATGTTTACAAGGAAATGTTGACCCCGTCATATTAAAGTGTGAAACTGATTAGCCTTGAATTAAAACCTTAGGATCCCTCTCAAAAATGAAATATCAAGAGGACATTCTGTGTCTTTTATCAATATTTCGGTTGTATTGAAAAAGCTCTTCTTGTAGAACATAAAGAGAATGTTTGAAAGCCGTAAATGTTGTCCCCCTGGTATTTTCAACAACCCTTCCCACCCCCCATAAAAAAGGAAGAGCGTAAATACAGAAAGCAATCTCTATTTTTCATCGATTTCTTTGGTCTCTTGTAGACAAGAACAGGTAGCCAGTTTTCATGGTGTCGACTGTGGTGTGTTTTGAGACATGCAACAATAAAATGCTGGTGCAGTAAAGAAGAATCTGATAAGATGGAGCCTGTGGAATTGATCGAGATCAAACCGGTAAGTTCATGAACTTTGCTTTAGCATCATCAATAATTTACCTCAGCAGTAGCAGTAGTAGATAAACACTTCAACTACAAGTTTTACATGAAAAAATGGCCACTTGACAAACTGTTGTAAAAGGCTTATTCTTTTCAGGCTTTGTGTTTGCTACTGCTCAAGTAGTTTCACATCTCAGTTCAATGGTCATTTACATTTATTGTGAACTGTTTTAATGCTCTGATTAGAAGCTTACATCAAACTCAACGCTGATTGCTCTCGATCTAAATTTCCCATTACTCGCTCGTTTTTTCTCGATGCCACGTTTTTACAAAAAACAGAACTCTTCTTTGTCTCTTGTCAGTTTTGGTAAATATTAACAGCGTCACACCCTAATTACGTAATCACATTCTCAACACATCTTCATAATTTGTCATACCAAGCGAAGGCCGTTGTTCAACAATATTACATGGACGTGTTTGTAGTGGTTTTCTTTTCTGTAGAATATGGAAATAGCAGATACAGTCAGTCCTTCCTTCCAGCAACGCCATATCCTGATTCTTACAAGTCTAAGACCTGAGAAAGAGCCCGTGTTAGCGACTGATTCAGATCAGGAGTATGCTAGCTGGAGAGATGCTCTTGATCAGGCCATTAGAGATGTGACGGCATGGAAAACAGCCTGCACACAGGAGATGAACATTGTTTATCCGTCTCCAAAGAGGCTACCGTCTGTGGAGACCAAGACTTTGTATGATTCAATAGAGGTTACACTATCCTCTCCCGCCCAGGGTAAGTAAACTTTGATACAGCACGCTTGCATTCATTCTGCAGTTTTGTACTCATCAACATGGAACCCAGCTCCAACAGAGGGTGTTAAACCTTGCTATATATTTTTTTTTGAATGCGTCATTAACTCGCTAAATTAACTTTGAATGCAGTAGGTTAGTGAATAAATTTTAAATGGATAGCTCAGTTTTAGACCACATTCATGAAACATAACACAGTGAGAGAGCTCCCCGTGCTAAATAAAGTTTCTACTGAGATGCTGAGGCATTCCATACACTGACGGTGAGTATGTGCGGTTGTAGATTTTGTTGCTTTTTCAAATTAATATGCTTGCTTGCTTTCTTTCTTTCTTTCTTCTCTCCGTCTCCTTGTTTTGCACCGTCTTCAAGCCATTGTACTGTTGCACTTGTTCCTTTCTCACGCCAATGCACTTTATATGTGACTTGCTTTCTTCAGATGCTTCATGACCTTGCCCGCTAAGTTGCTTGGCAGGAGCATGTAAGTGACGTGTTTAGTGTCTGTCACTCTTGCGCTTATTCGTGTAGTTACTTAGATTTTCGAGGTAGGTACTGGCTTATATGCACTTTCTTTGAGTCTGTTGTTTTGTGTAAAAGTCAGTCATTTGGCCTGCGGAATGTCAGCCGTCACGTTAACATTTCACTTGTTACCTGGTGTCGTTTTGATTTTATAAAAGACTGCGTTATATACCCCAGCTGCTACATTGGGCGCCTGACTCGCCAGCCCCAACAATATCCTCTAAATTCAACTCAACTGACCTTGTATCCATTTACAGCCAATGAAATCACGGCATTCAAAAAGAAGTCCCTGAACGCTGTTATGTATGGATGACGTCAAAACGGCGACTCATGTTTACCACGTTTTGACGTCAGTTACCAGAGTTATCAGTGTACACACGCACTGACAAATGGAATCTATTTGTTTTAAACGCTTTTTTCTACTTTCCTCAACCTCAACTCATGGCGTCACTCGTGTTTCTATGCTTAAATCACAAACTCCTAGACCAATCAAAACGCGAGGTTTACATCGTCCATTCTATAGTTTACGTTTATTCAGTAGACTTGACATGACACCCGACCATACGAGACAGACCTCCGAGACCGAGGGAGTGAGTCGGTGTACCGAACAATAAACTAATGAACCATTTGAACTGCAGCCTGCGTGGCAGGTGGAAGGGGGAATTCAAGCATGCGAGACCATGACTCGTTTTCCCCTCTCTATCCCCTAGCGAACGGCTGCCATGCAGGCTATTTGAACTGGATTTGAACAGTACAACCTTATTTCCAGATTTTAATGAAATTCTTAACTGCATTTAATAAAATCAACAGATTATGTGAAGCATGAAGCTAAACGTGTACCACTTGGAGAACTTAAATCAATTCCTGCGGATTCACCGACTGTTGAATGTACATATGATATATGGCAGCGGAGAGTTCCTCAGAACAGAAGCTTTAGAAAGGGAAAGAAGAAAGCGGGAGATGAAAACGTGTTGAACTATGAAACTACGATCTAACCACGTCATAGCCATGAGTTAGGCATATTATTTTTCTATTTCACTATGTCCGGCTTCGGGTACTCCTGTTTTTAATTGTTTTAAAATGAAAATATCATGGTTTATCTGTCCTCTTTGTAAATAAACTCGATGGAATATACTTTAATCAGTATTTAAAAGACGCAGCAAATTAAAAGAGGCACCGCTCAAACTCGGTGTCAGATAATTTAATATGTAAATAGCGGATAAGTTGGACAAGAGCTTGATGCGTTAATTTTAAATAAACAATTTTAAAAATCACGACTAAAAGCTGTGTTCGGTCTTCCTGTTTGACCTTCTGTATAGAGTGGAACGTTTGGCGACTGGCGAGGTCGCCAACTGTTGAATTTTTAAAACTTGTTCACTTCATCTATTTTGAATTTGTACAGATAGTAAAGAGAGTATACAGTAATTGTGTTAATTATTACGAAGTAAAAATCTATAATAAAGAAGTGGTTACTATTGTTAAACCGTTGACTACTTTTAGTTTTGGCTGGTTTGCCCACATGCAGAGGAAAGTTTTTATATCCTGTTTGCCAATCCATGCAAATCCGCAATGAGCTGCAAGTGAACGTCTTGGAACTCACCTTACTTCACTTCTCTTTAACTGTCTTAGGAACTTTCTCTTTCTAAAGTTCATCGTTGAAAAAGTTTTTGTGTTGAAAATGGCTTTGTGTGAAGCTTTTTAAGGCACTTGTTCTGTTTCCAAACTTCTGCGAGCAACATCAAAAATGTGCCGTCTGAACGAATTCTTAGTTTATTGACTGATTTTAGGAAGAGATAAACACATGCACACGGTGACATAGTAGATGGAAAATGGAAGTGATCCGCGACTCCTTAAGTTGAAGGAGTATTGTCGCACTTGCAGATGAAGCGACACTTGAACAGAACGTTGGGATGTTTCAAAACAATGTTACTAAGTCAAAACTCAAATGAAGACTGATCCTCGCAGTTGGGAACGCAATTTATACAATTGCTTAAAGAAGCCTGGTAAAAAAAAAAATTACTTCACACTTACTGCAAAACACGGCCTGTAATTCTTTTTTCTCCGCTCCTCTTCGGCTTACCTCGTCAGGCTTTGCCGGTTTCACGGTTGTCTGATCGAAGCATTCCAGGCATGTTGAATGCACTTAGCGGACACTTGCCTATTGCTTGCTAAGGCGTACAGACCCATAGGCAGGATTTTGAATCGGTCAGTACGTCGGACCGCCATATGCAGACCGCTCGAGCGCCTCCGGCCCGAGTTGATTGGGGAATCGATCTTCGGAGCCACAACACAAGGGAAAGTCTTGACCTTTGCGATTTTAGTTAAGTTTTTAGGGACGGAATTTTTGCGCGGTGTTTCAGTGCCAAATTACAATTTAAGTTTTGGTTTATTAGTGACTGTTCATCGGATGGGCTACTTGATTAAAACTTCGTTTTTAATCACCGGCTATGCCAACTAGTTATGCTCTTACCACGGTTATCGACAAACCAACCAGGGTCCGTAGCACCTCTGCCACACTAATCGATAATGCCCTTGTCAGTCAAGTTGATGATTTCGATTTCGTTTTAAGTGGCAATGTTGTGTCAGACATCAGTGATCATTTTTCCCAGTTCTGCCTCTTGCCTACTTATAAACTACAATCTTCACCTACAGCCATCCGCCGTGAATATCGCGATTTTTCTTCCTTTTCTGATGATGCTTTCCTTAATGACCTGGAACAAATTGATTGGGACAGTATAGGCCACTCGAATAGCGATGTAAACATTCTCATTCTCCGCTTTCTTTCACAAAACTCTCGAGGTGTTGAATAAACATGCCAACAGCAATTAAA
>OX419336.1:14875978-14893478 GCA_948470475.1 Galaxea fascicularis | reverse complement strand
TTGTCGAACCAACCTGGGTCGAGCTTCTTGACGACAGAGCTCAGCACTTGATAAAGGAGTTGAAGCCAACAAAGCTGTTGCCTCATTTGAATTTACCAGCAAGCGATAAAGAGAACATTATCTGTGATGAGGAAAGAAAGGGTCCAAGAGAGGCTACAGTTACTCTATTGGAAAGACTCAAAAAACGTAATGGGCCCAGCGGAAAAAAGATATTTCAAGGCTTTGTTCGAGCGCTTCGAAATGTGGGAAACCAACAGTCCGCCTTACTTCTTGACCCACACTTTCAAGGTAAGTGCGTATCAACAGCAATGATTATCCGCCATTTAAATTTGACAATTCCCAGTATTAAATTGTCAGAAATCGAATAATACTGTTAATAAGAAGAATTAACCTGTGTTGAATAGTCGGACCTCGGAAGGATGCATGTGTTCACCTGATTCAAATGTTATTACTATTTTTAAAAGCAACCTTGTTCTTTTCTTTTTGTTTTCCTTTGGTTGTGTGTGTATAGCCTAAACTATTTGCTGTCATTATTTAATGGAAAGAACTATCAGTCGGATCAGTATAGAAACATTTTTGTCGTGAAAATTGTATGCTCGCAGGCTTACCAAATCAACCCAATGACATGTACTCCGTGTTCGCTCATGACATCGAAAACAGGGAGACCAGTTAGTCAGTACATCTTGAGTCCATTTGGCACACGCATAACTTCAAAACGTGTTAAGAGACTGATGTTCGTACCACGTTTTAGCGTCCTCCGTGCGTTATCAGAGGATACATACACTGCCAAATGGGATCTATTTGTAGTATACGTGGCTATATTTCCTTCACTTTCTTTGACTCGTGATGTCACTCGTGCGTCTATTCTTTAATCATAAATTTCTCTAGACCAATCAAAACCCGATGTTTACACCGTCCATTGTATATAAAAACATAATATAAATGCTAAAAATGTTGTATTTTCAGTACCCTCTGGAGTTGGTGTAATTGAAGATGAAAACAGCTCCCGCCTAGAAATTCTTGGCACAGCCGCAGGTACAGTGTATCACTCGTGTTACTGCTTGTAGTCATTTTACAAACTGCACTCTACAAAATTACTCATAACAAGTTTAAATGTTTTGACAGGTAAAATGGGATGAAAAGAAGGAAAAATGAAGTTGTGATTCTGTAAAATAACGTTTAAAGAAAATTGTTAAAATACAGGATAAACGAGAAAATGCGCGGGGTCACATAATTTTTTGGGTGGAGTAATTTGACTACCATTTGTTTGAATGTACTGCGTCAAAAAAAGTTTTCTTCGTGATTTTGGACGAATATTCCTAAGTTATAATGATCTTCAGCAAAAGCAATTTAGATTAATGTTAATGTTTGTTGATGCAAACTGCAAGCCAAAAGTAGAGTGAACTGAGAGGTCATTTCGAATTCGGGTTTGGATTGAGTTCTATATTTGAGTTGTCTTTGACCCTGTAACTCCTAATTATTAAGATATGAGCCTTTGTGGGAATTTTTTTATGCGCTATTTCTTTTACATCCACAGAAATTCGCGTCAGACTCCGCTTTTTTACCGAGGAGGCAAAGAAATATTGCCTGAAATTGGAGCGAGAAATCTTGAAAAAATACGGAGATGTCAGGTCCGAGAGCACCCTGGAACTCCGCAACCAGTTGCATAAGGTATAGAAAAACTATAGTTTCGATGAATTAAAAAATCTCCTCTCTTTCAATCATGAGTCATAGGGCTAGGTAATCGTCATTTTGAAATTCATCAAATTTCTCTCCTGTAAAGGCCTGTGCAGTTTCGACAACTTTCAAAATCGTTACTCGTACCTATTAATCAGAAATTGTCCTTCAAGTCGTTTGACTTTCAAACGATTTGAAACACTGTTGTCCATGAACTTGAAAACTAAAGCAGCCTAAATTATGGATAGACTACCTGGGAGGGCGCACTAATTTTAAGTTAGTTCCCTGCTGGTATATAAGTTCTACACAGAGAATTTCTTGTCTTCCATCATGCTTTGTAAGTCAGATTCTTGTCGGACTACATTGCCTTCCGCTGGCCGCGGTACATCGTTCGTTGATTTCAAAGTTGGTCATGCATGACCTCACAATTGACTGCAACTTCCAGATCGCCTTGCTTTCTCAACACAAACCGTTAAGCTTTCTTTTCCAGTATAACACTTTATTAGAACAATACGATATACAAACACTAAATTTACTAAATTTAGCAAAGAGATATTACAAAAACAAAAACTAAGGAGAAAAAGGTTCAAAATTTAACTTGGAA
This sequence comes from Galaxea fascicularis, assembly GCA_948470475.1. Classification (NCBI taxonomy): domain Eukaryota; kingdom Metazoa; phylum Cnidaria; class Anthozoa; order Scleractinia; family Euphylliidae; genus Galaxea; species Galaxea fascicularis. The sequence continues at coordinate 14,891,197 of OX419336.1, read as the reverse complement.
TTTTGATTTATGCTTTTCCATATCAAGATGGTAGGCAAAGAAAGCTTGCTTTATGTATAATTCCTCTCTCCTTGAAGCAGTATAGATATAGTATTTGGCCAAAATCACGCAGAGGTTTAAGCCGGGGCGAAGAGTGAGGCGATCAGTGAAATCGTAAATAATTTCCGTTTCAGACAAGACGATTGCTTCTGTATTATTTGTGTTCCACCAATTTATGAATTCTGTCCAGAAAGAATGCACGTGAGAACAAGTTTCTCAGTGCAAAGATGACACTGATTACTTGAAATAAGAGCATTGGTGGGTAAGACGTGATGTGGAATCTTAAATTGGAAAATAGCGAGTCTAGTGTCTTTTGTTACTTTAAAAGGGATACTGTAAATGAGGCGAATTGTTTCTTCATCTAAACCAGCATTTTTTATCCTTTTTTCGGCAAATTTCATTTTTACATAAAACTGGGTGGCTAACTTGTAAGAAATTTTGCCTGATGGTATTATTGTGTCTTCTGTCAACTTTTCTTGGCTCTTCGTTTTCAGTGTTTTGATCCATTTTTGAGGGATTGCGTGGCGTAATCCATGGTACCTTAGAAAGTTTGTCTTTATCGAAAAGCGAGATGCGAAATCGTTAAAGTTTAAAAAGGAATCACCATGGAATATGTCACAAATTCTAGTCACACCTGTCTCATGCCACTGTTTAGAGTAGATAGAGTAACCTTCTATTCTGATAAACCTGTTGTTCCACATATTATCTTATTCAAGATTTGTTCCTTAGATTCAGGGTTACTACAGTTAATTTCCTGCCAAGCTTTTAAGAGCTTCTTCGTAGAAAGCTAAAGGCGATAAATCTATAGGAAAATAATTTAAATCAAAGTTACATTGAAATAAAAAGCGACCCCCTACAGGCTTCAGATATTCCATAGGAATCTGACACCAACTAGCAGCAGCAGCGCTTTTATTCAACCGCTTAATGCACATTACCTTTAGAGACTTGTTGATTATTCCAAAACCGGGCATGTCGAGTCCCCCTTTTTCTTTTGGACTTATCGTGGTTGTACGTTTTATTTTAACTGTTTTCCTCATAAAAATTCCTAATAACTTGGTCAACTGTATTAATGAAAGTGTGAGGAAATGAAAGCATAGGAGTATTATAGACAAGTTTAGATAATGCAAGGCTTTTTAAGATAGGGATACCATAAATTTAGCAAGGTTTGCATTGAGGTAAGTCTTTCTTCAAAGACAAACCGACAAACCGTTAAGCTTAACGCTGACATGATCAAGATCAAACCTGCTACAGCACTGCTCTTCGCAAAATTTTTTCAATTCCGAGGAAATCAAATCCAGTACTGAATATGTTACTGCTGTACTCCAACTTTCCAATCCCCAAGACAAAGTTGTGCGCTCTCGTCAGTTGTTTGCAGAGTCCGAGTTCTGCTTACATCTTACTAAAGTGGTCCGTTGTCTCTACGACCTTTGTCACCTTCCTCGAATCAAGCAGTGAGTTACATGACCTGAACAATACACTAAAGCAGTTACACAAACCAGGAGCCCATCCTCCTGCACAAACCAAACAAGTAATCCCAAGCCTCGTTTTCCAAGAATTCCAAGAAATATAAGTTCAATAATGTAATCTCTGCTCCCTCGCTGGATGGTCGAATGGTTACATTTGCTAAATATGTGCGCCTCACTGTTGAAGATGTGGACTTAGCACTCCTGTCTTTACCTTTTACCTCGTTCCTGCCGTATACAGTTTCATCCCAATTCAACGACGGTTTGTTTGGTCGTACACGCCGTAGTAATCCTACACAGGCTGACACTGTGGTGACAGAGCACATACTGCGCAGATTACAGGCGAAATGATGTGTGACAAGCAAACCGGCCCATCCCTAACTGGATAATCACCTGGAACCTGCGCTTATGCCACGCCCTCTTTTCCCTTCCTCCCACCCCCTCCCCGGCACCCCTCCCCCCCCACCACCACCACCACCACCACACACACACACACACACACAACTTCATCGGTAAAGCATGCAAACATCCGATTGTTACGTATTTTTCCAGAAGATTCACATGGTGAGAACTATGGACCCCAGCATTAGAAGATATTTTAACCTATAAAGCATTATGTGGATGATATATATGAAAACAATCATATGTGAACTGCGGATGTGAAATCAAATGAAGACCGATCCTCGCAGTTGTAAACGTGATTTATGCAATTGTGTAAAGAAGCAAGATGGGTAACAATGATAAATTATTGTATTGATTTTTAAAGATATAGAAATATTCTCTGCACACACATATATCTTTCGAAATCGTCCTGAGGTTTCTCGACATGGTAACCACCAGTGATCATGTGGCGGTATATGATAATCCTTCAGTCATCGTGCAGTGCGTTTATGTCATGCAATTAATTCAGTCTTGTGCCTTTGTTGATTGTCTTCTTTCACATTTGCCTTTTAAGGAATTGCCTGAAGGCGCAGCTTTTTCAGCGGTATACCAAGAAACCAAGGATCATTTACTAGCTTGTAAACTGCGCGTGTCTCAGAAGTCAGCTGCAGACCAAATATGGAACGATTACGGAAGTGGCAAACTGATGGCGATTCTGAAAAAGAGTTTGCTGAGTGGATTAGGCTCCGACGTAGCATCTCACCTGGCGATGAGCATTGGCATCATGAAAGAAGAGTATGAATCAGCATGTGACATTCTGGCTGGTAAAAGCAACATTTGTCCCATTTTAGCGTCTAGCGTCTAGTAACTTTAATATTTTAAAACAAAAGATATTTAAACTGAGCTTCATGAGTACTGGAATCCCGACTGTGGTATCTCACAAAATTGAAACATTCTCGTTTACTTCATAAATTGACTTATGCACGAATTGTAAGGAACGCAGGGTTTCCATTAAAAATACAAAAAGTTAAGACAATTCTTCTTCTGGTGTCAAATTTCCCAAAGCGTGTTGGAAAGAGACCGTTGAGAAAATTTAAAGTTGTCTCTTGCCCTTGTTTTTAGGTGGAACTCAGAGTGATTCACCTGACGAAACTCAAAAGGTGAAGAAATATCGGATACCTCCAGGTAAAAAACCAGCACTAATAATGTTTTTTTATTCAGTTTTATTTCACACACATTAACAAAAAAAGAGGCGAAACAGACAAAGCTATAGTATATACAGGCAGGGAAAAAAGAAAAAAATTTTACATATATGTGTAAAATTAAAATTTCCTTATAACCTTACAAAATGCAAATACTGATACTTATTAAAAAAACACAACACTATAAAAATAATGTGTATATAAATATATATAATTATTAAAAATTGTCAAACTAGCTAGCAAAGAAAGGTGAAAAAGAGTAAATAGACGTATTTAAAAAAAATTGTCAAACTAGCAAAGAAAAATGAAAAACGTATATATATATATATATATTATTTAACAATTTGCGTCGACGTTGGTTGGTCCAAAGTTCTCAGCTAGGATGAGTCGGTAAAGCAATTGTTTGTTGACTCTTTTAAACTTTGTGATTGTATGTCCTCTTTTTTCAGTATTTCTTGAAAAAAGGAAGTCATTTCAACTCCGCCTTTATCAACATGAGCTTGCCAGTCCTGCACTAAAAGACAAGAACTCGATCATTTGCGCGCCAACTAACAGCGGAAAGACGTACGTGGCAATTGCAATAGCCAAACAACATCTGGCCAAAAGAAATGCTGGAGGTGACGGAGTAGCTGTTTCTCAGTTCCCTCGTCCAAAGGTGCTGTTCATTGTAAACAAAGTAAACCTGGTTCTACAGCAAAGACAACGCTTTGATTACTACTTGTCAGACAGGTATGCCATGCTGCTTCTATTTTATTTTTCACGTCATGTCTACGTTCTTATCGTCTCTACCTCTGAATAAGCAGTCAGTGTCTTGTTTAAAGCTTTCAATAGCCCATCGGCTTAAACAGTCAGTCAGTCAGGCAGTTAATGCAACCCAGTACACAAACATGATATCAACTCAGTTTACGCAAATCAGGGGATTTTTAGTGGATTCACGGCAGCGAGTAAACATGAATCAATTGATTATTGAATAGCATGCATTAATACCGTATACAGCAAAATGAATTTTTAGTCAATGTTTGTAGCCTCCAGTGTTTTAAGAAAAGGCTGTACACTGTCATGTGTTGAGTAGTTTGGTAACATGGTTCCTCGCGACTGCTTTACATTTGTCTTTGGAAACACACCCAGCCTAATCTGTGTGACAATAGAAACTACAAGTCTAGGCTCCCATTTGCAAGCAGCCCCGTTAAAATCCGGAGAGTTTCATTTGGCAAAATTATTTATATTGATAGAGTAATGCAGCATATGTATTTTCGACAGTTACGACATAACAGATATATCAGGTGCTAACGCCCAAGACAAAACACTTGACGAGGTCTGTCAAGAGAATGATGTGATCGTGCTGACTGCGCAGATTTTGGTGGATGCACTGAAGTCACGACGAGTTAAAATCACGGACTTCTCTTTACTGATATTTGATGAGTGTCATCACACCAACAAGGAACATCCGTATAACGAAATTATGCTGACATACCTGGGCATCAAGTTCCCTCCTTGCTGCAGTGTAGGCCAGTCAGGCATGGTTAGTCTACCACAGATCATTGGACTGACAGCTTCTCTGGGAGTTGGCAAAGCTCGGAACAAGAGCGATGCCCAAGGCCACGTCCTTCAGTTGTGCGCAAACCTTGACTGCTCTGTAATTGCTACCGTAGAAGAGCACATCAAAGCTCTAGAAGGTTAGTTTATGAATTGTCCCAACAACAACAACAACATTTATTTTGTACTGTAAATTTACAAATTATTACCCGCATTAACGGGGTGCGTCTTGAAGATTGTAGAGGGAGAATTGCTGATCTACGAGGAAAACCAAAAGGTACTTATTGTCAGCAGGAAGGAAAAAATATTTGTTTTCTAATACTGGCTGGTTTTCACGACTGACAGCGTGGAGGCAGTATGCAGCGTTTCCGAGCAGTAAGAGCACTAGACTTGTAATGCCGGAGGTTCAAGTCCCGCAATGGCTCGGCATCACTTGTAAAGCCAGCTGGGTTTCTTAACCATGTTATTTGAATAATTGGTTTCATGTATTTGCTCGGCCTCGGTAGTCTTTGTGCTATAAATCCTGCCGAGGCCGATAAATACAGGTCGTTTATTATTTTTTTTACTTGGAATGACAGGAATGACTGGAAGATGTGAACGCACTTGCCACGAAGTGTGCGACGACAAAATGGATTACTTTGATGAGACCGTCGATGACGTCATGAAGAAGATTGAAGAAATGATGTCGCGGAAGCCTGGGCGGGGCGGTTCTCCTTCTGTGTATCGCGGCAGCCAGCAATACCAGCAATGGCTAAAGGAGTTAGAGCGGAACACACTTGGAAGCAGAGACCAGTTTACCCTTGTTCAACATCTGTTGATTTACCACACTGCTCTGGCCATCAAGAAAAGCTGCCGAGTCAAGGACGCCCTCAAGTACGTGCAGGAGTTTCACGAAAAGCAGAGGGAAGATAAGTTCACGGAAATTGACCATAGGTTACGGCGTCTTTATTTGAAGGTATCTCAAATACTTATCTAATTTAATTACTTTAATTTAATCCGTTTCCACTGCATTAAATAATAGTGGGGAATACTACAGGGGAACACGATGAACAGTACGTTGAGATTACTGACCACAGACCTGACCACAGCACCGGGTACTCATGTCCCCCTCACTCTTTACAAACAGTGTGCAGGTTCTTTGACGTCCTTCACAGTAGTTGAGCAAGGGTTGTAAGACGGTACCCATCGGTTTATCGTCCTTATCACAGAAGACTAGAAAGACCAACCATTTTCAGATGTCATTACAAATCATCACAAAAGCAGCACATCTGATTTGATTTGAACACAAAAATTTGGTTTTATTAACGGAGTTGATAATGTAAATTAACCACCGTACAAGGATTCTAAAAGCTTACGTGTCGAGCGTTAGCTCTTCGTCAGAGCGAATCGAGAAATTATGGGTTGTATGTAGTTTATATAGCAGGAGGAGCTACGCTATTGGTGCTCAGCTAGAAAGCTTTGAGACTTAAATAATCATAACTGCGATCTCTTGCACCTGTATACAGTACCTAATGTAACTGCACTGTATTTACAATGATTACAGTGATGGGCGAATACAAAAGTAGTCATGCAAGAAAGTTGTGTTTTTTGGACCACTTTATGTTCTGGATTTTTTCAGGCCAAGCAAGACTTGGATGAAAAGAAGCAAATTCATGGAGAGATAAAAAATCCGAAATTAGAAGCCGTTGCTGAGCTATTGATGAAGAAACACCAGGCATGTGTGAAAGAAGGAGGCCAAGAGACAGCTAAAGGAATGCTCTTCACTAAAACACGTGAAAACACCAAGGCTCTTAAAGCCTGGCTTGATGAAAACCCCAAGCTGTCCTTCATCAGGGCAGAGAGGCTTGTGGGTACTGGCAAAGGAGAAGGTCAGTAGCTTACATGCGGCACTAAACAGAACTTAGTTGTTCGGATTTTGTATAAGTCAATAAATTTGTTACTAATTTTCAGTAAAGCACTCAGGAAAAATGTCAGTTTCGGCACAGCTTATAACACAACCGTGGAACCAAAAAATTATCTCCGACAGTGCATGCCGAAGATATGGTCTCTGCACAGAGCGTTCAGCTGGCTTAAAAAACGTCTCTGCACTTATATAAGAAGTTGACTCAGGTCCCCCACTTCCTGCCCCACATCGTGTAAGGATCAAGTACTATTGGAACGCAACCCTTAATCTAAATGAATGTTTCACCTCAACAATAATGACAAGTGCTCACAATTTGTCATCTCAGCAACTTCAAGTAACAACAAACCTGAACAAACTTTCGCTCTCTAGATGGAATGACCCAGTGTCAACAAGAAGAAGTTATTGCGAATTTTCGCAGTGGCAATATAAATCTGTTGGTATCTACTACAGTTGGAGAGGAAGGTATCGACATTCCTAAGTGCAAATACGTCATCAAATATGACGTCAGTGGCAATGAGATAGCGAGCGTCCAGTCCCGCGGGCGCGTGCGGGACAAAGAGGGCAAGTATGAGGTGGTGGCTGGTAAGGAAACTGGTGTTATTGAAAAGGAGAATCTGAATGTGATCAGAGAGGAGATGATGCAGGATGCTATTAAAGAGGTCAAAGCAATGTCGGAAGAATTATACAAATATGAGGTAAATAATAAAACTACTCGTAAACATTTGCTAACAATATAACAGTACTTAAGGTTTATACCGGCTTTTTGTTAAGTAAACTTTTCATGAATCTCGCCTCGACAACACAGTTTCATTTGTATTGTCTCTTCAGGATTAACGTAAACCAAGAGCCATAATGGGACAGGTCCCTTTATGGCTCTTGCGTAAACCTAAGACGCCTATGTTCAGCTAAAATGCATTGCGCGCCCGATCTGAATTTCGCTTAAGCTTTCAGGAGAGATCTAAGGGCTTTACAATCTTTGACAATCTAAAATCTAAGGATATAAGCAAACAGAGAAAAATAAAAGGTAAAATCTAAATAAAAGTCTCGATCTATGTTTAAAATGCTTTCCTGAAGAGATGGGTCTGAAACTGTGACTTAAAGTCAGATAGGGATTGATAGAATCACGATGAAATTAGCAGACTGTTCTACAGCTTATGGGCTGTTGCTGTTACAGAACGGGTTCTACTGTCATACGTCTTTAGCTCTGCCTCCTCCTCAGGCGCTTCGTTTCGCATTTCGGTCAAAGGCGAGCGCGAAACGCGAGTAACTGGTGACGAAGCGCGTGAGATCACAGGAAGAAGAAAAAAGAAATGAGAAGCCCTTCTCCTTCCCGCCCTCCTTTGCGCGCAGAGAGAGAGAGAGAGAGAGAGAGACGTCTTTAGCCTGTATTTGGCCTCACTGGATCGTGGATTCCTCTTGCTGTATTAAATGTTTAAGAGTTCTATTAAGTAACGTGGTCCAATCCATTTAATTAAACATATAAAAGTCTACATAGAAGTATTGTAATGGATCTGTTGCTCGAGAAGCAACACATGTAGCTGACCTAAAATGGGCGTTATGTGCTAAGATAACCTTTTGTGATTGATGTAAGATTTTAGAGCTTCAGACGCGAGCCGTCCAGCAGCGACAGACAATGAAGAGCTCCAGAAAATTAAAAAAAGACAGGCAACAACAGAGCAAAGTCAAGCTGTTTTGCAAGAAATGCAATGAGTTTGCGTGCACTGGAGACAGTATCAGGTGTATCAAGGAAGCCCATCATGTAGTCACTGATAAAGAATTTCGGGGTAAACATTCTTTCAAGAGAAACAAGTGTCCAAGAATGATAAACGGGATTGTACTGACAGGTTTGTCATTGCTATTATGGGTTGAGCAGAGTTCACTCAAAATCATTTACAAAAAAACGTCTAATTTTGGAGCTGAGGCTGAACGTTTTTTTTTTCTGCAATTTGAGCCTGCAAATATTCTTTAGTTAAAATGTTTTTAAGTTACTTGGAACGGTATTTCGATAAATCAATGCGGACGTGACAAGAAATCCGGCCTTTAAAAGTACCTTCAACGTGCATGCTCAACAGGAAAAGTCGAGGCGGTTGGCAGAGGTCTCTTCCTCTTCCCGACTTATCTAGGAAGATCGAAGAGACCTCTGCTCGCAGGGTACCTTAGAGGGTTAATCAATGTTAATCAATGTTAATCATCCTGAGCGTGAGCAAAACCAGTTTTTTCTTTCGGCAGTTTCGGTATCTAATGAATTGCTCTTTCTTCCTCGATTCCTCGCTTATCTGGTACCTTATTTCACGTTGTCGACGTTTCTGCTCGGTTTTCTTTGTTTTCCTTAGTACGGAGGTTTCGAACATCAACAATCCCGTGGACGCCATGTTGAATTAGCACAACGCGTATGCTCACTTACAAATCTAAGCTTTGCCTGGAACAAAATAGCCTTGCCTAGAACAAATCAAGCAAGGGTGAAACGGTACATGTGTAAACAATCCTTGCCTTACCAAAATGTTAGCTACCCTTGCCGGTTTTCGTCCTTGCCATGCCGTTTTTTTCTGTAGTGTAAATGGGGTTCCAGTCTTCCGTCACAAATTGAAAGTAATTGCACCCTTTCTCTTTCCGTTATCGGCTACTCCGATTCATAAGGCACAACACTAAAAATAGCTCGCTGGCGGTGTTCAGTTAACAAGGGGCCTTGACTGGTTTTTGACTTGATAAACGTATTCCCTAGCAATAAACCTATTCAGTAGCTCACAGAATATTGACATACAATAATTTTGTTTTCTAGGTCCTATTCAATGTCAAGTTTGTGACGCAGAATGGGGCGTGATGCTGAAGTATCAATCAAAAGAGATGCCCTGCATCAAAGCTTCAAGCTTTGCATTCCAGTTTGAGGACGAGTCTGGTGTCAAGGATACACAGGCGTTTAGGAGGTGGAAAGACGTGCCATTTCATGTGGAAGACTTCGATGTTTGCGAGGACCAAGTTTTGGATTGTTGCTTAGACGTACCTGAGCTTTCTTTAGATTAGTAATTCAGGGATCAGCCTAGAAGGATGACGATGACGATGATGATGATGATGATGACGATGAAACCCCTTTCAAAGTTGCTTAAAATTTAAGTATTTACGAATGAATTTACTTGCTCATTAAATCATATATGACGCTTCTGTAGGTGGAGCAAATACTGAATAGTTTGGGTAGCCATTCCAGTATGCTTAAAATCGAAGCTATTAGGGAGTAAAAATATTACATTTTTTTCTAGACAGTATTGTAGCTAAAAAACATAGCCCTACCAATAGAAAAAGACTAGCATTATATTGTGCTAGGTAAGTCGCAAACAATTGGTAATTACATTAAGTTTGGGAGGCCGAGTCACGCATAAGATCGGTCTCAGTCACCACTTTGTTCTTTCTGTGTGTCTTGTTCTGTAACTTTTTTCTGTATGGCAAATAAAGAAAAATAATAATAAAGATTGCTTTTGGAAATGAACCGAAGTGTTTGAAATACAGCTTGATCAGTAACCTACACTTGGTGACCTCCACTTGTTATTTTATGAAAGGGAAGTGATAAGCCCATTCAACCCATGATGATTTATTCATAGTTCACAAAATGTATTTAGACTGTTTTTTCGTTCAAAAACAAGAGAGCTGTCAGGGCCAATAAGGGCTCAAATGTAATGATTTTGAAATAAAAACCACATAAAATATAGTTATAATACCGCGAATTGTTACTTTATATTTCAAAGCTTTTGTTTTGTTGTAGCTTTTGCATACGTAAACGGAAATTTTAAGAAAATATTCAAAAAAAATATATCTCGTTTTCGTTTTTTAGTCACTATTTTATTCCAGCTTTAGACTCATGAGGGTCGTACAGGGGTATTTGCGTGATGCGTGATTAATTGTTCTTGTTTTTCGTGAATCGTGAATTTTATAAATCATTCTTCGTGTTTCGTGACTAAAAGGTTTAGCGTGCCCCGTGAAAATTTGAATTAATAATCGATATTTGTGATTTCACTACTTCCTTTCCACGTGATATTCATTGACGTGATCTCCCGAAGTTGACAAGATCTGTTGCTTTGTGCTGCTCACTAGTTTTTATTAAAAAAAAAAATTTTAAAAAATTGAACATGTTCAGAACGTCTGACTATCCGAAAGATAAAGTCTCGTTCAGCCCTAACGCAGAGCAGCAGTCTGTTACCTCTTCTACGGAAGCTATGCCTTGTACGTCAGTCGAACTGGGTATCGAAGACGCTGAAGAGGGTCACGCAACAGATTCAGGCTCGCCTGACTACCTACAGCGGATAGTGACGAGGACCTACACGTAGTGGACAAATGGTCAGAGTCGTCTGTCAGGAATGATAAAGGTCTGTAATTTGCTCTTCGCAGTCCTCCATTTTCCTGTTATTTTCTAGACACTCCTTAGCCATTTTTTTTTCGTGATTCGGGAAAATGGAGTTTTTCTATCCGTGATTCGTGATTCGTTATTTTTTCGGCCCGTAAACCGTGCCAGAAATTCCCCCCCCCCCCCCCCCTGTACGACCCTCACTTAATTATCTCTGAAAATGCGTGGTTCCCCCAGTTTTCTTTTTTATTTTCAATACCCCTTACCAACATCTACTCTTTGGTAAAAGGCACCCGTTCCCAGTGTTTTATTCGGTCACTTTGCGACGTTGTATGACCTGTTACATGATGTAGTTGGTTAAGACAGGGTCGTGCCCGTTGGAAAAGTCCTTGTTTGCGATACCGATACTTCAATTAATAGCGGTTTGCTTGCGATAACGTGTCTGGTACAGGAGTCATATTGCTTTAAACATGCCTTCTCCACACGCAGCAAAAGAGAGTCTTGGCGTAGACGTGTGTTTGACTAAAGAGGGTGTCTCGGCAGCTCCAGAGTGTCCACATGGTAAGAATGGCCTTTGTTTCTTTTTCAGTTCTGGCTGCTTCCTTTTCAGCCTGGGGTGGACCCTGGGGTGTTTGGTTCCCGGGCTTGGTTCTTTGGTTTCCATTTTTTTGGTTTGCTTGATACTACTGAAAACAGATAACTTATACAATCAATGCAGTGCACAATGGTAGAGTTTGGTGTAATGCAAACAAATAATTATACATGGTTTTCCTGCTTTCTGATTGGCTGATCACCCAGAATACGGTCCTGGTCAGATCACTATGATTAACATTTAACCTTTTATATTTTTGTAGGACCTATGCTCTTGTTTGAGAGGTTTTACAAAGATGGGCATCCACCGCGTAGATTCTATGCCTGCTCAGCAGCTAGGGACAGAAAGGACTGTTCATTCTTTCAGTGGGAAGGAGAAAAAGTATCAGACACCAGAAAAGATGCTCATAAACAGATTGTGCAGGCTTCAAGACAACTGTATATTGAGGCCTGTGATACGTATAAAAAAATATTTGTTGCTTTGGATGAGGTGCAAAGGAAAAAATGTCTGTTTTGTCATTCTTGTGGCCTGTTGTTTAAAACCAAGGAAAAGGAGAAACACGAGACACATGATTATGAAGAAAGTGGAGATATAGACCAGAGTCTGTCCAGACCAACAGTGATTCTGAGACCAAGAGAGAATGAGAAAACCCAAGCTGTGAGTACTTTGTACGAGTATCTGTCAAATTGCAGACACTTGTTTTTGTTGTGATTATTCATTAGCATGTTTTCTTAATCTTTGTTTATAGCAATACTTCTTTTCAAGGAAGGCTACTGAGTTTCTTGCAAGTGTTGTAAAAGATCTGGGTTTTAAGAATGTGCTCTGTGTGGGAACTCCAAGGTAATTGTTACATCATGTTACAGGGTTCTCAGTAATTTATGGAGTAGACAGCTAGATGCATTAAGTACATGTAGACAATTAGGTTGACAATTCAAGTTTTCATTACTCAATCTTCACAACTTCACAACTTAGGCTATGTTCACATAGGACTGGTTCCAAGTGGATCCAATCTAAAAATCATGCCAGATAGGTATTTTGTTCACACAGGACCTGCTAACTGTACTGTCAATCCATTCCCAAGAAGGTCCAGTTTCTGGACTTCCAAAAAAGCAGGTCCAGTTTTGGAACTGTTTTGGTCAAGCAATGGATCTGTCATCATTTTAACACCTGGATCAGTTATTTCAGTACTTATTAGCAGCGCAATTTAAGCCCGGGTACTAGTTAAATTTATCCGTCACCATCTGTGCTAAAAAATACACTGCACATCTTACCAGTGCAGCAAAATGCACAATAGGAAGCATGTGGTGTGCCGTTACAAACTGCGCTGCTTTGTCGTTGTTAACATTTTACCTCATTGGTGTATATTAAACATGTATACTGTAATGCCTATGTCACTTTGTTAATCTGCACAAATTTAAGTTTGATATGTTGAATACTGGAGGAGATATTTGCTTTCAAAACCTGTGAAATTTACAACGAATTGTGTGACTATGTTGAAAGAGTTGCCACTCTGCCTTACATGGCTTCATGTTGAAGTCTGTGTTTGTTTGTAGAGAAAAATATCCATAACAGTCATGTCCACTTGACCACATTCCTAGTGTAGTTAGTGAGGTGATTCCTGACTCAACACAGTGCTAATCTATGAATCAATAAATCTTACTGCACATCTCATAGCAAACAAATTTATTTGAGAATGTTTCTTTTGACCTTTCCTCCTACTTTAGAAAAGGGAAACTGTATGTACACTGTAAGAAAAAAAAAAGCTGATACACTGTATCAGGGAAATTACCAAATCATAGAGATCAAGTAGAGGACATGCGTCTGGGCACAGACCAAAATAATGTAAAGCATTTTCTTTTCAATTATAAAAGCGAATCAATAGAACCGAACCATGGACACCAAATGAATTTTATAAGGCCTTACACTGTAACAATTCTTCTGCTCACTAAAAAAGTGAAACCAACCAAGTTAATTGCATGAGTCACACAACATCTGTCATGTAAACTAATTGTTTACTCAAAATTGAATTACCATTGGCTTGAAGCATTAACCCAACCTGAATGGACATAAATTTAATGCCACTTTTGAATTTGTAGCAAATTTTTCTTTTTCTTTGGCCTTTGTCATGCTGATTCATGACCACGAACTGGAAAATCAATAAAGAATTGCTACATGTGTACTGATCGCATTTACATATAACTTGTCCCATTTGATAAGATTCTGACATTTAACAATCACCCCCAATGGTTTCAATAATTATTATGATTGAAACCAAATGTTAAGAATTTAAAACCAATATTATTGGCTTGGTTTCAATAAGATGTAAGTTAAACCATGCCTCAAGTGTACATGCAGGTTTCAAGAATTATGATTAAAAACCAAATTTTAGGAATTTAAAACCAATATTTTGGCTAGGTTTCAATAAGATGTAAGTTAAACCATGACTCAAGTGTACATGCAGGTTTCAATAATATTATGATTGAAACCAAATTTTAAGAATTTAAAACCAATATTTTGGCTTGGTTTCAATAAGATGTAAGTTAAACCATGACTCGAGTGTATGTTATGCCGCGTAGCACTATAAACACATACAAGTGGTGGAACAGAGAATTAACTCTGGAGTGTAAATTAAAGTGTTAATAGAAACCCAAGAAAAACCCACTGGGCGTTAGCCCTAGTAAAGGGTATCATGGAACCACACAAGGCAAAGAAAAAATTTTGGGTTTCTATTAGCACTTTAATTTACACTCCAGAGTTAATTCTCTGTTCCACCACTTGTATGTGTTTGTAGTGCTACGCGGCATAACATATATATGTACCCTTACTTTCTCTTCGCCGCGATTCACCATCTTAATCGTCCCCAACTTTCTCTGTCCGACCTCGTAGCTTAGTCGGCAGAGCAACGGTAGATCTAATCCGGAGGTCGTGGGTTCGATTCCCACCGAGGTCATGAGAATTTTTTCTTTGCCTCGTGTGGTTCCATGATACCCTTTACTAGGGCTAATGCCCAGTGGGTTTTTCATGGGTTTCTATTAGCACTTTAATTTACACTTCAGAGTTAATTCTCTGTTCCATGACTCAAGTGTACATGCAGTACAGGGGTGATTGTTAAATGTCAGAATTTTATCAATTGGGACAAGTTATATGTAAATGCAATCAGTAGCGATTCTTTAATGTTACAAGTTATGAAAATGTAAACCATTTTCATTTTAAATATAGTATTAAATGCATAACTTTTCCAAAAGAAAAATAAATAAATTTTTTCCTCTTCAGTTTTTTTACACATTTCATTTAATAGTCATTTCAAGAAAATTGTAATGTCATAATATTCCCATTATTTTTACAGGCTTCATGAAGGAATTCAATCTAATCATACGTCAGGAGACACTGTAGATAGTCTTCTTCTGGACATTGACTTCAGATATGTATGCTGTCTTAGATTTTGTCTTGTTTCTTAGTCCTGTAACAGATGTTTTGAATGCTATATAAACTGGTTGTATTCTCTCATTACAGGGTCAATTTTTCCCACAGTCCAAGTTCTGTTGGTACAACATGTTCAATCATTTCTTTTTTGGAAGCCACACAAGTGAGCAGACATTTCAATCATTTGTCAGAAGGGAAGGGTTAGTGATGGTGATAGACCCTCCATTTGGTGGTTTGGCTGAAGTTCTAGCAGCATCTGTAAAGACAATCTGGGATGTGTGGAGGACGTTGCATTCTGATGGTAAGGTTTAACATGTACATGATAGTTAATATAGATAAGCTAATTC
>OX419336.1:14830978-14860978 GCA_948470475.1 Galaxea fascicularis | reverse complement strand
GGCGATAATTTGATGATATTTTTTTCAATTTTCTTTGCTGCGCTAAGAAAGCTTGTTATATTTAATTTACATTCATTGCAGAATTTGCTTATGCGTATCTGAAAATGAGAAGAAAACGAAATGTTGTTTATCATAACAAAGATGGGTTATATTTTCTATCGATGGGGCGTATTTTGACTTTCTCGATACACTCATCAACAAGAGCTTCGTACGAGGATTATTACTGCAAGTAATTTAGCCTTCACACTACATTAGATGTGTATACAGATGCTGCGGATCTGTTCTCCTTTGCGACCAGTTCAACAGGGGTCGCACATTACATGTTGTTTGGATACCGAATACTGTGGGTGGGCTGAAAAGTCATGAAAATGCTCTGTTGAATATTGTTAGTGACATAATATGCTTATAGAATATATAGTTATTAGTTTCGTATAAATGGCCTCAGCGTGCCCACTCTATATGTTCAGCTACAGACGATTTGCGGATTTCCGGGATTTCAAAACTGTTTCGCATGGATCACAAGCCATTCAAAACCTCTTTGAAACTGAAAACTGAAGGTCAGTAAATCGTTATCTCCTTGAAAAACGGTTTCTCTCTGTTGGTGAAGCATTTACCGAAACAGCTTTGTTAAATGCCGGAAAAATCCCGTTTGAATGTCAGGCTTAATTCAATATGGTGTTGCGGTCACAGTACCACAATCAGAGTCTGAGGATGTGACATTTGACTGAAAATGTAAGGTGAATTTTTTCCTTCAGTCTTTTGGCTTTATGTAACCTAAATAAAAAGTTCAATGTGCTGGTCTGAATTTGTCAGTTTGGATTAGTCGAAGGTAGCTGTTTTTGAATAACCTGGCGAGCTGATTGCTATCCTAACGATTTAACTTCTATGTGCATTAGCACTCATAGCAATATAAAATTGCGGCATTAAATGTCCATGTGGGCAACATTTCCTGCATTTTCTTAACTGCAACAGAAGGATTTTAAACCTACTCTCATTTTATGCGCCACATGCACTGGTTGCATTAATTTAGTTTTATCCGGATTTGTGTAAAGTTGTGGGTTTTGCTCCGTCAAACCTCAGTGTGTCAGTAACTTAAATCAAAAGTTGCGAAAATGACAACTACTGTGAAGATATCTTGGCTTTTGCTCTGTTACCATGAATTTCTCTTCAGTCATATTACAGTCATTGTTTACAAATTATCTTGAAAGTTTGAAAATGTGTCGATTCGTCGTCCCGTATAACCTTTCCATTTATCCATGAAGAAGAATATCAACACTGAGAGTGCAAACTGCTGTGCAAACGTAGTGTGTCTTGTTCAGAAGATGGTTGCCGCCAGTAATCAGACAAGAAAACCCACTAACAGCTTCTCTTTAAATAAACTACCAGTTTCTGTACAAAACTGAGGTCATCTCTATCTTTCTCCGAACAGGTTTTCTTTTCCATTTTTCTCTTTCAATGCAAATTTCCTGTAATGCGAAATCAGTATTTGGTCAATCCAGTATGGTGTATTTAGCAATATCGCTTGACACTTAGTCGATGGGTTTGTACAAATTAATAATTTTGAAGTAATACCATCAGGCTTGTTTTGTAGACATGGTAGAGGATCTCTACACCTGAATCTGTCAGTTTTCCAGAAGAAGAGTTGTCTCGTTAGCGGCTTTTTAGGCTGTGTAAAGTGTAACGATTAGTGACAGGTCTGTCTCTGTTTGAGTCAATGTATTGAAGTACCATTGATTAGATGATTAATGATCATGTCTCCGGCTAATGGTTTTTACAATTTGATGCAACACATCAGTTAGCTTGTAGACATAAAATCTATCAAATACCTTAATGAAGTGCCCAAAGATATGTGTTTGTGGTTAAGTGCGTTCTCTGTTGCATGACTTGGAGTAGCGTTGACACGCGTCACTAAATTAAATTCGGATGAACTCGTTGAGTAAAGTCATCATATGCATTGGGTTATGGTTTGAGAGAACTGAAAGTCGTCTTGTAGCTTATTGCACCGTGAAGGTATTACTAATGTCCATTGTTTCACTAGTGACGCAGTCATTGTAATCATACATTTTCGAGCCGGGGAATGAAAGCCTTAAGTTGTTTGTCATACTGGTAGTAACTTAATCAAGTTCACACTGCAACCAGGTGGATAAACAGACATGGTTTTATGCTACTCTGGTTTGAAAATTGATGAATGTAACTTAAAAAGTTACAATTCACGACCCAACGTTTCGACACTCCTGTCTAGTGTCTTCATCAGGGGTGATCTAGTGTTGCTTTTTGTCCTCTATGCAACTGACGTGATGGCGGCTGGCTGTTGCGAGTGTTGATCCCCAAAGGGCAATACATCGTATAACAGATAATCTAACTCTGCTAATGGACAGAAGCTTTCTTGAGGACAATCGCAACGCATTTCTACCTAAACGTTTAACACCGCATCCACTCAAGAAAATGGCTCTGTTAGTGATATGTTTTAACTGAACTTTTAATGTGCTCATATCTGATTGGCTCGTTCTTAAAAAAAAGCTTTAATCTACTTCCCATAATATCCATGCATTTCAAAAATCAGTAACATTTGTGTCTTGTGAGGAGAGCGAAAGTGTCATTTCTGTATATCAAGCGCGAACAGTATTTGGCTTGCCTTCAGAATGTCAGTCACTTGTCAGTTGGAAAAACTCTTACAAGCTACACTTGAGCTAAGCTTCTTTGATGCAGGGGAGCGGTAAGTTATGTGGGCTGGTGATCACCACACTTCGTTTCAAGGCAAGGTATTATGGGATAGCACCTCGAACAAAAGTCCGGGAGTCGAAACGGCTAACGAAGGAACATATATAACATAGTCAATACGCAAACGTTTCCATTAAACATACATTTTCTTCACTCATTGAATTCTTTGTGAGTAAATCAGCGAGTGAATTCTAAAAGTCATTGAATGGAAAATAAATTATTTAAATATACTTTAAATCTTGAGCCTTAAAAGGGAAAGTAACCTATTTTTAGTGTCAATTTGAATAGCTAAAAAGCACACCTAAGTTAATGGTCCGTCAGTTGACAGAATCCAGTGTTACTTCAGGCTGCAGATGGCCAAGGAAACAATGTTTTCAAATTTTCCCAGAGCATGGTATAAAAATTCTCAAAAACGGATAACGATTCTTTTTATATGTTTAAATCAATACATATTTTCTTTTGAATGCAAGTTTCAAATGTCATGTTTGATATAGGGATAACCTCGAGACTCCCTTTCCAAATTTTATGAAGATTTGAACAAACACGTTGTTTTGCACTCCGTTGAAAGCTGTGCTTAATTTTTAGTTTACTTAATGACTTTTCTTAGCGACCAAACCGGTCACGCGAGGATCCCCTCGTTTTCACCATTTTTTAGCCAATGAAAAATAAAAAACGACCAGAGAGAGAAAGAATCCTGTTATTGAAAACAGTGTGTTCGTGACTTCTCCAAATAGGAAAATAGCTTGTCTTATACGGGATTACGCCTTACAGAATTGTAAGTATATCTACAATATGATAGAGAAAGTTTCAAGTTCTATCAGAAGCGATTTTAAAGAGAATGATCTTTAGTCGACTCACGTGTAAGCGTTTGCTTTCAGTTGACTAGCTAGCTTGTGTATACATCACTGTTATGTTATTTTTAGACTTAAACTGTTCTATTTTAAGTTCGTTGCTCTCTAGTTAAGTTTAAAACGCAATGTATCAATGGCTCTCAAACCAACTACAGTTTTAAAATAAAGGGGGTAGTTTCTATACACTTATTCATACCGTCCTGTGAGCAACGCGAACTCAAGTATCTAACGTGGTTCTGCTCTCACAGAAAAAGTTCAAACATTCTTGGAAGTAGTAACCTATCGGTAACCATTTCAAACCAAGTAGCTTCTCGTGGGTTCATCCAAATAGTTCTCAAGCGCGGCTGATTAATGCAGGCGAGCAAAAGTTGCCCAAAATAATACCTGCGTTACCTGTTTGATATATACAGAAAAGACGAACGTTTTTCTTCAATCATTCGAGCCCTTCGCTTCTTCAAAAACCAGAAAATTCCCAGTTGAATTGCGTGCTGTGCCGCGTCCGCCATTTTGTCAAACTCGATCCAGATGGTACGCTAAAAGGGGTTCAACCGCTGGCGAATTAATGCCCGGAAATTTGGGGTGCCGTTTCTTATTTTAGGCACAGGCGTGCCCATCTCGAAACTGGATGTGCCAAATGGGACAGTGGCCCGCGTGCCAAATTTTGGAGTGCCGGGCCCAAAAACCTTGTCGTGTAAACCGGGTTACTTAATCCATCTTTTATTTCGATTGCTGTTTCTCGTGCAAGATTTCTATGTGTAATTAAAAGGAAGGAATTGATCTGCTGAAAGATAACTTTACCGGTGTCGGCTCAAATAAATGTAACTAGCTTTTTACAACAGCGAGTGTTGTTTCGCTATCCTCTTAAATTATTATGCAAGTGAGATCTCGCACTGGAAAAAAAAGAGCACTGCTCATGATAATATACAATAAACGCAACAAAATGTCCTAAAACCTATTCAACCACTCTTGTACCAACCAAGAGAAAAAAGAAATTACAATAGTCACAGTTCAAACGCCCCTTTCGATGCATAGGATGTTATCAATCATAAAGCTTCAGTGATAACCACTGGTGACATTTATTAGAATCAAAACCTTGCGCCCCGCCGTTTTTATTGCTTTCTGTAGTATGTCTCAGGTGGAACATCTAAAAACAAAATTATAAGGGTACCTATAATCCGCATCATTATTATGGCTGTTGAGAGGCCTTTGCAGCTCTTTAAGTCTGTGTTCACACTGAATTATAACAACCTAGCGCTTCATGTCCTGATCGCAAATATGATCGTTATCATGTGCAATCTATACCCGACCATAGTTAATAAATATGGCCTGACAGAAAGATTTGCTAGCCTTGAAATAACCTGCTATTTATACATCAACTAGCATTATTACTATGATGACGATAGACTAGCATTAATGAAGAGCAGTTTTGACAGTTTTATGAAGAGAGATCCGGCATTCTAGCATTTCAAAACTAATTGTTTTAAGTTTTTGGCTTAGCAATCATGATGACTACTACTCCCCCCATTGACCAAAAATGTATCGGCTAAAGGAGTAGTGAAACTGCATGTGCAAGAAGCAAGCTGACGGCACAGGTCACCAGCGTTTTCGCTCTACAATTTTGATTCGATAAGTTCTCTTTGTGCCATCGATGTTTGAATAGTACATAGAAAATTATATTGTAATTTTAACAAAATACTTTCTGAATCGCACATACAACTAAGGTGTACAAATATTGACTTGCCCCGCTTTAAATGGTTGGCTACCAATTTTTTTTTCTTTCAAATTATTTTGACATATCATACATCTGATTGTTTCAGAACCTGAAACGGCTATAGTTGTGTTTTTTCTTTGAAGCTGTTTCATCCTAATCAAATTAATTGAAGATTTACCTTCCATAACGAGAAACCGTGGTGCTTAAAACTCATTTCTCATTTTTATCATATCGTGTTTATTCAGTTTGTATTATATCTTTATCATCTGCAGAGTTATCTTCTATCGCCGCAGTTTTAAGGTAGTTTTTGTTGTGCTTTAATAAAGCAGAGGCCGGAAAGTAGGCTCATGAAACCTCTTGACAACTCATGTGATCATTATTCCTATTCTACAGAATTATAGTTTATTTAAATATTCATTAGACAGCACTGAAGTCGCCTTGACCTACAGAACGCCAATCCTGCAGAACCTGTGGTTTGAAAACGGAGAAATTACTTCACCAAGAGCAGCAGCTGTAGATGCATCTAATCGGTATATATTTTCTATGTAGTGGCTATATGTCCGACAACGCAACACAACGCCACACAGTCAAAGAAACTTGCAATTTATGCACTCGGTAGAGACTATATACAAATTTCTGACCGCCGGACACAGTTTATTTGAGCCAGAGCCTTCCCAACTGCCGGGCATTTAGCCAATGCGTATTTTGATATCTGTTTATTAGGAAAAACAGGATTTTTACTACTGCCTAACATCAGCGTCCGATATCAGTGTTGATATCCATTAAACAGAAAAAATTAAGAAGCATCAGTGTCAACTTTACCAGTTAAAATTAACGGAAATTGTTACTGTTGAGCGGATTTTCCACAGAACACCTCATAACTGTCTTATTAAAAAGGTAATCCTTTTGTTACCTTATAAAGTGAGCTTTGCCAATATGTTGTTTATGTGCCGTATATTACTTTTACTTCGTCGTAAGAAAAACAGGAACAATGTGTATAATCAAATTTTGGCTTACTATGTCGATGAAAAAGAAAGTTTTGAAATAACATCGTGGCAAAAATTCTGCAGATATACAAAAGAAGTCATGTCAAGACTAAAAACAAAACGAAAATTATCTTTTCTCTGATGTTACTCGATCCTCCTCTCTCTTGAAACATTTATCGTACTTGCGTATTTCTGTTGGATTGTAAATTCATTCAGGTTCTCAGAAAATACATTGCATTTCAACTGACGGCGTTTGCTAAATGAAGCTTTTTATTAAATATTTTGCAGGTGAAGAAAATTGATTGCAGGGTCGAAATGAACTCGTCGACAAACTTTGGCAACCAAACAGATTCAGCTGTTCATCCGGACATTGACAACATCTTAGCAACTCTGTTGGGAGGCTTGCTGATAATCTGTACGTTAATCGGGAACTGTTTGGTATGCATCAGTTTCTACTTATTCAAGGAACTTAGAACAGTGTGTCATTACTTTGTTATCAGTCTTAGCGCGGCCGACATTCTTGTTGCCATGGTTGCCATGCCTTTTTGGTGTGCTTTGCAAGTAACCTCTCACCGTTGGATATTTAGTGTTGGTCTAAGAACGTTCTGGAACTGCATGGATATTCTTTGTGGAACAGCTTCAATCATGAACCTTACAGCTGTCTCAATTGACCGACATGCCGCCATTACGGACCCCTTTTCATATCCAAATGTTATGACCTCTACCCGAGCTATCTCCATGATTGTTTTTGTTTGGCTCTACTCTATATTGGTATCGGGATTGAGATTAGCAAGCTGGCCTACCAAATCAAGTTATATGCATTTTGTTTCTGCTACCAGCTTTTTCGTACCGCTCTTCATAATGATTATCATGTACACAAGAATTTACCTGGTTGCTAGGCAACAAGTGCACCGCTTGCGCAATGCACATACTTATGCCCGTGACGTCAAAGCAGCCAAGACAATTGCCATTTTGATTGGTTTATTTGTTGTCTGTTGGGGGCCATTTTTCGCTATCATCCTCTGCTTTGCTTATGATCAGTCGTTTTCAGTTCCTCCTCTGCTGTTTAACGTTATCAAGTGGATCGAGTACACGAGTTCATTCCTGAATCCGATTATCTACACTTCCCTCAATCGCAGCTACAGGCGAGCATTTCGTAAATTATGCCACCTTGTCCATAACAAGCGGGACAGAGCCGATACCTCCGCAAGCATAGGCTCCCGGTCAAGAGCTGGAAACTCTTCTTTCACCGCCAGTACTGTAGAGTATGACAGCAGTGTGGAGCGTACAAGACGCTGGAGAAATAACTATGTTGTTTTGGACTGTGTCAGATCCAACGATTCACAAACATGAACTATCAAACTTGACACAACAGCGAATGTTCAAAAGGCGCACGATTCACCTTACAGACCAATCACTTTGAACTAAAATAAATATGATATGAACAGATTTATCTGGTCCAATGCACTTCAAAGGAACATGTTCGTTGAACAAACCAGTGCTAAGCATTTTGTACATATTCTCAAGTTATGGCGTATAACGTAGAACACTAAGAAGGACATCAGTAGTCCCTTTGCAGTCAGCGGTCACATGGTACAAAAAACACCTTGGTGGAGAGCAAACTGTGCACTGGGACATCCAAAACAAAGAAAATTTAAATTAATTTGCTTTGTTTTGGATGTCAGAGGTGCTACTTTGCTCTCCAGCAGGGTGTTTTTGTACCATGTGATCACTAACTGCAAATGGACTAATTCTGTCCTTCTTAATGTTCTACTTTACACGCCATTACTTGAGGGCCAGTTGTCAACTACCGCCTACCGGCTGCTGTGTACATAGAACTGATGGGAGCCATCACTAATCATCTTCCAGATGGTCTATACGTAGAACTCACGGTACATCAATATTTCTTTGCTGAAGGCATCACAATTGACAAAATACTAAAACTACAATTTTACTGTTAATATTAATCTTAGAAATGTTTTTTGATACTTGGACGACATTCATTTTATTTGGAGTTGCGGAGATTTATACTGCGTTTGCATAAAGCGATGTTGTGGAGGTGCCAGTTTTATTCGGTAGCTTAGTAAAGTAAAAGGATTATGAATGAAACTATGAAGCTTCCTTTACGTGCATCGGTGTAGGCACTTAGTGGGAGAATCTTGACCCGTGGTGCTCGCATCGATACAAGTCGTGGAGATTTGTCGCGGCTAGACGAAAGTTAAAGCCACAAGAAAGGGCCGTAAAGAATTCTACGGGCTTAGATTGTCACACCAGCATTAATGTCAACACCCCCCATTTTCATGAAGAAGTCTTGAGAATAAAGATGCTGAAACTAAAACCGCGGACCGATTGTCAGTAGCTTGTGATAGCCATAACAATCTCATTTGACAGGGAAAAAACCGCGTGCATCGGAATCTATGCATTTCACCACTTTTAAATATTGTCTTATTCTGTATGTACCATGCCTAAATCTAGTTTGACTTTGGTACTGCCATAGGAAATGCAGCCAATCAGAGCGCAGGAAAGCGGTTGTATATTCGTCAGTTTTCCACCGTACCTTCCTATCATACACTGCATCCATTTGTACAGGACCATGTATTTTCCACATGGTATAAAATAGTTATGCAAGGCTTTCTCGTGATATAACATGAAACATCCCACTTGCCACTGTATTTCCTTTGAATACACACGAGCCTTTAGGCGAGTGTGTATACGAAGAAAAAGTGACGCGTGGGATATTCCATGGTATACTACTCGAAAGTATTGCATAACTATTACTTGCTGAAGAGTTATTTGGTTTTTTTTTTTTTTCGTGCGTTCATTGCACAGTGCGAGCATGCTTTATGAGCCAGGTAAATGTGGTATGAATCGAGTATTTATGAAACAAGCTCTACCATACACTCAGATGATATTTTACAGCATCTATTCAAACTAAATTGATTCAGTTTGCCACTTGGCGTGGTGTAGAAGGGGGGGGGGGGGGGGCAGTGTTTTGTACTATCAAGTTCGGATGTAGATTCAGTCAAAATTTGAACCTGTTACGATACACGAAAGAAAAATAAAGCAGTTTAAACAGGGGAGAATTCACTGAAACATGCTATAGCAACAAATTTGAGGGACTCCCACGATGTGTCTAATGCTGCATCGACGAAAAGTAAAGCGTTCATGTACAGTAGATAAAAACAACAATAGACGGGAAGCAAGCACACCTTATACAGCACAGACTAAGCCAATCGTATGGTTGCTTTTCTAGACAAAGGCAATCCTCTGTTTGGTTTTTTACTCTTTTTACTGAACGATAACTCTATTTATTACGGTCTCCTGTTGCTCAGGGGAAAGCGATCTGAACTAGAACTCTGAAGATCATAGGTTCGATGCTCGTTGGGAGTCCTCGGAGTTTTGTTTCCTGGTGGGACACACTACAGAAAAATAACTTGCAGCACAGTTTTCGTCTTATAACACACTCCACATCTCACGTGTGGGAATGTTAAACATCTGAATTACACAGCAAAGCACAGTTTTCAAAACATATGTTATTATTTATTAGTATTTCTCTACGTTACAAGGTGGTATTTTTATTGTACAATACATTTTGTACTTGATCCCAGGAAGGAGTTTTGGATTTTCTTTAATTCAAGTAAAGGCTTTGTGGCCGAACAAACATACTGCATCAACAGTTACTCTAGATAAGGTAAGGCAATCATCCTAAACAGAGCGTTAAGTAAATCGCACGGAGACGGTTGTAGAAATAAGGGATGACCCCAGTATCGTAACTTGGATTACAACAAACTGTCTTGCGTAACTAAACTTCTCCCGCATCAAGCTTACATCTCAAGTCATCGCAACCATGAACAAACCACGCAACTGCGCGAAACTAAAACCGAATAGATTTAATTTTCACATTTACATCGATCGCCTAGCTCCACTTGTTTATGAAATGTCATAAGTCAGCGGAGCGGATGAGGAGGGGAAAACCTCAAAATGACTTAGATCCGTGAATGTCGCGAAGTGCGAAATGAGGAATGCATCAGTCACTTAGTGCTCCGACCGCCAGAGAACGGCGAGACACTGACGTCACATCAGTGGTCTATATCAGTGGTCTATCACGTGATAGCAAAACGGACGCTTATTGTCTATCACGTGTTTGCACTCAACGGTAAGCCGCTGGCCAAGCACGCCCAAAGTTTACTTTGGTTTTGGAGTCTTTTGTTGATTTCAGCCAGAGCTGATGTGAACGATTTGTTTGTTGGTGTCGGTTGTTCGGAGTGCGCATGTTCCAGTGTTGTCTTGTGTGTTTGCATGTTCGGTTTTAATATCTTTCCTCCTGTTGCTGTTGACTCTCGTCTGAGCAGCAGAGGTCGAGTTCTTCTTCTTTTCCTTTTTCCACGAAATATGTTTGACGCATTGCTTTTCTGAGTTGCAATACAAGAAGAATAAACACCAGTAACACTGTGAGTTATCAGGTAGGTAGAAAGATAGGTAATACTTAATTTAAAATCCTATAAAGCACGCTAGCCCCAACTACACTAAACTGGTTTCTATGGAGGGCGTGTTTAAATACATATCACATCAGTCGTGATTGTTAATGGACTTACGTGAAATCTTGTTAAATTCTTGAACTTGAAAGAGAAGTATGACGGAACATCTTCGTTAAGCTGCCCTTCTGAGAATAGAAGACTTTTGGCGATCACGACTTTGGACGGAATACTTGGGTGTACGGAACAGCTATTTTAGAGCACATCTCTGTTTATCTGATAACAAGGTGTTTTTTTCAGAAACCAACAATTAAACTAAGCGTAGGCCCCATGTTATCTTGAAGAGCGGAAAAGCTTCTCCCGGTCTATCTTTTTTTAAGGACCGACGGAAGGCCAACGCTTTTGTGGCCAGAGACGTTACTCTTGCGCGAAAAAATTTAGGAGGGCGCAACAGCTCGTATTCACAGGCCCCTTACCTCTCCCTCTTGATTCTTGGCTGCAGCTGATGTTCTCTTCACACGCGGCTTTCGTGCTTGTTTTCTGCTCTCCTCTATCACTAAACGAGTGTAAAGCTCAGCTCTGTAGTCTGAAATGGAAAATGTGTAAGCGACGTCAGGCAGTAAACCAGGAGTAAACCTTGAAAAACAAATGTACGCTCGCGTTAGAGCAATGTATGCGAAGCAAGTGCTTGATTTCAAAGACAGAAGGTCTTTCGAATCATGCATCGCGTGGCACGCGACCTGTTGGAGATGACAATTTTGTGTGTCCATCACGATCACGTGATACACAGCAACGCCACCATATGTACCTTCGGGTTAGACCCACGGTTTTGTGATGATTGAGCTCGTCACGGTGTCCATAAAGAAAAAAACATTTGGTCAGCCTCAATTGGTTCGACAATGGTGAATGAAGTGCCTGGGAATGATCATAGTAAACTACGAACCTAATGACATGTCTTGCTCACAAAGATATCTCGTGCTCTTGACGCATCCGTGGGGTGTCGCGAAATTGGTAGCAAAACAGGAGGAATGTTGGCAAGACATCAGCTGCTTTGTTCTGTGGCTATATTTCGAGAAACATCCTCAACAAATGATCTAAGTTTGGGTATACACCTCCCTCCCTTTTCTGCTGATTAAATAGTTGCTGTACAGACTTTACCTGAAAACCTTTTTCCAGCGATTGTTCTCGTCTCTGTTAGTACGTGACCACATTGACAAGAACTCCATGATTCGGGTATCTGATGAAGAACAGTGGAATTCCAATTAATTTGGTTTCTTAAACGTCGTCAGTCGTTTTATGTTGTGGTTAGCAAAGACAGTGCTTAAATAAGAAGTTACACATAAATTCCTTTAGAGGCTTCCGCAAACTTGGCTGCCGATGTCTTAAGCATTTCAGCAAATCTTAACTCACTTAGCAACTCGTTTGTTCGTCATCAGTTTTTTCGTTGCTTTCGTGACACTCTTTTATCTTTCATTTTGGTCCAGTTTTTATACGTTGTGTGACGAACGCCTTCCAATCCAGTTCGGCCCCAGTCCTCCTTTCCTTTTCGTTATCCTCCCAACCCTCAGTTCGTTACGCCTTAGTAACCCATACTGACAGTAAATTTCCGCCGAATTCATCCATAACCCTTGCAAATTTTTAATTTGGATTGCGGATCGGAACACTAAAAAAAAAGCGACAAGAAGAGTCAGTGTTCAAGATTTATCGACTGTTCTGGCCACGAAGTGAGAACGACAAGACTGTTAAAACATTTTCGTTTTTCATAACTGCTGACAGAACGACAGCCAAACAGCAATCAAAGTGGCTATCAGCCACTAAATTGGATTTCATTTGGCCGTATTTTTTTATACACTGGCCAGCGGATGTACAAAACAGGAATCGAAGGGTTTAAGGATCGAGAGAACCAAATAATGCTAGCACTCTATATAGTCAGCTTCATAGATTATTTCCATACAATTTTTCATTGGTAAAGCAGCTGAAGTAAGGCTATATGGCGTGTTATCATAAAGCATGTAAGTGAAATCTGCCTCACACCATCAACTCAGAAATCGCATACCTTGATTTTTCGAGTTAAAGAGGTCAATCGCGGAGCAAAGAGCTAAGGTATGGATGACGCGGCATTCTATTCATGGTTCGATTGAGTAGGTTGGATATTTTTTCCCTCCTTCCCGGGTGCTATAACCATAAGTCCTTTCAATTAGCCTTGATATAAGGCCTTCCCCAGCGTATTGTATTCACTTGTTGCCAATAGAGTTGAACACGTAGCAGAGTTTCACTTATGTGTGGGAAGATGATTGACAAATATAAAATACGTAAAATAAGAAAAAGTGAAAGAGTGAACACAGGTGTAGTTGGCGAAACAGGATTTAAGTTTGTTTCAATAACACGAAGGCGGAAAGGGTCCTTTGAAACAGGGATACGGAAAACAGGCGCTGTTATCAACAAAAAAATTCAGCCATCATCAGCAATGTAGATTAAGCGGTCTGTTTCCGCACAAATAAAAACTTGATAGTTGTTTACCACATTTGGAAGTTTATTTTAAGGGCTCTTTAATTGCATGAGTTTTAAAACGTCCGGTCTTCTCCCGTCACTAATTTCGAACCGATGCATGGACTTCCTTCTTGCACCGTATCAACGCGATAATGGAGTCTTCATTTTCTCTTTACACACCGTCACAGCTATTTCTACTCTTTTATACGCTGTAGTTTTATTCAGTTACGAAAAGGGTCATAGTACGGTGAACAGAAAAGTTTTCGGGAAAAAGCGTGGCTTGAACTGTGACGATCAAACTGGTTTGACTTGTTGGAAACTGTTTTAAGCGAGCCGGAAAGTCACAATATTTATGCATACAGAGTATATGTTCGTCTTCTTGTTTTTCTGTCGCACCATACCATTTATTAAAAAGATTGCTTAAGTTTCGTGTTTATGTGATCATCTTTTGAACTGCTGCTGTTTGTCTTTGTCACAAGCTCGAAACTCAACTCAAGCCTTATCTCTCGTAACAAGGTTTTTTTTTTTTTTTTTGCTTCTTGTTCATAGCTTTACTGGCTCATACAGCCGCACTTTAAGGTAGTCATCCTCTCCTCCCTTCTGCCTTGTAAAGTGACCAACTTTATCAATATCGAAGGAGTGGTCTGGACTCGCTAACAGTTTGCACACGAGCCAATGAAATGGGCATTTATATGCAATAAAAAGTAGGGGTAATACTCCTGTTAATGATAATCGGCGCCTCTGAAGAAATTGCTGATTGTGTGTGAGCGGAATTCAGACACGTTATCATGCCAAGTCAAAATATTCATCACAACACGACTCAGTCCTTGACCAGTGAAACTCTAATTCGCAACGCCTTTGTCTTAATATTGCCACATCTAACGCCTTGTTCATGACATCTGGGAAATGATTGCAGTCTTTATTTCTCAAGCGAGTCGTGTTTTGTGAGAAATTGGAATTCAACAAATAACAAACGTGAACATGCATTCACGCTCGGTTAAACTAAAACATATTTTCTGTCGAGTCTCGTTTGTTTGAATTCAAAGCGACGCATTTTGTGACCCAGTGGAAAAGCTGTTTGTAGCGAATGTATTGGGTAGAATTTCGTTATCGACAGAGAACCCTTTCTTTCGGTAATCCATAACCTCGTTAGCATCATGAACCGCAAAGCTTAGGCGTCTGGGCGACTGTTACATGTAATTCAGATGTGCAGCATTTCCCGCAAAGTCTGTCTATAACGTTCATTTGTATTTCTTCAATTAATTTCTGATTTTAAGAAGAGTAGCACAAAGCGTAAACTGAATGTCAACTGAGCAGAAAATCGGCGCATTTCTGAGTAGTCTGTTCTTCCCTTGACCTCTCGAATGGTAACCACAATCAAATGATCGTTCGCTCGCTCGCTCTTAATCATGATTCTGTTCTCAAAATTCTTACTGATCTCATCGACTTTCAGGCCGAGCTTAAATGAATTCATAGCTCTTAAGTCTTGAAGAATAACTCACCTGTCTGTTACAAGCAACACACTGCTTGTTAGCGGCCATATTGCCAGTCTATGTTTCCCGTCTCGTGTTAAAATTACACAATTCACCAAACGAGAGAAGGGTCGGGGTATCACGTCACAGAACATGTGACCCTCGCAACGCAAAATATTGCAATTAAGTAATTCAGGTTTACCATTGCTTCCTGTTTTTCATTATTTATTTTTTGTGGTAGCCAGTTATGAAAAGCTTTCGTTATTTAAAGGATTGCTAGGTTTGGGTGCTGTCAGAAATAAATGTTTATTAAATCGTTCAAAAACTTAAGGAGTCTTTGTTTGGACAACTTTACATCTTGGCGGCAGGTGGAAGTTACCCGAGGAATAAATTAACCACAACACAGGGCTTACATCATGGAAACGGCTGCGATGAATTCGTCTGATAACTGAGAATGATACATGCATTGGGAAAAGGGAACATTTTGAACCAACTGAGGCTTGTTCAGTCGGAATATTTCGATTTGTTCGGTCGCGTGAAATCGCAAGGTGTGACGGTGAAAGGTTCTCGGGAAGAAAGCTAAAAACTTTTGTGGTTGCATCAATGTAAACTTTTACAGGTAAATCAGGCACTGAAATAACCTGACCGTAAAAGGGTTACTGAACTGGTCTGTTAAACCCTCCACAGCGAAAACCGTGTTAGACCGAAAGAACTCTAACCGAAGTACCTGCGCAATTATAACGTAAATAGGAGAATACTGTCTGGCAGTAAGGCCGAATGAAATAACCAATTACGTTGGCTTTAGGTACAAATCTGGTACCTAGGAAACAAAACACAAAAACATTTCGCGTCAGCAATAAACAGAACTGTTTTCTCTGACAACAGGGTAATTTGTTGTGATCAGTGAAAAAGATAACAACATCTTGCCCAGAAACAAAATAAGAAGACCGTGAACGACTTCATGTCAGCTGTTAGCTAAAAACTGAAGCCGTTATTTGAGAGTCATTTTATCGTACTGGAAGTTTTGGTTTACTAGAGGTTAGAATATAGCTGGAATAACCACTAAAAAAGGTCAATAGACCTGATACAAAATAATGTGAAACTAGAAGTCTAAAATTAGTCCGAATATCAACTAGTAGGAGGACGTTATTTTAAGCTTAAGTAGCGTGTAAACAATCTAACTCCTCTCAACCTTCACGAACGTAACTAAAATCCTTATCAAAACCTTTGATAAAAACCGCACCGAAACAAGCCATATATGTGGTGTGGTATACTATACTCCCAAGGGCTTGCGATTCTGTCAAAACTCTCGGCTTTTTAACGGAATGCACATATGTGGATATGATGAAGGCCAACAAATTGATCCAATTTACTGTATTGACGCACATATCGTGACTTTATCTTCGTCATCTGTATTTTGAAGCAATACTCAACAGTTTTGCAGTCTCTCCCTTAACTGAGATAGAAAGAATCTTTTAAAAAAAGAAAGGCTATTTGCAGCAATTACTTCAGAGAGGAAACAGTTTGGGAGACAAAATCCCAGTAGATCTACTATCAGCCAGCAATGTATATGTATTTCCCTAGAACGCTAGACTTTCCAGGTGAACTCCCTTTTCTTCTTGACTGGCGCCATTGTCACAATATTTGTCTATAATCAGCAATGTTTGACACGACAGAGGTTAGTTCATTTTTGTGTTATAAATGGTGTTATCGCATCTTATTCCAGATCAAACAAGAGGTGGAACAGGCAACAGCTTAGCCGAGTTCAGCACGTTCCACTGAGCACAACAGCTCGAACACACATCTAAATGCTATAAAAATACGAAGACAATTCAACTGGCTAATGGATAACACATAAGAAAGGGGACATTAGGGCTGGAGAGATCCCGGCCGGCATACGAGCACCACAGGTTTCAGCTAATGAAACTTATTTTCACAGATTCATCTGAAGAATCCAAACCATAAGAATTGAGCTACATTATGTCATTTTTTATCAGGGCCGAGTGACCCTAAACCGCGAAAAATTTTGCACTGGGGGTTTTGAATAGTCCAGTTTATAAACCAGATGTCAACAGGTTAACTAGCAATTCATCGCCAGCATAAGACTGACATAGTCCCTTTCGGGATAGTCTACAATGAAAGTAATCAACAGTGACAGTGCAGTGATACTTGGAGGGACGAGAAACAACGATTGAGAAGACACTCAGCCGAATTTTTTTAGTGGAACTCGATCGGTTTTTCGGAAGGAATTGACAGCAGTCTACGCCAAGGTGTCAATGTTTGTAGCCGGCACACTGACAGTCAACATACGCTAGTCACTAACGGTATTAATTTGCATTGCATATTGCCCACGGTTGACAGCGTCTGTTGGGGCTCAACTGTTGCCTACGCGGAAGTAGCAATGAGTCCTGTTTGCCGTGTGCACAGGTGATGGCATTTTTCGCCTCTTCGCCGCAGTGTAGTCTGCTCCTTTTCAAAGTCAGAAAATTTAAGTCCCTCCTCCACTTCCTCTCTTCACTGGGTCCGGCTTCTAGCTGTTACTTAGGATCCGGGGGGGAGGGGGTACTCCCTTATATGGGTTATATCGGTATGTGCGGCGCTAAAGGGTACGGTTTTTTAGCCGTTTTGGTCTGAAATAGGGTATGGTTTGTGCACTCTAGTCTTGAATTGGGTATATTTTTTAGAAGAAGCTTCTTCTTCATCATTAGGCGATAAGACCATTTCCCTTATGCCAACCTTGTACGTGCCGTAACGGCTTGTTACGCCCTCTGGTCACGCGCCAGACTCCAGGGGTGTCTGAAATAGGGTATCAAAGTTTTGATCAGGTCTGAAATCACAGATTTTGGTCTGAAATAAGGTTCCAATTTTACTGGAACTACTCCCTCCCCCGGGCTTAGGATGTCCCTGTGTCGGTGTTTATTGTCTTAGGGCTTCGTCTCAGCCACAATACTCGAGTTTCATGGCAGTGGCTCTGCAGCACTGAAGGCAATAATAACCGTGTAACTACAAACAGTTGTATAGCAGCTATACACAATACGTGAATATCCCGTTGAATAGTTATGGTAGAGACTCCCGGAAAACACTGCATTGCGTAAGACGAGAATTCTGCATTGATTAATATCAGCCTCCCCAGTCCATGATCAAAGAGAACTGAAAGCACGGCCAACGCAAGAATGGGGAAATACAGCCTCGAGCAAGCGGTTTCTCCGCTAGCTTTAACCGTCTTTCGTTTAGGTTTCCATTTCTATTCCGAGTAATTTCCTTTGCGATCTGACACTATGTAAAATATCATTGAAGATCGTTAATGGCGTCTTTGGATAGTTCAGTTCTTAGCGCTTCTCAAGTGCGTGAAAGAATAGGGAGAGTTTATTACAAATTAAAATGTAATGTCAAACCAAATATATAGTCACCCACTCAGGAAAAAGCGTTGCTCGAGCTACTCAACCATGAAAATGACTCGGCCCTGCAGAGGCTCAGCTCTTCCATGATATAAACACAACTTTGTATTACAACTATCTTCTTGTTTTCAGTTGTGTTACTTAGTCAGGACACTAGCTCGATGTAGAGAATAAATAAAACTGCCAATACCACTGATCTTCTGTGAGTACAGAGATCAATATCCGACTTGTATTGCCGGGCGTATCATATGTGATGTTCAGTGGTCCCAGCAGCCAAGCTGTCACTGTTTAAGACTTATTTAGCCAGTTTGTAACATGCATTCGGAAGTGATGATATTGAACTGACTCTGTCAATACAGGTACCAACTGCAACATATTTTGCAAATTAAAAATTTGTGAAGTTCTAGCTCCTTATGTTATGATTCGCACTACGGTAACAAATTTTCTGGTGTGGTAACTGGTGTGTCAAGCTTTGTTCTGAACATTAACATTTTAAGTTTCCAGTTGGATAAGTATTTTATCGACTTATGTGCATGTCTGACCTTTTTCTGTTGTCGTGTTGTTGGGCAATAACCTGGATCAACGGTAATCGTGCAAAGATGATTGATTTCGAAAAGATGTCGCTCTATTCTGGTAGACTTACCGTTTTTCCACAAGCTACGCATAAATATGGATCCATGGCGTCAAAATGTAGCTGGATGCAAATTAATGCAACATGAAGCGACGGGTGCAGTTTCCAAATCAACCTTGTTGACATGATATCCAGAATTACACATGACGTAACATGAGCAATACAACTCCGGTGATTAACGTGTGGGTATTGGTTGAGAAAGGGGATCCCTGAGAATGGCCGGGGAGGGGAGCGCAGGCCGGAGGGAAGGGGAAGTGCGAGGCTTTGAATGGGTGACATTTCAGACAGAGACAATGAAATTAATTCGGTAAACTATAGCGTTCTTTCGCTCCGTTGCCGCCACAGTGTTGTTAGATTTTGTATTGCTTATGCCATCTCGCATATTGATTACGTAAGATCATCACTCCCCAAGTGTAAATATAATAATGGCTCATTCTCATTCTCAAGATGACGTTTGTTAAATAGAAAGGATGCATCTTGAAAATTCTAGTATAAATGAGTTTTTCATGTTGCCGAATGTTACCACTAATAGCGTAGCTCCATCTCTTCCATATGAACTACACACAACCCAATATTCCTCGAATTGCTAACACTCGAATAGCCAGCTTTTAGAATCCCTGTACGGTAGTCAGTCAACTTACATTATCACCTCGGTTAATAAAACCAAATTTTTGTGTACAACTCCCCCATCGACGCAGCACCATAGTTTGTTCAGAAACTACCCCCTTTATTCAACTAGTATAAATGAGTTTGACAAAAGAATGAAAAGTTACCGTATACAAAAAGAAATCACTATTAGGAAAGGACCAATCCAACCGATGGCGTGAAACTGAACTAAGAACAGAACAGTAACAAATATTCTGTCTCAGTAGTTGGAGGAGGGAAATTGATTTATGATTGATTGATTGATTGATTGAAACTTTCCTTCCTCCTTTCATTCGTAAGTTCGTCCGTTCGTTCGTTTCTTTGTGTACTTATGTATTTAATTTTTATATCCGGTTTTTTTTTATGATTATTGGATACTAGCCCGGGATACTAGCAACTGCTCTCACGATCATCTTAGTATGTCAGCCCTTTTGTTCGAGAAAAAAAAATTAAAATTCGGTATTTTTAACATCTGGGAAAACAGAAAATATTTGCGTTTGCAGCTTTCCATCATTGTTTTTCGACTTCTCGCCATCCAGTTTTCACAATCGATTCCCAAGTGGATCAGTGGGACAAATATAAAACGATGAGTTCATAACTGTGGGACGCCTGGATAATTATCTAACCTGGTGTTTTCAGAAATCGATGTTTTCCGATTGCAAAAATATTTTAGTGCGCCTATAGGAAATGAAAACTTAAGATTAAAGACGAAAAAGGACGTAGTCGATGGGACAATTTACCTTGTTTGTTTAAATGAGGTAGTTAACCCTATATCAGTACAAACAGATCAAAACTTCTAATTTATTTAACAATAAACCAATCATAGTCAACTTTGATGAACAGGTGCGCGAGGGCCGCG
Source organism: Galaxea fascicularis (assembly GCA_948470475.1). Taxonomy (NCBI): domain Eukaryota; kingdom Metazoa; phylum Cnidaria; class Anthozoa; order Scleractinia; family Euphylliidae; genus Galaxea; species Galaxea fascicularis. The sequence goes on along the minus strand of OX419336.1, from coordinate 14,840,739 downwards.
CGCGATGACTCGTTTGTCATGCAAAATAATTGCGGCTTCGGATGATTGTGACGTCAGATCAATTTATTTATCTGTCATATAATAAGGAAAACACTGCCGGTAATATTGACACGGGTGGCACTAGAAACCTTTCACGGAGAAAACTAATAACTGTCATGTTGAGACGAGAAGCGTTTGGCTCACTGAAATTTACCGGCCCCTGCTGACGATAAATTTTAAAGAAAGTCAGCAATGACAAACAGCATGGAATTAAACAAGGATCTTGTAGAAAAATATCTGGATGAACATCATGACTTTACAAAGAGTTATTTTGAGCGAAAGGCGACCTCGTCGATGGTTGACAACTGGATGAGCAATAGGTCACATCGGCTTGGATCCCAAGCTATGCAAGTGAGCCATATCCAAAGAGATAGCGTCAAACCTCAAACGATTCTCAAACCCGATGGCGACTTTAACAATGGTAGGCTGAACTCTATATTCGGAGCTACCGCGCTGGATGTGAAGAGACAAGCTGTCCCAAACCGAAAATCCAAGCTGGAAGATCTAGACGAGAAAGATCTTTTTATGGAATTAATAAGGGACATCGCTAACGAATTGGATATAAACATGCTTAGTCACAAAATCCTTGTTAACGTCAGTATTCTGACGAATGCGGATCGCTGCTCGTTATTTCTCGTGCGCGGTGCTCGTGAAAATAAGGTTCTCGTCTCTAAGCTTTTCGACGTGACCTCCGAATCTACGGTGGATCAATCAATAAGGTCAGAAGAAGACGAGATTTGTGTTCCGCTTGGTGTTGGTATCGCTGGGCATGCAGCTGCTACGGGTGAATCGATCAACATCAAAGACGCTTACTCGGTGAGAGATTTTAGTGTTTTAGATATGTTAAAAATCTATTACCTGATAATAGCCTGGATTGGAAAAGAAAATACTTGAGAAATGACACCAAAATGCGACTGTCTGCTCTAATCAGGAAGCAAAGGCTGACCTATCTCCATGATTTTCCACTAGTTCTATCAAGATTAGGTGTTAAAACAAGGACAAGATTGCAGGCAGTAGGTCATCGAAGAAGGATCTCGAGATGGATTTGTTTTTATAAGTAGGTAAACAAAAGTCGAAGAGTCAACAATGGATACTTCAGTGCATGGCTGAACTGAAGACCAAGTATTTATTTTATTTCTGGCTGAATGTCATAAAACTTTGAGGTTGCAAATTTTGCCATAGCTAACAGCTTTTTAGAGTATTTCCGTTTAATAACATCCCTGATCTGAATATTAACGCTCCATTGGGAACAGTTAGTAGCAGGTAATTGTCCGTAGAAGTGTGTCTATTACTGTTAGAGGATTTAATGCATAACGCTAGCATTTATCCTTAAAAGTGTTTAATTCTTGCACCTTTAAGCGACCAATACGAAAGGATAGTCATCTTCGTCTGTACCTTACACAAACGAAAACGTCAGAAAACAATCTTTCACTGACTAGCATATGTTTTTCGTTACCCTTCTTTTTTTTTCGTGGAGGGAAGGGAAGGGAAGCGGAAAGAAGGGATTAAGGAAGGGTTAATGGGGAATGACTTGTGACATCTCAAAAGCTGCAACTGATGACTTCTCTTTTTTTTTTTAAGAGCTTGCTTTGCAAAAAATTGGCCAAGTGAGGTTTTTGAGTTACGACGGCACATTTGTTTTGGTATAAAGTCACGCTTAATTCGCTTATCAGTCAGCTAAAACAAAATATCGGCATCCAAGTTGTGGTTTACGTTGACGTATTATGACATTTTTCTTCATATCAGATTTTGCTATCAAGACAACTGACAAGATTATCGTCAAAAACAATTATCTTCTCTACTTATTAAAATTTTAGTATCAAAAAATAGCTGTCTGTGATTAACAAGCAATATTTGTGTAAAGGTTGTGTTCAGTTGATCATGATAAACCATGTGCATCGGCAAATAATTAAAAGACAGACATAGAGTTGCCTTACGTGATGAACTGTTGTAAACGGACTAAAGAAGACTGAAAGCTTAGCAAAGTACCGCATTAAAATATCTAATCAGTTTGTAGTCTTTGTACAAGATTTTTCACAAAAATGTTTATCTCACGCTGTATACCAGAACACCATGGACTCGTGTGTTTATGTGCTTAAACTGAAAACCAGTAAGTTTAAAAACAAAGCGGCTGATCAGTTCGACATACTCAGTGCCAAACGGTCACGAGACCTTGGTTTGTACTTTACCGCCCCTGCAACGTGATTCAGTTTCAAAACGTGTATACCGTGGTCTGAAATCAGAATTTATTTGGACGAGTCGCACAGAATTGCCTGTTTTCTCCCTACAGCTGACATTCAATTTGAAATCCATGTCAGTCCTATCATGTCCTCAATTATACAACTTGGCTGATTTCTTAACGGTGGGACTTGATGTAAATTGGAGTTTAAAGAAGGAATTGAAATATAAAAAAAAAATGTTTTGAAACGCCACCAGACAGTTGAGACCCCACAAGGGCACTGCAGGATACTCGGTAACTGTTTGGTGTCCGTCCACTAATTTCTAACTTCAAATTCCAATTTTAAACGTTCATTAAATCTGCAATATTTCCCATTTTCCTACATTCAGCTAATCCTTTGAGACAAATTATCTCTTCCCAAATATCCCCAAAAATCACCAAAGGAAAAAAAATCACAAAATATCCCACAACATAGCTTCGTGTGATGGGCATAGGAATGATATCAACATTAAATCCATTTTAAGCGACTGAAAACGATGATTAGGTTAAAACCCGCCTTAATGTTCCAAGCATGACCAGGCCGGGAAAGAATGAATTATACTTAGCATTCAAATAGCTCCCGAACTCATTTAACTACTATCAAACAACCGTACGCGTAGCAGCAAGACCTTTCTACCTTTTAATTTGTAATTCAAATTAAAGTGAAAATACAATTAAACACTAATTCATGAGCACATTTGCTTCATTTCATTTTCGCAATAGGCCGCAGGCAGCAAAATAAATGAAGTGTCTAGGCCTAATGAATTCTTTATCTACGAGCTGTACGCATTTTTATGTTATAGTGCTTTGATCTGTCTGCCAATTGGCCTTCTTTCTTCAGCTGCTAACAAAATTAAAAAGACATACACTATTTATTTAATAGGAACACCTAATTTTGGAGCTGAGGCTCGAAGTTCATATTTTTTATTCGCACGATTCAAGCCTGAAAACGTTCTTAAGGTGTTCTTAAAGGGGAACTGTCATGGTGGTTTGGCTGTTTCCTGACCCAAATTAAACTTCACAGAAATTGCTACTTATGACCTTTCCTCATGCCAAACATTCCTTAAATGTCGCATAAAGATATAAATCATTTTTTTGCAGGAAAAGCCATCCATAGTACATTTTAGGCCATGCCTTCAAGATAACGTGCGAGAATTTCCCGCTAACTTTATTCAAAATGCAATCCATTTCCATCATTGCCATCCGTAATAGAAGACGGTATTTAGTCTAAGTGTAGTAACAAAGTCCTGAGTAAATAAACGGCTTAATTATTTTTGGGTTTTTCCTGATTTGAAGACATTTTTCACAGCGGACTGAAATAGTATGACACTGCCCCTTTAAGTTACATGGTATAAACACGATGTCGCGCCAACCAACTGCTGGTAAATTTAGCTTTAGAAAAAGCATGAAACATAGAGGTTCACAACGCGACATAAGCTCACCAGGTTTTCCAGTGAAAACGCAGAAAAGTTCGTGTACATAGTATACTACTCATTAAAAAAAATTAGCAAAATAACGATGATCTTGACTGACTCTCAGCCTGGGTTATGCTCTAAGCATCTGCTTAAAATTTGGGTTAATCTCAGCCTCAACGTCCTTATAAAAAAGGTTTTTATATAAAAAAAAAAAAGAGTGTACGCAAATTACAGTAAAAATTATTTCTTTGAAAAAGTTATAAATACTGTATCCCTGCCAAGAAAAATCTTCTTCGCATGTCGATGAGCACCAGAAAAGTGGCCATAATTTTTATTGCATCTCTTGACTCTGTTTTCTTGATCGTTTGTAATATATTCATGTCGATCTGTTATAACAAATTTCCGTTACAGACACTGATTCATAGCAATGATCAATATCTTACTTCCGTCATGGCTGCATAATTCGTTACCTGTATATGATAACCGTTGACAGTAATATGGATTTTGAAATACAGTTACATTCACCCTCTGATTCTTAACAATTTGCTCGCTCACGCACGCACGCCCTCGTTCCACGTTCCAATATGTCTCTGCTGTCACACCTCTTCCAACGCTTTCTACTCACCTCACCGGCTTCCATGGATCAATGCTTCTACCCTTTGTCGGTTGATCCTATAAATGGGTATCAAACAAATGCTTGGTCATTGCTAAAGAAGACAATATTATTTCCTTTTTTCTGACCATTTTTTAGTCACTGATCTCGCCTTACTGATTTTCTTTTGCATTTCAGGATCCTCGTTTCAACTCTGACGTTGATAAGGCCACTGGATATAAAACTCACAGTATACTATGCATGCCAATAAAGAGTCATGACGGAGAGGTAGTTTCAAATCCTTTTTATTTTACCAAGCTTCGTTCCAGGTTATTGAAGCCGTATCTCTTTGTTTCCTCCCAGGTCATTGGAGTAGCTCAGATCATCAATAAAAGGTCAGGAGAGCACCAATTTACGCAAAAAGACGAAGAGGTACGTACATTGCTTGTATTATTTCACCCTTATCAATGATCGTGCAGAGTACGGTCGAGCACTGAGAATTTGTATACACTCTTTTTGTTATAAGAACGTTTAATTTTGGAGCTGAGGCTGAATGTTTTTATTTTTCCGCGATTTGAGCTTCAAATGGTACGGTAATTAAGAAAAAAAAGTGTCGAGCACTGAGAAAAAATGTTAGTTTTGAAGCTTTTGAATAACATTTTTATCGTATTTCAACACAGCTCGAGATTAGTAAAAGCCGCCGCACACTAGCCGATTTTTTGTCGGCCGACAAAAAATCTTCATTTGTCGGCTAGTGTGCGGTGAATTCAGACACGTCTGCGACAAAATCGGGGCCTTCGGGCGATATCTGATAGTGCTAGATCTCAAAACGTCTTGCCGTCCCTTGTCGGCTAGTGTGCGGTGGACCGGGACAATTTGTCGGGGCTCGCGCGTACCTCAACCAATGAGGAATTGTCATGAGAGACACGTGAACAAGCCTCTTTTCAAACATAGCCTGCGAGCAAGCTCTCCACTGGGGTCTCACGCGAGATTTTTGACCGCCAATCCTCTCGCGGCTCGCTACGCTCGCGGTCGAAAATCTCGCGTGAGACCCCAGTGGAGAGCTTGCTTGAGATCGACTCGGCCCAAAGACTAAACGCGGTTAGTCGCGACAAAAAATCGGCTAGGATGCGGCAAGCTGATTACCCGACAAATTTTAACCCGATTTGATACCGACAAAAAATCGGCTAGTGTGCGACAGCCTTAAGTATGAGAAATTAGTCGTTCATAACAATAGGAAGTTGGATCGCGAGCGGTCTTTTTCTTCCTCTAGTTTATTTTGTACGTATGGGTTGGACGATTCATTTGAAGTCCTTTCAGCAAATAAAGACAATAAACGTGGATGACTTTCGACCTCTTTTTTCCTGTTTGTTTGTTTCCTAGCTGATTTCTTTGTACTTTTTTTGATGCTCAATACTGTACCTTATGAAACTAATGAGTTTGATATGCAATTGTAATTGTAATTTATTTAATGTCGAAAAACGTGGGAAATGTTTGCACAATCTTCCGAGGAAAAAACGCTCGACAAACTAGATAAATTGTGAATTATGTACAAACAGATATTAAAACCTAACTATTAAGTATCAAAATGTAAAAATAGATAAAATTCAGTATATACAGTTCCTACACAGGCACCCTGTGAATTTAACACTCTTCAGGCGAACGCGAAATTGTGCTAAAGTGATCGAGGATTTGACGATTTCTTTCTATTGGTTGGCACTATCATGGAAATTTTCCTGTTTTCTGACCCAAACTTCACAGAAATTGCTACTTATGACCTTTCCTCATGGCTACTTACGACCTTTACCCAGTGACACAGTCTGGAGTAAATAAGTGACTTGATTATTTTGGGTTTTTTTTTAGCAACTTACAGCGGTCCGAAATGGCATGATGCTGCCCCTTTTTAAGAGCCACTCTCCCTAACCACCGCGTGAGGGGCTGCACAAAGTCGGAAAAATGGACTCCTTGATATTTCGTCCAGAGATAACCTATGGTGTGCTAAGAATCGAGATATAAGTCTTAGGTTCTAGAGATTTTACATGTTTGAGGAAATAACGAAAACCCGTCGACAACCCGTGAAGCCGAAAAATCACAGAAATCAGGTCAAATTTCATCAACAGATAATCGAACTCGCGTGAAGGCGCATAGCAAATTAGTTAATAATTTTATTTAGGAGGTACTGCTGAGCTGCTTTCATGATATTTTAGACTTACCATTATAATTCTGAATTCCTGGCGAGCAAGCGAAGGCAACCGAAATTTCAAGACTTTGAAGTTCAAAAATTCCACACTGTTTTCAAACATCTCAAAACATACTCGGTGTTGTGTAGAGTTCTTTCAAAATTCAATTATAGCAAGTACAAGAGCTGTTTTTGAACGTGGTATATTTTTTTATTGGCAAAAGTTAATTCTGAGGCGAGCGGCCCCATGCAAATTGACCCAATTTGACCTTTTGAAGACATTTTTTTTAACCAGGAAATGTAAACAATTCGACTCGCTTTAGCTCGCTTTCTCAGTAAACCACTGAAAATTTCTGCCATTTCCCATTAAAACTACCCAGTGAACTTGAGATAATACTTCGATGACAGCTTACCTTCCAAATGGATGTGTAAATGCAAACAGTTTTGATGTTCTTTGCTTTTTTTCCCGTGTCTTGCTGCCGCGCTCAGCCACCGGCCTTTTCATATGGCGGCGGCATTTTCTAAGGGCCCGATTACATGGCGAATTTCAGCCCGGGCTGAAATTTCATCCCGGCTTCTGAAACAAATCCTCTGAAAATCAAATTGTCGATTACATGGAGATTTTTTCAGCCCGGGCTGAACTGCGCCCCGGGCTGAAAAAATCTCATGTAATCGAAAAGAAATTTCAGCCCGGGCTGAAAAGCAGGAAATAACATGGCTGCCTGATTTTCCCGAGACTCTTCGCGCCAAATTTCATATTTGATGCCGAGAATAATATTTCAGCCCGGGCTGAAGTTCATCATGTAATCGCAACAAAGTTTCAGCCCTGTTAACCGGGCTGAAATTTCAGCCCGGGCTGAAATTCGCCATGTAATCGGGCCCTTAGTGTCATCTTTACCTGGTATATGCAATATTTTTTCAGGACCTGGATCCATGACTTGCGTATAAAGCATCCTCTGGGTTTTATAGTGAGCTCTAGTGAATATTTCGTATGAAAACAGGCAAGAAGTGAAGGAACTAATTGAACTGAAAATTAGACGCAGTTCAGTGTCACGCAATCTTTACATTTAAGTGATCACGTGCCGCAAATACATTTGTCCTTCTCTTGCTCATTTCTTCAGTTTCTTCCTGTCTAGCATGCAAGTTTTGCGTTTTGTTTTTGTAATTTTTTTTTTAATTTTGTAATCACAAGCCTATTTTGAGGAAGAGTTCTTTATACTCAATACTTTGAATCGGTGTATATTTACTAGCGGACTAGGAAATGGGAGGAGGGTAATCATAGCGAAGCGTCGTTCAGCCACGTCACGATACAAATACCACACCAAGACTTAACCTACATACGTCAATCGTGGCTCTGTCATACAAACTGTCTTCTTAGAATCCATGTCTAAGATGCTGCAGGGGATCCTTTTTTCTTAAAATAAGGAATTTATTTAAGTTTGCGCTCTGCAGGAAATTTGTTTTCCGGCCTGCACCCGCGCAAAACGTTTTTCGAAATCTTCCAGTCAGTCACCCCCCCCCCCCCCCTCACCCCTACCAAAAAGGTTGAATGGGCTGTCCTTTACCCTAAATACATTTTGTTCACTCACTTTCAGTTCAAAGTTAGCACAAGGGTGGGGTACGGGACATGGGGGAGAAAGCGAGTGAATAGGGTGTGGTTGCGAACTTTTAGCTGTTTACCATTAACCACTGAGCTGAGCAAAAGCTGAGTGCCCTAAGGAGAAAAATGGGAATTTTTCCTGTTTTAAGGTGAAAGAAAAACGTATTTTGAGCAAAGCACAAAAGACAAAAAAAAAAGTCTTGTGTATGACGGAAAATCGTAATTAAATTGTTACAGTAACCATGTAATGAGCCGTTAAATGCATTGTGAGCAACATCAACAAGAAAAAAAAATTGATTGGATAGGAAAACTTCTTTCCCCCTCCCCCGTCAGAAAAAAAAATTTCTCTCCCTAAAATCACCTGGCGCGCATTTCTCGCAACTCCCGACGTTTTTCGGGCGCATTTCGGGTGCTATAACATCCTTCGTATTTTGAAAAGGAAGACGTTTCCAGGCATGAAATGTTGCAACAAATTTGTCCTTTTGTATCTTGAAATCATAGTTAAAGATCAGCTTTTTAGAACAAGCGGATTGTAGTTTTTAAAATGGCTTTTCGGGCCCAAAAAATTTACGGGACTTTCGAGAAACGGACCTTTGGTCCGGAAATGACGAAGGAAAGATTGCGTTACACTCACTATACCGAGATTACTTATGAAGTTTTTTTTTATTATACAAGAAACTAAATGAATATCAAGAGGTTGCTCACCAAGAGATTGATCTTGCAACATATGGATTGATTTTCCACGCTTGATATCAAGGTATGACCCTACATGTAAATTATAAAGCGCGGCAACAAGCAAGCATTGGAAAAATTAACTGAGAACTTCAAAATTATTTGCCTTCGAACACCGATTTGGAAGGAGAGCTGTCATCGAAGTATTATCTCAGGTTTACTAAGTAGTTTTAATGCTAAACGACAAATAACTTTTGCCAATAAAAAAATTATACCACGTTCAAAAATAGCTCTTGTACTTGCTAGAATTGAATTTTGAAAGAATTCTACATGATACCGAGTATGTTTTGAGATGTATGAGAACGGTATGGAATTTTTGATTTTCAAAGTCTGGAAATTTCGGTTATCTTCGCTTGCTCACCAGGAATTCGGAATTATTATGGTAAGTCTAAAATATCATGAAAGCAGCTCAGCAATACCTCCTAAATAAAATTATAAACTAAGGAAAACCATAATTTGCTATGCGCCTTCACGCGAGTTCGATTATTGACCTGATTTCTGTGATTTTTCGGCCTCACGGGTTGTCGACGGGTTTTCGTAATTTTCTCAAAAATGTAAAACCTCTGCAACCTAAGACTTATATCTCGATTCTCAGCACACCATAGGTTATCTCTGGACGAAATATCAAGCGGTCCATTTTTCCAATCTTGTGCCGCATTTTTTCAATCTCACTCGATCGCTGTAGAGAGTCGCTCTGAAGTCCAAAATGCACAAGACCTAAGATACTCCGGAAGTATTACTGCCCGTAACATAGCCCACCAGGGACCTGGGTTGTTTACCATTTACATGGGAAAACCGGTTGGTCGACGGTTTGTACAAATGTTAGGCAAAAATCCCCAATGAAAAATTCCGTTCGGGATTGGCGTGTACCATTTGTACAACCCCTACTAAAGAACACGTAAACTGGTGAATATCACAAATGGTGAACACGTTTTTCGTGGACTACCTTTCAAGACGTTCCGAAAATTTTGGAAATTTTCCGGTTG
>OX419336.1:14813478-14825978 GCA_948470475.1 Galaxea fascicularis | reverse complement strand
GTAAGAAAAGTGAGTTATGACCATTAACATTCAGGACTCAAGACTAACTTTACAGCTTTCTAGCCCAGTGGCTAGTGCACATGTTTGATTCATCAGCCAAACAAATTTTCCATTAGCCAGACTTGTTTCTTAGTTATTTTAATATTTTTCATCCTGACAAGCAGTTTCAGGACCTTTTTTCAACCACAATACTGATGTGATTTAGCACTGAACTTATCAGCTTACCAGAACAGGTTTTTTTGCATTTATAAATTTAACGCATCAGTTTAAATACAAGAATTTTAAGGTTAAGGAGCTTGACCAAGATTGACAAATAACTGACAGCTTGTAAGTAGCTTGCAGTATACTTAAACAACTTAAAAATGAAAACTAAGTTTCCGCAGCCTTGAGAAATTTGTCACGGAACCACCATCCAAACTTTGCAGCTTGACGGCAAAAAGCATTCCCTTTTTTTTGCTGATTCATGATCTCTCGTGAACAAGAAAATTCGTAACATTCCATCTTTATGACTCTATTTGGTAGTTGCAGACATAAGCATCAATATTAAATAGGCATCATTCCAATAATCACTATGATTTTTCATTTTTTGAAGTAATTGAAAGAAAAGCGTAAATGACTTTTTTTCTTTTTAGAAGTAATTGAGACAATTTTTTAAGCATAAAACATTATCCCTAGACTTTCGTAACTGCTCATTTGCAACTAGTAGTTTGTTTGTCATTTATTTTGTCGCTTTAGTAAGGGGAAAAAGAACCGAAAAAGTCAATCATGCTTTCACTTTTTAATAGTCTAAAGTAAGTCTGAATGTTTCAACTCAATTTTCCTCTGGTCCTCCTGTTCTTACAATTTAACTCACCAAAATGGCTAGTGAAGTGCAAAATCTACTAGCCAAAATGGAATTTTTACAAGTCTGTGGTTAGTTGGCTACCGTTAGTCTCAAGCCCTGACATTTACAAATAATAATTATTGTCCTCTTTGGGATAAGTAAGATTTAAACCAATCATGCACAACACCTCTTATTCCATAAAGGGTAAGCTTAGTTACTGTCATAGGATTGCATGATTAACAGGATCAAATGATTTTTTCAATCTATAAATATACCACAGCCAAATTCATTATTATCAATGGACTGACAAATAGATTCAGTGATAGAGATAAGAGCATGGGTAGTCGAACATTTTTCTTTGGAAAGAAACTGGAGTGGATAAAATTAGTATTTTTAGTTCTAACAGAAATGGCCTATAATAATTATTGTCTTTGTCAAATCTTGAGCCTTTCTTAAAAACAGGAGTAATCCTCACTAATTTCAGGGAAATTACCTCTAGCAAAGGAGTCATTGACTAAAAATGCAATGGGTTCATATATGTAGTCCCTAATAGTTTTCAAAATAGTAACAGGTACACTTGCTAGCATCCATCTTACTATAAATTTAAAAGTACTCTGTTATTTTACCTGCCCTTGGTTCTGGAGTGAGACAAAACTCTTGTAGCATTTTAATTTAGGCTCTGCACTGTTGTCAACAGGTGTTGCACAGCTACTTAATAAAAACAGTGGCAAACCATTCACTGAGGGCGATGAAAATCTGTTTGAGGTGAGATGAGTACCATACAGTCACAAAGTTGTCATTCCCTTGGTTGTATTAGCTCTGCACTCTTGCTTGTCAAATACTTAGTTATACACACTGTAAGTGTAAACTTGTGTATTGTTTTATAAAGGAATCAATGATTCAGGTTGTCAAGTTGGAATAATTTACAAAAATATGTTATTTAGTATGAAGTGGGGTGGTGTTGAATCTCTTCTTTCAAATATTGATGCCACTGCTACTGTGATTTCTTTTAACCATTCCTGTGGTGCAGCCCATGACAGCTAGACCAAATTTATGGTTATGCAAGTACTGTAGTCACGTTGATCTAATGTCTCTTCACAGGCATTTGCCATTTTCTGTGGTCTTGGAATTCACAATGCATTGATGTATGAACAAGCTTGCAAGTTGCTGGCCAAACAATCTGTTGCCATGGAGGTAATTGTATCAACATTGTGCATACTGTAAATGTGTCCTGTTTTAAGTTCTTACCTTTACCACTGACGGTACAGGTAGACTTTAGAGATGTGTATAATTTTCTTATGTCATTGTGTTATTCAATAGTTTGCTTAACATTGTTTTTCAGTCATGTAAACTACAGGTAAGCTGTATTTTAGCCTAACTACTATTAATTTATAATTGTTTTATTACAACACAGTATTCAATTCAATGTCTACCAAATTTTAGGTTTTATCATATCATGCCTCAGCTCAACAAACAGAAGTGGACAAGCTAATGGTGAGTAACACACAGTAGAATGATGTAAGTCCCCTCGATGAGCCATTGAGCTCTTAATTGTCGTTAACTTCGTGACGAAATATGTTGAAATGAAAAAAAAAGAATGAAAATGTTGTGTACAGCTGAATTTTGCACTGTATAGTTAAAACGTACAGTGCTAGACCTTCCCTTTTTGACGAACTAGTCCATGGGCTAGCATACAACGTTCACAGTTCCCCTCGCTGGGCTGCCTCCTCAGCTTCCTTACTTAACCCATTCAAGTAATTTATTTTACCTGATCGTAATCCATACTTAACCTCTCTGTCCAACTTTCTATATCCTCTTTTTCACATCCTTGAGTCGCTGAGATCTTGTTGCATTTAAAAATTTGGTTTTATCAACGGAGTTGATAATAAGAATGATGTATATGAAATAATTCATACATGAACTGCGGTAATGAAATCAAGTGAAGTACGATCATTGCAGTTGTGAACGCAATTCTATGCAATTGCGTAAAGAAGTCTGAAAAAAATTCAGGACTTCAACGGGGTTTGAACCCGTGACCTCTAGGTACCGGTGCGATGCTCTAACGAACTGAGCTATGAAACCACTGACGTTGGGAGCAGGTTAATTGTGGGTTCATATGTGGCTTCATAGCTCATTTTGTCAGGACTTTTTTTCAGGCTTCGTTACGCAATTTCATAAAATTGCGTTCACAACTGCGAGGATCATCCTTCACTTGATGAAGTTGATAATGTGAATTGACCACCGTACAGGGATTCTAAGAGCTGACGTTTCGAGCGTTTACCCTTCGTCAGGGCGAATCGAGGAATTATGGGTTGTCTGTAGTTTATATGGTCGACACCGTTAATCCCCACGGCATTAACGAACGCGTTTCATTCAATAATGTGAGGAGCTACGCTATTGGTGGTAACATGGCTACGTGAAAAATAGGAATACATTAATTGAATGAAAGGCGCTGGTCAATACCGTGGGGATTAAGGACGCCGGCTATAATAATATAAACTACACACAAACCATAATTCCTCGATTCGCTCTGACGAAGGGTTAACTCTCAAAACGTCAGCTTTTAGAATCCCTGGACGGTGGTCAGTTTACACTATCAACTCTGTTGATAAAACCAAATTTTTGTGTGCTACTTCCCCACCGACGCAGCACCACAGTTTCTTTAGAAACTACTGCCTTTATTCTTGTTTCATTTATCTTGCTCTTCATTTTGCTTGTTGCGCATGCCCTAGTTTCTAAAGCTGAAATTTGACACTAGAAAAAACTACAGTTGGGCCTTCTCTCGACTTTGAAACAACGTTTTAGACAGAATGGGTTCTTTTTGGCTGCCAGAAAATAGTACGATTACCTTCAAAGGGTTAAGATTTCATTAGAAAAATTAAAATACTGCTGGTTTGTTGACAGATTTGCAGTCACAGTACATGTAGCATTACAAGAGAGAAGTATCAGCCACTGATAAAAATAAAGACAAATAAGACCATAATGTTATTATCACAAGTCAGTTTGATTGCTGTTTGTTGACAGGCCCCAAGAATTTACCTCCATTATGACTGCGACAAATAGTTTTCTTTGTCCCAATGTCACTTTATTGAATCAGACAGTGTAAGAATACCAGGCACTATGCATTCATGTACATGCGACTTATCTCCTAGAACTACTTTTAAAATTGCAATTGAACCAATCACATGTAATTTACTTCATGGGCCAGCGTTTTCCTTTACTGTCACGTGGTTTTCTGTGTATGGCGGTTTGATGTCGTTAGAGGCTTTGTTGTTGGTACAGCCTCAATTTTGTGTAAGTGCTTGGCGTGGCTTTGTCAAAAAGTACCGTTACCAGACAGGTATGGGTAAGAGTGACTGACAACACCCTTTTGACGGTACTTACTGTTTCAGAATCCAACTCAGTCTACCCACTCAAATTGTTGGTAACTGTGTTTTGTCTTCAGTTTCAAGAGATAAAAAGTGCAGACGGTTTCAAGCTCTATACATTTGAGTTCAATGATTTAGAGCTGTCTGATGATGAGACCATTCTGGCGTCAATACGCATGATGCTTGAGCTTGATTTCTTGAATGCTGTTCACACCAAACAGGAGGTGAGTGTTCTAAGACCACACACAGTCTCCCTGTCAAAGATGGTGGAGTGAATAGAGTGTAATATTGGTGCAGTCAGCTGTTGAGTTGAAAGTCTTCAGTACTCTTTGCTTCACATCTTACAGACTGCATCATGTTCATGTTGCTCTCACCGTACTGTCTTCAACCATAACGATGAAATTCAAGTTGGACTGTTTACAAGTAGTAAAGTAGTATAATGTATGATAAGTGCGCTTCTTCCTGAATAACAAGAACAGGCAACACCAAGACAGAGAAGCACATCTCTCTGCCAATTTGCTGAGCCACCATGAGCCACGGCGAGGACAGCTAACTTTGCCTAAACTTTTGCTTGGTGTGGGATGGAAACCCAGTAACCAAAACCGCTGACCAGCCACAATGACAAAGTGGGCGCTAACAGCGGCAAAACCACTGAAAGCTCGTCACCAAACGCCTGCAAACTCCAACCGCTAACTGCAAAAAAAGACCGTTAACTACTAACGCCAGTGAAAACTCTGATCGCTAAACGTTAACTGCTAGACGCCACTACACGCCGTGCAGATAAACTACCAACGACACTTGCTCCTCGTAGTTAAATATGTTAAATCACGGGGGGTTACAACTCTAACAAGGCCTGTTTCGGGAGAAAAACAAAATATTTCCCGGAATCTGGAGATTGCGCTGGGACTCGGGAGACTCGGGAATTTGTCTGGGAAGTATGGCTTTGTTCCGGGATCTTGGGAGAAACATTTTAACAAGAATGTAACCAAAAAAATCGGGAGGATCTTCGAAATTTCCGGAAGGACTCAAAGTTACACATTGTGTTACTCAAACAACGTTTGTTAAAGTTGTCAACCCCCGTTTAAATTGCATTTTTAAAACTATATTAATAAGGGTAAGAAAGCCTATAATAGTAAATCATGTTTTAACTATGTTTGAAAGCCTATGATACGGCGTGTATCCACATTGGTTTTCGAAAATGAAATCATGTACATCAACAGTGATAACGTGGTAGACGCCATTGTTAGACATGTGTCTTGATTAGATCCAAGTACCTTGCATATCTATTAGACTTACTCGTAAGTTCTCTTTACAAAATTACAGCTTCTCTTATCATTCCAGTGTTCCATCTTTCCTCTAGCTTGTTCATGATCAGTGACTGATTTCTTTGATATTGCTGGATTGCATGTGATGTCATGGTGGCCATGATGTTGGTAGTCAAGAACAATAGTCTGTCTCTCCCCTGGGAACTAAACTTCATTTTTATGCAAATTCTGCAAAACAAAATTGTATTGTTTTGACCACCAACATGGCCGCCTTGTCACGTGAGTGAAATCAAGCAACTGTGTGCAGCTCCTTTGTTCCAGGGTTTGAAGGCCTATTCTTTGGCAAAGACCCCTGGTGCTTCAGAGTCTTGCAGTAGGATGTGTAATACCTTTGTTTTCTTTACTGAGTACAGACATTGTGTCGATGGTTACTGAGTGTCAAAAAGAATTACAGACCTGTCATTTATCACAACTGGAGACATGCCTTCAACGTGGCTCAGTGTATGTTTACAATGCTTATGGTAAGTCAACATGGCCTTACTTAGACGACTTAAGTGTTCTATTTTATTCTGGAAAAGACTTCATCGTTGTTGTGGGTCGCCATGATTAGTTCAAATGAGTAATTTAGAGGTAGACTGTTTTAAAAACTAATGGACAAGTTCGCATTTCGCCAGACTTACTGACTTCTTGCCGCTGTTTGTTGTTCATTTCACTGATCTGTATAGCACACATACCAGTAGACTGTCTATAGCTTGTGAAACAGGCCCTGCGGCACAAGATGTAGCGGTGCGAGAGGAGAAGAGGAAGAGAGGTCCTCCTCTCTTGTCTATTGTGAATTACTCTAAGCAAATTCTCTCAAACATGGGTATCATTTACACTTTTATTGTATTATATTCCCTGACCATTAGCTGCCGGCAGTAATAACCATTTTATTACTCTATTCTTACTCCACACGTTTTTATTATTTACGAGTAACAAGTAAGTAAGTAAGTAATAAATTAAAGTGAACTTAAAAGGAAAGATTTTACACCACCCGCAGTTAGCTTAGGCTAGTCGAGGCGGGAGGTCAAGTGAACAAAATGTAAACTAGTGATAATATTAATTTTACATAGGGAACAGTGTTTGTCACCCTACCCGGTATAACTATTTGCTCAGTAAAGTATCTAAATTTGTTAAATACGTTACATCTATATTGAAGAGCCTGGGTGTTGACATTGAACTAAAGTTTCGACTTCAACACAATCATCCTTATCCAAAAGAGTATTCAATAGAAATCCGCCATTTCTTTTCTAAAAACGGATTTAGAAGCATCTCTCCAGTCAGAAGGAATAAGGTTCCATACGTTTGTTCCAGTTCTTGAAAATGAGCGTTTGGAAATTTCCAACTTTGTTTCTTTCTGAAAACAATTACCTTTAGTAGCATGCCTAGTATTTTATCTAGTGTTATATCTATCTTTAGTTAGGTGCCCCGTTTAGCTTTAGGCTTCCCATTCGTTACTGAGATGATCTGACACATAATAAAGTTATTCATTCATTCATTCATTCATCTTGTATAGATCGCTGAAACCTAATAATGGAATTGTCTGTAACTATACCTAGGAGAATTTGCTTGATATTCTGAAATCTAAATGGACCTCCAGCTTATGAACTTTGTGTACTGTTTCATCCTTCCTTTTCGGCAAGTTTTGTTAAACTATTCTTATCAGCATTGGTGTAACCTTATTTTTTAGACTGGTAACATGAGGAGATTTTTCAATGATCTGGAGGTGTACGCATTGATCGTGGCGTGTTACTGCCATGATCTCGATCACCGCGGTACTAACAATGCGTTTCAAACAAAGTGAGTATTCAGCAGTAATTATCTGTCCTTGTACCCGTGAAAGAGGTTTATTAAACTGTCAGTGTCCAATTGAACCTGATCTAGGTGCTTTTATAGACGAGTACACCACGCTTCTATTTTTACGCGATTGTTTCTTACCAATCAGATCTGAATCTCCGTTGGCTCAGCTGTACGGAACCTCAACTATGGAGCACCATCACTTTGATCATTCAATCATGATCCTCAATTCAGAGGTAAAGTCCATCTTCATAGTGTCGAGGAATCAAGAGGATTAATGGATTAATGGAATAATGGAAATAATGAACACTCAGTTAATCCTCTTCATTCTCCGATGTTTTTTAAAATGCTCTATCGACTGTAGTGGCCTGGGTAGTTCAATAAACAGCACGTAGAATTGTCCACTTTTATCTGGTGTAAATTTCATTGGTAACAAGGCCAACGTAGTCTCGTTTTACGCCAGTGTATATTCAGGGTTGGACACTTAATTTTGAGAGCACTCGTCATTCGGGCGAGTTAATTTCATTATAAGCATGCCCTCGGTGAGCACCAAGGTTATCCACGTAACACCTGGCGAATTGTCAATGAGCTTATGTCTAGGAAATCACACAATTCTGTCATAAACGAAATTAAGCTCCCCTGTGGCAATTCTGTTTATGATTCTCATGAACTGTCTAACGCCTTTAATGATCATTTTTCTTCCACTGGGCCTAAGTTAGCAAATAATATCCATGCCAATGAAGACAATCCTTCACATTTGGATTATTTAGCTGAGACTGGTCATTGCATATTCGAACTAAAACAAACCAGCGTCCCCAAGATTCTTTTGCTTTTATTAAGATTACGTAAATCAAAATCTACTGGTTTGGACAAAATATCTGCAAAACTCTTGCGCGAATGTGCTGATTTAATAGCCGAATCACTCTGTACTATCTTTAATCAATCTATTGTTTCTCGAATTTTCCCTGATGAATGGAAACTTTCGAAAGTTGTCCCCTTGTTCAAACAGGGTAATCGTTCAGATCTTAATAATTACCGCCCAATTTCAGTTATTTCAGTTGTAGCTAAAGTCTTTGAGAGAATCATTTATGATCAACTCTATAATCATCTTACTCTACATAAACTCATTTCAAGACACCAATCGAGATTTCGACCTCTTCATTCTACTGTCACTGCATTACTTGAAGCTACTGTTAACTGTGCTTACAACATTGACCAAGGTAATGTAAACACAGTCGTTTTCTTGGATTTAAATAAAGCCTTTGACACCGTCGATCACGATATTCTTTTGTCTAAACTTATGAAATATGGTGCCCATGGCACTTCATACGATTGGTTTAGATCTGCAGGCTGCAGGCTGTGATGGCATACCAATGAATGTTGTTAAGCAAACTATAGATCTAATTGATTATCCGCTAAGATATATTATAAATATATCATTAAGGTCCGGTATTGTTCCTGATAGTTTAAAAATAGCTAACGTTATTTCCCTGTTTAAATCCGGTGATCACGACATTTTTACAAATTACAGACCAGTGTCAATTTTACCTGCTTTTTCAAAAATTCTTGAAAAAGTGGTATATAATCGTCTTCTTAAATTCCTTAATAAATTCAATATTCTCTCAGATAATCAATATGGTTTTCGAAAACATCATTCAACTGCTTATGCTCTGACTCACTTATATGATAAAATTTTATCTGCTATTGACAATAAAGAATATACGGTGGGCATATTTATCGATTTGTCGAAAGCCTTTGATACGGTTGATCACTGTATTTTACTCGAAAAACTAGAGCATTATGGCATTCGTGGTTCAGCGTTGAACTGGTTTTCCAGTTACCTTAGCGGTAGGTCTCAATTTGTTCATTTCAATGGCTATCGTTCATCTACTTGCCAGATTAGGTGTGGTGTGCCTCAGGGCTCTATTTTAGGTCCTTTGCTTTTCCTTATTTATATTAATGATATATGTAACGTATCAAAGGTGTTAGGCTTCATTCTTTTTGCTGACGACACCAACATATTTTTTTCTCACAAGGATGAGCTTTTCCTTTCACAAACGCTAAATTCTGAGTTATTATCTTTATATGAATGGTGCAAAGTCAACAAGCTTTCAATCAATCTAAAAAAATGTAATTTTATGATCTTCAAACCTAGGCAGAAAAGGCGAACACTTGATATATCTGTTGTTTTAAACAATCATGATATCGTACAGGCTAAAGAGGTAGTGTTTTTGGCTGTGATTCTCGATGAGAATCTTTATTGGAAACCGCATATTTTAAATGTTTCTAGAAAAATTTCGAAGTCTATCGGTATCATATATAAAGCAAGCTTTTGCCTTTCTGCTGTGAGCCTACGTACTCTGTACTTTAGTTTAGTTTACCCTTACCCAGTTTACTGTATTACAGTGTGGGGATCGACTTATCAAACCCATCTTAAGTGGATAATTACGCTTCAGAAAAACGTTATAAAAATTATTTCAAATGTTCCTTTCGATGCCCACACTGACAATCTTTTCAGAGATAATCAAATTTTGAAATTTTCTGATATTTATTTATTTCAAACTGCTAAGTTTATGTTTCTGTATACCAAAGGCTTGCTTCCCAATACCTTTAATAATATGTTTACTCTCACAAACCAAATACACTCTTATAACACCAGGAATTCTAATTGCTTTTATATTTTCCCATGTCGAACAAACATTCGTAGATTTACTATTCGTTTTCGAGGACCTCAGTTTTACAATTCACTTAATCAAGTAATTCAGAAATGTGAGTGTTGGTTTGTTTAGTAAACTGCTTAAAGAATTCTTGCAAATTAGGTTAACGTTGAGCTGCTACTTGTTTCGCTTTTCAGTGTGTCTGTCTTTTGTTTGTCGCTGCTTTTTTATATATAAATATGCTTCAAATGTGATTTCCAGTGCTTTTGCGTAGGCAATACTCAAGGTGATTCTAACTGTTGTAATCTGTATAATTTCATAACTTTTTTCTTTTTTTTTTCTTCTACACTCGACATTGCCTATCTATTTTGTTTCATTTTGAGGGAGCTCATAGCTCATAAGCCCAGTGGTTTCTTTATGAGCTTCCTCGCCATTTTATTTCAAATTTCATAATTTGTATCTTATATTTTATCTCTTATGAAGTGGCAAATAAACTGAACTGAATCTTACTTGGACTGCCGCAAACAACGATGTTTTATAAATGGTTCTCTCTCTAGGGACCATTTTCTTACTTGTGGTATACCTCAAGGTACAATTCTGGGTCCACTCCTCGTTATAATATATATCAACGACTTACCTAACTGTCTATCAAATTCTGAACCTCGATTGTATGCTGATGACACACATAACTTTTGCTAATAACAACATCCAAAATCTTAATACTGTTTTAAATGAGGATCTTGCTAAAGTTGATAAATGGCTAACTGCTTATAAACTTACTCTAAACGGATCTAAAACTGAGTTTATGTTGATCGGATCAAGGCAAAGGCTAAGCACGTTTCACAACCCTCCGACACTTATGATTGACGGTGCACCTATAACTCAAGTTACTTCTACGAAATCTCTGGGTGTTCACATTGACCAGACATTATCCTGGAATGTTCATGTTGAGAAATCGCGTCTGGTATTGGAGCGTTGAAGAGAGTGAGGTCTTTCGTTCCACACGAGACTCTCCGATCCATCTTCATGTCTTTAGTACAGCCTCACTTTGATTACTGCAATTCTGTCTGGGGATGTTGCGGCAAAATCCTAGCCAGTAAACTTCAAAATTTCAAAATCGCGCTGCGCGTATACTCACTCGAACTATGATGCCAACGCCGAAAACCTTATCCAAAACTGACGTGGATGGATAAAACTTGATTCTCAACGAACTATCCATAAGGCTGTGATGGTTTATAAGTTGCTTAATGGTCTTACTCCAGGTTATCTTAGTTCCAAGTTTGTTGACCGTAGTAGCGTCTCCAATTACTCCTTAAGGGACACAAAGGGCAAACTAGCTATTCCACAGCCACACACAAACTATATGAAAAATAGCTTCAGCTACTCTGGAGCAGTTCTTTGGAATAGTTTACCAATCGAGTTGCGGCAGGCTGACTCCCTTAGAGCGTTCCGGGCTGGCTGCGAGCATTTCTTTTCGTTAACTTAAATTTAGAGTTTTTACACACGGCACTCATGTAAAGCAGATTTTATTTTGTCATTTAATACTATAGTTATATTTTGTGGTTATTTGGAGTAATTTTAGAATAATGTAGTTCTAGTCGTTGCATAATTTGCAATAATTCTGTAAATAAGTAGGTTTTTATAGTTGTGACTGATGAGTCTACCGTGTCTAAATGAAGTTATCTTATCTTATCTTATCTTATCTTATCTGACTCTCAAAATGCACTCGCCCAAAAGTCCCCCCCCATCCCACCCCTCTCGCAACGTCGTCCTGCACGTGGCAGACCGAGGATTATTACTTCCACGAAAAATTCTATTTAAAGACCTTAAACTCCAAGAAAACACAATGGAGGCACTTACTTTATATTTCAAATAGTTTTTTTTATTGATGAATCTTCATGAGATCCCTGCAGTTTGCGAGTAAACGTGTCTGTTCTTCTCGGAAGCGGTGATCACTTATGGCTCGATAGTGACCCGCAGTATCTCTTTGTGCAAGTACATGTGTTATGTAATTATCACTTGGAGGAGGCCATGTTATGTTGCCTTTCAGCGCCAATTTATTACACAGTTCGGAATGTAAAACTTTGCAAAATAGAAATGGAAAGTTTATGTTTAGGGATTTTCTCGGCAACATGGCATGTAATTATTTTGCAATTTATTATTTAAATAATTTCTTTGCGACAAAAATCGCACTCGCCAAACGGGCGAGTGATCGATGATTTGCGAGTGCTAATTTCCAACCCTGTGTACAGTGCGTGAATTTCCTTTTTGCTCATCATCTTTATCGACGTCTCCTTCTCTTCTTGAATTATTCTTCCGGGTTATTGAATTGCATGTCAAACGGCCTTCCCTCCATGGTTTGTGCATAACTACACCGATTTGTTTTTTGTTCCAGGGAAACAACATATTCGAGCATTTGTCCGCAGAGGATTACCGCACGACTATCAAGATACTGGAACACGCTATCTTGTCCACGGACCTCGCTCTGTATTTCCAGTGAGTTAGCTTTGTTATGTTAGCATCACATTTCTGTTTGCATCTTTTTATTCCT
>OX419336.1:14790978-14810978 GCA_948470475.1 Galaxea fascicularis | reverse complement strand
AGACAACTGGACGCATAGACGCTTTGCTTCTCTAATGTGATGCCAGTTCATTTAAATTCCAAGCTACTGAGTTTTTGGGGGATAGAAATGAACTAGCCTAACTGAACTGGACGTTTCAGGTTGAACATTTGGCCGTCATTTGGTTCAACAGGCGTAATTTTGATGTCCAACAAACTACAAGTTTTAATTCTCCCCAGAAAATACCAAACGCTGAAGTCGTTTCATTAATGTCGTTGGACATTCAAATATGGAAAATAAACTTTCGTCTGCGTGAATATTCGTATTAAAATCCATTGAATGGTCAATTGGGAGAATCGACAATCATTAGCGCAAATATAATATTTATTTGCATTTTTAGAACACAGGCAAGCGTTACGGCGGTGGCAACAAACGTTAGTGCGCCTGTACTAGCAAGAGAACCTTTGCGACATTCATGTAACAAAAATCTATTTTCTATTCAACATGACTTATTTCGCGTGATTTTTGAAAAATGCTGTGATGTTATCTTTTACACATGGAAACAAAGCGGGTCACACAACTTTTTTCAGACACAAAACATACACAAAATGCGTAAAAATGCAGCGAGCTCTTTCCGTTTGGTCGGTTTGACATGCACTGAACTGTACAGCCGTGCTGGAGTCGATTCGTACATTTTACCTGTATTGTACGAAATGCTCCGAGGAAACAGGATACTGCTGGAGCACAGAGAGCGTATCATAAGAGCGGACCCAGTTCCCGGGGGGGGGGGAGGGTATGGGAATTGGCGGTACGCTTCCTGAACCCCTTACCCTATTTCAGACCTGATCAACAATTTGATACCCTATTTCAGACCTGTCTCCCTAGGTCAGACGAATGTTGAAGACAATGTTTATACGCTTTTATTGAGTAGGATGCAAAGCTGTACAAAGTTTGAGCTCAAAATTCCCCACTATAAAGCAGGTTGCATCATGCGCCGCCAATGCAAGACTGGAGTGCACAAACCATACCCTATTTCAGACCAAAATGGACAAAATTGACACCCTATATCAAGCCAAAACGGCTAAAAAACTATACCCTTTTGCGCTGCACATACCTATATAGCCGATGTAAGGGAGTAATCCCCCCCCCCCCCTCCAGGACCCAGCTATGGCTAATAGGCACCATTACTGCCGCTAAGAGCACACAATTGTATCGGTTTATGCAGCCACATTTGCCGCGCTGCCTGAATGGCGAGATCTTGGAAGGCTAGCCACTCTTAATTTTGGCTGAAAAACATGCGGAATAGGTCATGTTCAATAGAAAAGAGATTGAATGTTACAAAGGTTCCCTTATTTGTTGAAGCGCACTAGTGATTGTTGCACCGCCGTAACGGTTGTCCATTCACATTAATAGGGAGCTTAAGAAACGACGACGGCGACGGCCACGGCGTCGGCGACGGCAACGAGAACGCCACTAAACAAAAGGCTTAATGAGCAAAAACAATCGCTCTGCACATGCGTTTTACATTTTGGTACATTTCTTGGCTGTCCTCTGCAAAACAAGAACCTGAAAAGGACCACATTTTGGGTTTTTTCGAGAACGTGAGCGTATGATGTTTTGCTTTCGTTTTATTTGCTTTAACACCGTTCACAATAATGTAGACCCTGGACAGCTCGCCAACAATTTTCGTGTCAAGCAAGTTGGAATAATCGCGAAAGAGTTACAAAAACGAGAAGTCATAGTTTGAAATGACGTTTTCGTTGCCGTCGCCGTCGTGGTTTCTTAAAGCTCCCTAATGACTGTCAATCTGTGTGCTAAAAAAGCAAATAAATATTATATTCGCGCTAATTATTGTCGATTCTAATGACAATAGTATGAATATTCACGCATATGAGAGTTTATTTTCCACATTTGAATGTCCAACGACACTAATGAGTGTACTGTATGTGAATATGCAAATTCGGACAAGATTGTGTATTGCGCCCAAATGAATGTTGGTTATTGACTGACGTTTGGCGCAAATGAAAGCGTATTTTCTTGTAATGAAGAGCAAAAGGTGTATTGCTCATTGTTGTAACAAGTTTCGTTGATTTTTGTTTTCGTTGGTTTAGTTGTTTTACGATCTGGAGCCTTGCTTGAGGCCCTTGTACGACGGTTGCGTGGACAATAAAAATAACTGGCAGGCTTTGGCGGACAAGAGAAGCAAAGAAGGTAAAACTTTGAATTTGGGTAGTTTTTTCTTAGGAGGGTGTATGCACTATGAACGTATTTCCATTCCCGTGTTTTTAACCCGAAGCGCGTTCATTCTCTTGGGATGATCAAAACAACCCTGAACCAAATGATTGAGTCCCTGCAATACGACCCTAATCGAGTCATGACCTCTTTTATGTGAACAAAGTATAGCCAAGTTGAGGTGGTTTTCATGGCTGGATCTCGAAATAGGTGTCAAAGTATAGGTGTGATCGTCTTATTTTATTGTCAGTATTAGTGTTATCAATGTACTAGCTTAACTGCTATTGTCACGGCATCAAAGGGTATTATTAGGCAAGCCGCCTGTCGTCCCCCCTACATAATCCGACACAGCCTGTTGTTGTTTGTTGACGGACAAGATAGCAATTGTTGCGTTTGAATCTTCAGCGGCAGAGTGTGCAGAACAAAATGTGAACAACAACAGCAAGAGTACACCCGCTGAAAAAGACAGTAAAGCAGTCAGTGCCGAGCGCAAGATCATTCAAACGAGTGAAGCAGATAACAAGAAGGTAGTAAAAAAGTCGAAGATATGCGGTATCTTGTGATGTTGGATTGTATTTATTTCTCGTTTGGTCCTGTTTTCGGTCAGTATTTTTATTCTTACCAGCTGTGAGAGCAACCTTTTTAGTGTGGAAGTCCCAGATTTCTTATTCTATTTGATCTTTTGTTTTCTTTTTCAACGTTTTCGTGAAAGTGAAACGCATGCGTTAACCCTCTTAAGCACAAAATGAAATTTATTTATGAAAAGTTTATTTATTGATCGCTTCAAAGTATATTTCAGTTCTGGATGTGTGAAATAAGGAAGGCCGATGAAAAGATGTATTTTTGTACAGAAAAATGACTATTAACTCTGTAATAAACATGTACGTTATTAACGGAAACGGTCTCTTGTATTTCCTGTAGCATATAGTTGTTTATTTACTCCTTCGTTTATTGTTTAATTTTGGTAGGTGCACGAGACTTGCAAGTTGCATAAGGTGTTAAACGTAACCGAAAAAAAATAATAAAATGTACAACAAAACCTTAAAACCGAAACTTGTACAATGAGATGTGTTGAAGGCAAACAGCAGAATGCCGGCATGCACAACTAAAGTTAACTATAGCCAAACAAACCCCCGCGATAGTGTGAGTGGCAACCGCAAGTGACTTGAAACTGAACGTTCTTTACATATTAAGGGTTTTTTAGCTTTGTCCCGTACATGTCTTACGTAGCAAACACACTACGTATCTATCTAAAACTGTTTAAACACTGTGTGACCATTACTGGATACGTTTACGTACTGGCTGCCATGATATAGGGCTTGTAAGGCCCTACAGGCAACCCTACAACAAATGTGCATCCCTAAATCAAGCCAGGTATACTAAGAACAGGATTTAATTGAAAATTACGCATTCCTCAACGCTCGTGATGTCGGCCACACCTAGAGAAGACACATGCCGTCTGTATAAGGATGAGAGGAAATGTGGTGAGTTTTCAAAGCGTTCTTTTGATAAAACGCTTTGTCACAAAATTGGCATTTAAATGGCTTGTCGACTGCATGTATTCGCTTATGTGTGTTAAGGATAGACGTTAGAGTGAATGCCTTTCCACAGGTATCACACCTGTGCGGTCTGTTGCCGGTGTGTCCATATTCATGAGCTTGAAGGTTTCCCTTTTGGTTAAACCCTTTGCCGCAGTACTGGCAACTGAAAAGGCGTTCCTCGGAGTGCGTTCTTATGTGGTACTTAAGGTGCGTCAGTTGTTTGAATCTGCGGCCGCACTTACAACACTTGTGAGGCTTTTCGCCCGTGTGCGTGTATTGATTGATTTTCATGTCCACTTTCTGATGGAACCCCTTTCCGCAGAACTCGCAGACAAACGACTTGTAGTTTGTGTGCGTGCGCAAGTGAGTTTTCAGGTTTGAGTCCGTTCGTGTGAATGACTTGCTGCACTGGGGACACTCGTGAGGCTTGAGAGTGGCATGGGGCAGTTCATGACGTGACAAGGCTCTACCACTCAAATGGCTTTCATTAAGGTGGATTCGTTGATGTTCGTTTGGTATTCTGGTATCTTGTACATGCAAAGAACGTTCGTCTTCTGTCGAAGATAAACCGTGATTTCCTTCGAATTCAACAATGCTCAACTTGTCGCTCAAACTGTTGGGATATGATTTCGTTTCTTGTAGTCTCTTGTCCATGTTACTGGGTGCCACGGACTCCTCATCAGTGTGGTGTTGACATAGAAACTTCGCTGTAGTTGACGGAAGCAGCATGTTGAAATCTTGGGTGGGCTTGATTGATGGATGTGCACCTCCTGTCGTTTTGTAAGGTTTGCTAAATTTACCTTCTGGTTTATTTTCATCTGAAGCCTGTGAAGGAAATTCATTTACTGAAGGTGCGCGTGATACTCTCGGGAACGCTAGAGAGTGTGCAGCAGGGTTTATCCCCTCATTCTCGCACAAGTGAAATCCAGAGTATTGACTTGCCCGTTTATGAGGTGGTTTGCGTACAAGGAGAAGATTTGTGGCACTTTCTGGGAGCTTCATATTTGACAAAGATGACTCTATCTTGCATGTTTCATCAATTCTAATTGTCTTGTCTTCCGATTCGCCTTGGGTTTTGTGGTTGATGGTAAAACCTGGTTGTGATGTCCCATCCGACGCCTGCGAGCTTGCTTTCTCTTTAACTGAATCATTTTGTAAGTGTTTCGTGAAGTAGTTGGGTTTGTCTTGTCCGGTGGATGCGATGGCGAGATCAAGGAAATAGTTGGGTACCTTGACGATGGGTTCTTCGTCACTTTCTAAACATAGCATATTATTCAGATTTTCGAATAGTATGGGTGCTGGTGTGACTAAGAGCTGCGAGTTTGTCGGGTTTCTTTTGAGATGAGCGGACATCCAGTCAAGTTGCTTCTGAAGTTGATCCATTGTTTCCAAGGGGGCAGGTATAGTTTCGTGCTGTCTTCCATATTTGGAATCATCTTTACTTTGTTGCTGTGTTTTTTTTATCATTTTGAATTTACAGAGACTTCCTGGGGACAGTTTCTGGCGTTTCCAAGTAAAGGGAACGTTTCCAGAGGAATCAACGAGCTGTGTTTGTGGATTGCTGAGGCCTGTTATCCATTCACGGCTCATACCTGACAAGTGGTGATCGCTTGAAGTCCTGCTCACTGACCATTCATTTCCCCGTGCAATCACGTGTGAAGTACATGTAAATGACTCATCTGATAATTGATCTCGCTTCTTTCTCTTACGTACTGTGGAGGCCAATGATTTAGGGGAAGCATTGGCTTGCTGGTATCTGTCTTTTGATCCAGGTCTTGCATTGTTATCAGTCCGGTCAGTTAAAGTGTGATTCAAGTCAAGATGTTCGTCTTGTTCATAACGGACGCTTTCAAGTTCTGGAAATTTTATGAAAGCGTGTTCGTGTAATTGTAATTGACCATTTTCTGACTTGAAATCCCTTTGCGTTGGTTTTATTTCCTTTCTGTGGAGATCTCTGTCGCGAAATGGCAAGTAACGTGTTCTACTCGTTTCCTGGCGCATATACCAGTGGCGTGGTAATGTTTTGCTCCCCCGGCATATCGCAGTTTTATCTTCCGCAGCAATCTCTAGTCTTCTCTTTGAATGCGTGTCTCTCAGCTGTCTTTGATCTAAGTCCTTGATGTGATTAAAGGGTGAAATCTGAGAACCGATTGGCTCGTTCCTGGGATCTGTCTCGTGGGAATGATAACATTTAGCTGTCACAGTTTGCATGTTTTCACACGTCTGCCACAGGGTAGGAAAATTGGCAAAATATGATGAAATTTGGCTTTCCATATCAGGTTCAAGATTTGTTGGCCCATTTCCATTTAAACTGTATAAATTGTTTGAACTGAGGGAGAAGGCAGACGTGATTTTGATGTTCAACAAGGACGAGGTCTCTTCATTTGATCGTGAAGTGCTATCGGCAGCAGTTCTCTTACTGAGGGAATCTCTCACGGTCACGTGTTTGTGGTACTGGCTTTGAGTATAGGTTTGGTTTTCATCATCATTTGTCAGCAGGGACTGAAATCCAGAATTTAAACTTTCATTATCGGCATCGGTTCTCCACACGCCTCGCACTGTTCTTTGACTGACATCTTCAGTGTGATCTGACATTCTCATTTCGCGTCTAGTTCGGTCAAAGTTTCCGTTGTAAAGTGACCTTGCATCGGTTTTCTGTAGGGCGTGATCAGCGTGACCTTCCCACCTTATGAAGTTTTCTGTGATTTCGTCCTGGATAGCTCCCTATATGACATAGAAGAGAATAGTGTGTGAACAAAATGCTGTTGTCTTGAATGAGACTCTTCCAAATTATTAGTTGTTACGGATAAGTGATAGGCCTGTATAGATTGTGCTTAGCAACTTCATGGCAACTTTTAGAGTTTTGTGCAACTTTTTGTGCTCCAAGCAACTTAGAGCAACTTGTGTCTCCCAGAGAAACGTTTGGGCAGCCAATACAACAAGTGAGCCATCTGAGGCACAAACACCAACCCATGAAAATGAAACTAACATTGTTCAGTTTTTTTGCTGTAGACGTGTAAACTTAGTACAAATTGATGTTTACCATAAACAGGTTGGCAGCCATTGATTTAACGTCGCCCACAACAACGCACCAAATTTCCAACGTTGTTCATTGATAAATGGATCCGCTTTATTGTTATTTCACTCATGGCAGCAGTGGAAAGAGATAATGGAAGCAGTCCATATCAAACAATTTCTGCATGTTGTTTTAAAATGTTATGCAGAATAAAATAGTTACTTTGGCAAGCAACGTTTTCAATTCTGGTAGCATCTTTTCCAATTTTTGGCAACTTTATGGCACTACGTTTGACCAATTTTTGGAGCAACTTTGATTAAATTTACTGGCACAATCTATACAGGCCTAACAACTTACCTGTAGGAATTACTTTGAGATTTCTTCAAATTTGGGTCATTTGAAACTATTACTTATTTATGTTTTTATTGTTTATTGCATTTTATTTTGTAATTTTTATTGAGCATATGATTGCCTCTGAAAATACTGCTTGGGGAAGTGGTAAATTAGTATGTATTTATGCATATAATACTTAAATCATCAAGTTAGAAAGTTTTCTGCATGTAGTCTCTAGCTCGTCACCAGTCTCCCCATATCTCAGTGGTACACTATGCACCTAGCTTACAGAGGGACGTCCATTTAAATCTCTGATGTTTCCTTGGAAACAGTCAAGACAATGGCTTTTATGACATTATTTCATCTTTCAAACCTAAGTTTGCTTGCTTTGTTCTCTGTTGCTATTCGTGGGTTTTATAGTGAGGTTTAAGCTAGGCTACTATGACTCAGTGCTACATTCTGAACAAGTAGCTTTATCTACCTCTGTTATCTTTCTTTTCTTTTTTCTTTTTTTTTTTGGTAATTATCTTAACAGTGTGAATCCAATTAAAGACTGAGAAGGGTGTTCAGTGTGATCGTTGATCTTTTGAATCTTCAATTACGCAGCACCAAAACCCGAACAACCAGCCACAGAGCACAATTTTTCAATCGACAGCACGTCCCATACACTTGCTTATAATTCATGACTGTTTCATGAAATTAGGCCTGTGGTTTGGACGCTAACGACATCGCAGTTACGTTGTAGTTGCGAGAGGAAGGCTCGCACAGCGTCATGTCTGTTTTTCAGGCTTTCTTTGTGCGACGGCTTTAAAATTAAAAGTAAACATGACTGCGATGACCACTGACTTCTTAAAATCTTGCACCCTTCATTTAACATACGATTTTCACAAATTCACTCAGTTTCGTTTGGGTTGTAGTTCGCATATTATGAATAATACCTGATTCCTGCCTGCTGTGACTGTATTTGCACGTATTGCCCCCTACTGGTCTTGGAATAACCTGCTGACAAACGAGATAAGAGTTAACGTACACTGGTACTATCGAAACTAACCCGGGAAACTAAACGTAAACAGAACAAAGTACGGAATTGATGATCTATCAGTCTAATTTACCTAGTAAAGCTCACTGAACAAGACTGGGCCACTGAAAAAACTTTCTGATCGCCTGGCTGTATTTCGAGTTTAGGAGAGTTTGATGATTCATTTCTAAACGGAAATCGGTTGATTACTGCCGGCAAAATACGATACGTGAGTAAAACACATTGAACACGAGCTAGCGTTTCTATCACTGCGCGCCTTAGTGAGGAGGAGGCTATTGAAAGCCTTAGATAAATCCATAGCTACCATGGCGACAAGTTCACCTCGGTCCCGACTCTGCTTCCAGTCCTCTACCAGATGGAGAAGCATGGTGTGACAACTGTGGTGCTTCCTGTACGCACACAAGAAGTCGCCCAGTATGCCAATCTGGAAGTACAGCTGTAGGGTGTTAACTGTTTTGCAAGAACCCTCTCAAAAACATTAGTCAAAGCTGGTAAAAAAAGTCACCGATCTAAACAAAGTTCTGTCCATATCATCTTCAGACCCCTTAAGCCGGCAGCGGGGTTATCTGTCCCTTTTTCCAAACCAATGTATATTTGCATTCGGCGATCGCAATGTTGAAAATAATAGAATGGAAGACTCAGCTGAGAACTTCAGTAGTTAAGGGTGATACTGTCAAATCCCGGGCATTTATTAGTTTTCAAGTCTCGCAACATCTGCTCAACCACAATGGAATTACAGGGGGCGAATGAAAAGCCTGTCATATGAGACCAGAGCGGTGGACGGTTCTGCTCGATAGCCATCACACTGGGATGACTTGCAAAATCCTGACCATACTCATCAGACGCTGGCATCTTAATATAGTTTCCAATGTTAATAAAATAGTCACTAAACATCTCTGAAATACGTGTCTTGTCTGTAATGATTTCTTCGCCCTCCTTCAGAATGATGTCATTTGATTTGTGCTGAGGGCACGTCTGCAGTGTAGAAACAGCCGGTACGTACTCCAAAAATGACGCGGGTCTTGTTTAATCTCATCTGATTTTTTTCCGAAAATACTCCTTTATTGCCTTGCGCCTCAGCAAAGTACAAATGTTTCTCTGGGACTTATGGGCTGCGTAATTTGCATCCGAACGGCGTCGCGTAAAGGCCACTTGTTGACAGTTCATATCTTATTCCGTCCGTGTAATACTCCTATCTTTATTCGCCTTCGTATCTCGTACGCCGAAGGTTTACGCCACTCCATGTCATTTCCGGTCTTTGTTGCATATTCTTATATAAATGTACCATGTAATAGAGAATAAATGTGATAACGAGTAAATGCATTGTGTCTATGATAAGGCAACAAATGCAAGGACTCGTTGATGTACTTGTAATATTTCGATATAATTCTATATCATCTTCAGACTGAAGTGACATACACGTAACAGAAATTTAAATACCGCAAGATGGTACATTAAATTGGCATTAATATGCAATCTCGCCATTTTCCTTAATAAACTGGATGAATGCTGGTATTGGCTAGCCGAAATATTGTAACTCCAAGCCTTTCCACGGTTGTTTGTAGTCTTCGGACAATTGTTTATAATAATCTAGTAAGGAGGGTTTTTTTTTCTTTTCACCCTTTCGCCTTCTGCCTCTTAAAAAGAATGCCCGATCGCAAGTTAACTTTTGCCGAGGTAAATTGACTGCACGTAGAGCCGACAATGTAAGCCTTGCCCTCACTACGCTGGCTAAATTTGAAAACGATGTTTCACTCTTTTCCATCGACATTTCGAAACGGGTAAAACGGCATTCCCGTCCCCAGAGCTCACGATCCTTCTGGCTTGCGGCAGAAATCGAGAGCTCTGGCCAGTTCCGAAATATGCGCAGTCGCAGTGAAGGTGCATTTTTGTAGCCGTTGGCAACCACTATTGTTTCAAACTTCTGAGTTTGCGCAGAAGAGCCGGAAGTCCTTGATTCACGGACTTCGTGGTTTGGAACCAGCCAGAGCTCTCGATCTATGCCGCAGGCCAGAAGGAACGTGGGCTCTGGGGACGAGAATGGTAAAACGTTTGAATGCACCCCTGAGCAAAACTTCTGAAAAGCCTACTGAAATCGGGCCGAAAGAAGAAATCTGATGGAAACAGCAAAAGCGACCGCTTTTCGTGGTCTGAGG
Source organism: Galaxea fascicularis (assembly GCA_948470475.1). Taxonomy (NCBI): domain Eukaryota; kingdom Metazoa; phylum Cnidaria; class Anthozoa; order Scleractinia; family Euphylliidae; genus Galaxea; species Galaxea fascicularis. The sequence continues at coordinate 14,800,703 of OX419336.1, read as the reverse complement.
ACGAGTGCGAATAATTGTTGAATGTAGCAATTTTATACAAAGCTTCAAAATCGATGGAAAATATCGACTGGGAATCTTGCCAAAATAAGTATCAAGAAATCCTATAAAACATACATCGACCATACATGTACCTTACTTGAAAGAACATATGACTCAATGGATATTGCCTACTTCAACTTCGGCTGAAACTTATCCACACATTTATGTTTAAAACTCTATCACATTTATGATATGATTAGTCATTTAGTACATTTATGATTATTACATTTATGGGTGCCGGATACATACGATGACACTCCGTTTTGACCGTTTTCGAAAAATTCCGTTTTCAACCGTCCACATTAAAACGCACCGGACGGCGTTTCCAAATTTATCCACTTTGAAGAGCATTTTTTAAAAGTTCTGTTTTCGGTGGACAGTTTATCCGGATTCAGTGTAGACGGTTGGCCTGACTACAACAATAAACTCGGTTGTGTTTTCTGGCGTAGTGTGGCCGAGACCTTAGTTGGTATGCTTTATTCTAGAATCTCTTCTGACAATAGTTTGGCCTGGACTTTTGACACTTACGCTTTTTTCGTCATTCGCGGGGATATCTATTTTGGAGCCACCAAACAACAAGAGCTGACAACCACAACCATAAATACAATTAAAAACACCCGTCGGACTAAGACAGCTGCTGTTTTATGTGGGACGTTCACCGGATATCTCACAACATATAGTATATAACAGAATATCCAAACAGGGATGATTTAAAAGTTTACTTCTTACTTTGTGTATGTGATATTTGAGGGTATCTTAACATTATAACTGATTTTATAAAGCTACTGATGAAAAGTGTAAATACTGAGTAAGTAAACCAAGTGCGATGACCCTTACCTCTGTAAGTTTTTATTATCTTTGCTTGAGACCCAGTATTTCTGATATACTTTACAGTATTTGTTTGACGATGCACAAGAAAATATAATTCAAGGTTTTTCTGCCTGGAAACCATGAAACAACTCGGAAAATCCGTTATTATAGCTATAAAAACATCTTTTCTAGTTTTCTTCTGACATGAAGCTATTTGTATTGAACAGGCGTTCTTCTGTAGCCGGCAAAGACAGTAAATCTTACCTTTTACAAAGTCTTGTCCCACAGTGTTCTCAATCTTGAACCAGTGAAATACCCGTAATTACTGCAAATATTCACCCGACGCCACTGGATATTTACAAAGTAGCTCAAAGTGTATTATGTATGAGGTCGAGGTTAACAGAATTACTAATCAGCACTAATTAAACAAATCCACTCACTGAATTGAAAATGTTTTCTGAGAAAGACCACAGCACCCCCAAAAATGTATTAATAACGTCGTGGAACTACGTTTTGTCAGGTCGTCCAATTTGGTCACCTTTACAACTTGCGTTTAGGTAACAAGGATTATTTCTTTTGTAATTACCTTTATTATTCAACATTTTTTTAATATCTGTCATCTTGAAAGGTTCATACGGTGTGAAAACAAATTGTTTTCAATTAGGTTTATTGAAGGGTCAGATGACCGCAAGGGACCTGTTTGGCGTTAAACACCGGCTCGGAGCTAATTAATCGTTGTAAGCCACCTTGTTCCGAGCAATAACTTTTTTGTCATATTTAGAATGATGCCCACAACTACCAAGACAACAGTGCAACGATTTAAATGGTTTTGTTCTTGCCGTACAATTTGAACGCTAAAACACCCTTGCAAGCGTTGTTTCAATTCATTTGAAAGAAAAAACAAGAATCGCTTTTCTTCGTCAGGTGTAATTAGCTATGGCGTTTGCGTTGATTTAAAGAGAAAGCATAACAGTTTGGTGTACGGGAAGAAGTTGTTAAACTTCAGATCAGCAGAAGATGCAGAACAGGTGTACGAGTTTTTTAAGCTATTGACAGTTCTAAAACAAAATTTAGCTTGATTATGACTTACAACGTTTTTGTTCTACATTCGGCATGCATGAAAATAAATAAAACGAGTACCTTACGAAATTAAAATCCTCACCAGGGAACCTGCAAAACTCATTTTAGACAGGTGAGTATACACATGCTATAGCAGCAAACAAGAGGAAGTTCTAACGTTAATATCAATTTTTATTCCCCAAATACTAAAGACAAATTAATGAAATTTATTTGCTTGGCTGAACTGTTGAAAGTCAAACCGCTGGATGATGTAGGAACTCGACCGTTAGAAAATAACGTTAAATCGTAGTTTGATCTGTTTGTTTTGTTTTATTTTGTTTTTTTTTTTAATTTTCGAACAATGCTGACCTAATTGGCTAATAAAATCCTGCATTCTAAGATCAATTTCTTTTGAAATCATATTTTGTACTTTTGTTCGCACGCTTGAGCTAGCGTCTCAAGACAGCAGTTGCTCCTCCCACTCTCATCAACACATCTCACCTCGCCTTCCTTCATTTCAGCTCATGTTGTACCATATGTACTGTTGCAGTCAGATCCTATCCACAGTGAACCCTTTACTTCAAACGTTTATGTCATCAGTTATTTCACGCTGTTTCACCATTACAGTATAAACAGCAATTATTGCCCATCAAGTGAAACCAAACTTAAATATGGCTGTTGGGTAAGTCATTGGAAAAAACATCATCCTTCATCAATGAATGCAAAAATCTAATCTGCCTTGAGTAGTTGTTGAAAAGTGGCTAAAAGGTCAGGTCGTCAAAACAGGTTTCGCACTAAATTTCGTTAGACGAATTGTTGGTCGAACCAATGGAAAGCCACTTAACAATGACAACAGTACATTGTGCGCTCAGTGATCTGGCCTTCGAGTGGAAGCGAGGTTAAAGTCAAACCTTGTTTTGATACAAACCTTGGCGCTTTCCATAAATAATTGTAAACAAGCTAGCATAAGAACTACAGTATAAGTAAAAATGAAGTGCACTCGAGGTCTGAATAAAAACAAAGTCAACCCCAGCCTTTATTCTACTGAAAGGAGAGTTCACTGAGTACACAAATTTCTACGAATTTTTTTGTTTATTCTAACAACATACAAGCATTGCTTCGCTGTATACCATTAAGTTGCCAGTGAGGTTTAATTTAATTTGAATATCAGCTGCAATCGAAATTTTGACCCCGAACACCTCTCTCTTAGGGACAGAGACGCTGAAAAACTGGTAATTTATTTAAAGAACAGATCTGGATACAGGTTACATTTGCTTATTAATTTGGAAATGTCTCTTAGGCTTTTCTTGTTCCCCCTTACTGACTGAGTAGAGTAAGAGTAAGGAGACTGACTAGTTGACAAGCTTACGTCCCACCCTCCCCGCCTCCCCCCCCCCCAAAAAAAAAACAGTATGGAAAATGATGCAATAAGAGCTATACCTCCTAGCCACTAAGTCCGAACAAGGTATTAAACTGTTTTATATGCAAGATAAGAAACTGAGTCATTGGCGAATGATTCCAACCTTGAATCAACTAGTTACAGCCGTGTTCTCAAGTGGGAAATCACACTATTTCTCAAACGACTATGCTTTTCATTTAGGAAAAGGCAAGCATTTTTTCGGTCTTCTGGCATATTACAAGAAATACTTTAGGGCAGGTGTTTGATTTGTATCATACCAAAGTCGGGGGAGGATCCTCATTTCTACTTTTTCTACTTCCTTTTTTACTCAGTTTTCTTCTACATTCGCCATTACTGGTTTCCTTTGTTGAAGAGCTGGAAAAATCACCTGCTTGAGAAGCAAAAATAGACCCCCTTGGTAGAGTAAGCCTCCGTGATAATGTGCCTATGGCGGTTACAGACTCTTCGCGCGTGCGCTCTAACCTACCTCGCCATCGCGTAAAAAGTCTCCTAAATGCCCTGCGGTAAGTCTTGTTCAAACAAGTGTACAAAATAGGATTTAAACAACTGTTTAGATATTCTAACCATTTTACGCATCTGTAAATAATTATAGGATAAAACTCTGTGGTGTATATGTAGCCAAGTACCGAGATGAAGAAGGGCAACCAGCAGAAAACAAAGGCACCAATGACCACCGCTATTGTCTTGGCAGCTTTTATGTCCGTGGTGTAGTTCCTGTTTCGACCAATTCGGCGAGCCTGGTGCCTAGCTACGATATATATCCTGGTGTACATGGCGATCATAAATAATAATGGAAGCCCAAAGCTTGCTATGAATACAAAATATTGATAGCCACCTGGCTTAGGCCATTCGTCCTCTAACAGTCGCAAGCTGGAGACACCAACAGCATAAATCCAAGCAAAACTCAGCACAACAAGGGCTTTCGATGAGGTCATTATATACGGGTATGAGTAGGGGGCTGTGATAGCCACATGTCTGTCAGCACTGACCGCTGCTAAGTTCATAATAGACGCTGTGCCGAAGAAAATATCCATACACTGCCAAAACAGATTCAGCTTTCCTTTTATTATTTGTTGGTTTGATAAGTCTGTAAGTTGTAATATCAACCAAAACGGCATTCCCAGAATTGCTACTAGTATATCAGAAACTGCCAGACTGATAATGAAGTAGTTGCAAATTGTTCGGAGATCTCTGAAAGTGTAGAAGCTAGCACACACAATACTGTTGCCTGCTATGGTCAGCACGATCAGGACACTAACGGCAACTGCGCCCACGATGTTTATGGTCTCCGTGTGAAACAAAGGTCGCGGTTCGGTTGCACTGTCATTGTTTGAAATGTTACTTTCCATCGTGAGTTCTGTAGAAGAACAAAACAATTTCAACCAATGTTAAAAATGTTAATGTTACCGGTCACCAATTAGCTATGGTGCTATGTGCTAGTAATTCTTGACACGTTAATAAAGTTCACTACTACATGCATTTACTACAACCGTTACTGCAATAATTAATCAATGTTCCTGTAGACAACAACTTTGATAAGGCGTGATGGTCAAATATGTGAAATCGCAAATTTGTGAACTGCGAAAGAAGACGAAACATCACCGCAATTATCAACGCAGATTACTTTTTTTCAAAAAGAAACCTTAAAAAATGAAAGTGATACAAACGTACGACCTTTTAATGAAAATAATGCGCTTACCAGCGCAACACTATCGAGCCTCTGGTACTAGAAGTCATTCTTTCGGGATCATCCACGTGTTAGGAATACATTATAGTAAAAGAAATGAGATGTACTCAAAGATAGATGAATGACAATCACGGTCAGTATGAACGCTACTTAAGCCACCTAAAGGTAGTGGCTTAAACACATGATCCACGAACCGAAATCACGGGATAAAGCACCATACAAGTAACCACGCGACACCATTCCCATTCCCATGTTTTGAAGCACAACCCGAAAATAAGTTCTTACATAACCTCTTCTTACAATTTCAGTGTACTGAGCGACTTTGCATGCCAGTGTATACGTATTGCTAGGAACTTTTCTAACTTCAGTAACTTTGTACACCAGTTTCCACTTTTAACAATTTAGTTTAATTCTAGATTAGAGATCAACGCCTTTCAAGGAACACGGCTCACATAACTTTAGTCATGTTTAGGTAGGGGTTTCCCGTGCTGCCTTAAACAACCCTACAGCAACGTTAACCCTCACATTGCAATTTAAGAGTGACCGTCCAATTATAAAAATTTATACCTTTTAGGGTCCGTAGGCTTAGTTCAGCTAACTGTCAAAAGAAAATTAACGTAAGATAACTAGGGGATCACAATGACCAACATCAAACAACGATCACGGAAACATTTTCACCTAAATCAACGCATACCCCCAGTGAGATGTCCCTGTCCAATATAATAAACTTCCCTCTCTCTGGCGGCAAGGTTCCCCCAGTGCTTCAGACGTATACATGCAGGGAAGGAACGTGTGTTCAGCACTCAAACTGTTCTAACTATGAATAAAGGAGCCCACGGCACTGATCTCTTCTTTATACTGTAGATCTCTGAATAATGAAATTCTAAGGTTTTGATTGGCTTCGCCATCATGATGAGCCATTATACCATGCTCTATACAAATATGGTAACTGTACGCATTTGTTTATTTCACTCGCGCTTGTTGGAAGTATCAAGCGATTAGCCAACTCATGTGCAACGTACGCCTGTGGAATATTTGTTAATTAGTGTGTGGGAAATGATATGACGCCATGTTTACTTTGTCAGTGCACGGTCGCTTTATGTGCTGCATTGATGCCGTATAATTTGAAGTGAAGACCGCACGTAACGGTCCACAGGCGCTCCATTCCGCCAGCCAGGTTTTGTGAGAATAGATCCCTAAAAGAATTGTATAGTGTACCATCTGACTTCTTATTCATGTTACAGCGAAAGGCGGTGCGAAACGTGTTCTACTTTCACGAACGGAAGTATAACAATCAGGCCAAATTTGAACTTAAGACCATCCCGGCGGTCATCCCAGTGTGAGTTTGGGATAGTACGAAAGCTCCACCATGTGAATATCCAGAATGAGGATGCGCGGAGTAGTCAATCGAACGAAACCGTCGAATCATCGAACTCAATCGTTCGATTGTTGGGGGATTGGTTCGGTAATCGAACATAATCTAACTGGAACTTTTCGGTGAGTTTACCAAACTCAATCGAACCAATCGAACTAAATCGACGCAATTAGTTCGATTTCTCCGGCAAAAAGACGGAACGGCATAAAAATCAATAAGCATTTAGTTTCAATTGACATGATCTGAAAGATTTCCCTCTTACATATATGCGAGGCAGGTGTGAAAACTTACATACATTTAAATTAACTAAAATCCATATTGTTAAAGAGCACTCGCGGTAGCCTTTAACCACCGCTTCCAGAATTGTTAGTTTCACGCTGGGTTTAACGTTTTCCGCCCTCTCCGACATCTTGCCTATGTCCTCGCGTGTTTGAAATTTAAGCCAAAACATAACTTAGGCCCCGTTCAGACTAAGTGCCCGTTCCGCGGCACCGTTCCCGGGCACTAAAAAGGACGCTGTCCAGACACCTCAGTGCCCTGGACCGAGGATGTTCACACTAGTGCAGAAGGCTTAGTGCCCAGTTTATCTTTTTGAGTACTCCGCAATATTGCTGCCATTTTTGTGCCTGCATCATAATGAAACACGGGAAGAACCGTGGGAACACATGGAAACGTGTTCAGACAAGTTCCCGTGCCCGGGAACGGTGCCCAAGTACTACCCTTGGAGGTAGTGCCCGTGCCCGGGCACGGTGCTCAGATCTGTGCGCGGGCACCAACAATAAGCTATGTTCAGACCAGTGCCCGTTCCCGAGAACCGGGCACAGGCACCTAGTCTGAACGGGGCCTTATTTGACAGCAACGCCTTGTTTGAAACCAGATGAGCCTTCATGGTTTTATGTTCGATTGTTGAAGCGTTCGATTTTCGATTGTTAAAGTGTTCTATTTCCGAACTTTCCATTGTATTCGATTGGCAAAATTTTTGGGTGAGTTCGATTGCGATTACCGAACCCAATCGAAGTCAATCCAACGATTGGAGTTCGATCATTGTTGACGTTCGATTGACTATGCCGGGACATAGTGTAGATACGTGTACCGAGGTCCGAGGAGCAGTCAAACACAGAATTTCCCTCAAAACACCATATCGCATAACTTTCATTTTCATACTTCTAAAAACTGACTTGTTAGTATAAATGTCCGATTGGCTTTTAATTAAACGTTTTAATGAAGTAATTTTATCATAACACTCTTTAACTTCGTTATACAAAGAAATAATCTTAACGGCAGTGCCTACTCAAATAATATTGTTTGATTGTCTATGATTTGAAAGTTCTTTAAATTTAAAGTATCGGTTAGCTCAGCACCTTTGTTTTCCATGTGCGATCACTATTTTGATAAAATTAAATTCAACACGATCCTTGCAACAGAACAAAACAGAAATTTGTCTGAGATGTATTCCATCATTCCTAACTGTGAAGAAGCTGCGTGGAGTTTACCCGTAACAACAATAAAGCCGTCAGTCTTGCGCAATGAGTATTCACACTGAACTGAAATGAGACATGGCTGGGCTGATTAAGGATTAAAGCTATTTCAGACATAACATGACAGAGCACTACATGCTAGTACATGCTGCTAGACCTGAGTGTGTTTATGCGGAATTTTACACATGAAACCTTCCTTGTATTATACATGACCTACCCTACTAAATGTCCTCATCCATGTCGTTAAACGTTTTAGTTGTTACAGCAAACACCAACAGCATGCGCTGATTCTTCTCGTGAGGCGTCTGGTAAATCAGATCGAGAGATAAGCTTCAAACCAAGCAATGCCGATAACAAACTGTGCCCGCATTTTTGTGCCTTGAGTATTTATTTTGCTTGTGTGGTCTTTGGACAACATTCTATTGTCAAACAAAAGGAAGTCTTAACGCCACATCTCCGAGTAAGCATACTACGCAAGGCTTGTAGACCCAGATGTACGACTTAAAGATACTTGTCGACTAATTGTACGTGAAGGTACGATCGAGTTACTAGTTGCAAAGCCAATTTAAATGAACAGCGAATTTAATGGATAGTAAATGACATGCTCTCAAACACACGACGTCTTTAGCAATAAATTAAACGTGAATGTAAACTGATAAAAATGCAAAGCACGAACTGTCACTTTAGAAATATATTTTCGATTCTAAGCCGGTTACATTAATTTAAACAGACTTTTGTTAAACGAAATCTACAAAAGTTCACTATTTGTTGGCACGAATTCCATTTTCACCATAATAGCTCGTTAATTGTGTTTGACACTATAAAAACATGGCCTGAAGATCCATTTTCTTTGCACAAAAAGGTCACGCCAATTAAAGTAAAGACAACGCTTAATCGCATTCGAAAACGCGTACGTTGACACATGTCCAAAGAAAAGAGGGATTGGAGAAGGAATTAACATAAAATTCCGCAAACAATTTTCAGTCATTCCGCTGATTGCACTGCCACTTAAAATTAATTTGGGAAGAGAAAAACTGTTCTGATATGAAAGAAAGGCTAAGCCTAACTTTGGATTGCGTGTGTGTATTCGTGTAGTGAGGAGGCCTTCTCGTTTCACCCGCCGATTATTCCACTGCGCCCATCTTACACTGGTGGCACGATCCGAGACAAATTCTTTGGAATTGTGAGTGGTTGGTGCAGTGGCTATCACCGGAAATAAGTCCTTTACAAAAATAAAGAGTAGAAGTCACCTTTAATTGTCACGTACCTGCGTATGAGCCTTTGTGACTAAGACTACCCGCCACTGGTCTTCAAAAGCAAACAAAAATTGATCTTACTAAACAGACATTTGAGGTGGATAATATGGCAACCACAAAACACATCTTTACATTCTGTCAGCCTTGAAAAAAATTTAAAAAATCTAATAATGGAAAACCGTGCTAAGAACACTTTCCATTTTTGAGCTGCAAAATGTAAAAACCACCATGCATTTTTAATGCATCGTTCAGCAAAAGAAGAGACATTTTCTAACCCAATTCCGTGACCTTTTTCCCTCCGTCAGTTTCATCCACAGTCATAATCGAGTATCTGGATAATCATAATTTTTGTACAAGCAGTGTCTTGAAAAAGCATGAACGGCGTTGGCATACTTTTTTCAAGACACTGAGACAGGCCGTAAGTCAGAATACAGAACGTGGTAATCAGAAACAAACGTTTTTTTAATCAGTTGACTTGTCTATTTTCAAGGAAGGTCGCCTTGATGGCCTGGTTACGGGTGTTTGAGAATGTTAATCGTACTCACCATGGTTAGTATTGATAATTTAGCCTTTTTTAAGTCTGCGTAAATACTTGTTTCTT
>OX419336.1:14778478-14785978 GCA_948470475.1 Galaxea fascicularis | reverse complement strand
CAGCAACTTTGCTTTAGTCCCGTATCTGTTTTGTTTAATGTAATTGTAATTAAAGTCGTACGTCAGTGTTTTGCTAAAGAACAAGAATACTCATTCCGACATAAGCCGGTCTGTTAAGACTAAGTGATTCTTTGATTTTATGAACTGCAACGAGATTTTTGTTAAATATTTTACAGCTTACGAATGTTGGCTTGGAAGCAAGCTTTAACAATTTCTCTTTATTAGTGACAAGCCTCACGCGCCGGTCAACCCTCTTTCTAAGGTTTTCCACTGTTTTGCCAAAAACGGAATTATTTATTAGCTTGAAGAAGTCCTTTTCAAAGCTGTTTTTGAACTGATTAGTTCTTTTCAGCGTATTATAGTCTATGTACTGTTTTATCCATGGCGACTGATTAAATTCAAGTACCATGTGCACTTTCTTGATTTTTAACCCGAGATCCAGGGGCACAAAATGAATCTGTTCCTCACTTTATCTGTTCCCCCGAGGTATTGTGCTGGCTGGCAAAATATCAGTTATTTTCCGGAGTTGGTTATGAAGTTTCTTCCTGTTGATGGTTTCGGTTGGTAGCAGTGTGAAAGTTGCTGGCTGGCGAAATGTGGATTGTCGTGAGAAATTTGTGTCTCCTTTCCTCCCCCCCCCCCCCCCCTGCCACTGAAGGCTTGATTTGAGGCCTTTTGCCACGCCCATTTTGGCCTAGGACATATGAAATTGTCTTTTTGGTTGTTGTGCAGGGTGCTCAAGTTGCACCTGGCTGGGAAACCAACCAATTTTATCTAGCTGGCTGGGAAATATCTTGTGTGTCTTGCTGGGAAAAAGGAACAGATATTTTTTTCCCAGCAATATTAAAAAAGATCTGAAAATGCCTGAATAACATTTAGTTTTATTAACTGGGGTATAATAATACATTTTTCAACAAATTGGTCGTTTTGTGCCCCTGGAGATCAAGATACAGCTAAAGGTTTCTGTAATGTAATACGTAATTTTGTTTGTCAGACAATGTCGGAATAAGCTTTTCTACTAATCCGGTTGATATGTTGTACTTTTGACTGATATTTTCGCAGTAAGACGATAGCATCTCTTTCTTCACTTTTAATTTTCAGCAGTACAAGGGTAATCATTATGCAAATCATGCAACTTTTGCGGATACTCCAAATCAACCTCTAGTATAAATCCTTTTTCGCTATCTTCTGTGTATTTGAATAAATTCATTTTTTCTGATTTTTTTCCTGTTTCAATCATTTAAACCCTCCATACAGATTATTTGCATCAAGATACATGACATATTTTGATGCCTTGTTCTTATTACAATCTTTCATGTATTTATTGTTTGCTTTTCCGTATCGGTTAGCTATGTAAGAAATACCGCCTCTCATTCCCTTTTCAAACTGAAACATATCAATGTCTGTCATCAGCTCTAATTTAGTGTTAGTCATCTTGAGCATGGCATCCCAACTCAATCCCGGTGAAGTAAAATAATGGCATGGATCTAATTTATAGTACTGCAAACAGGGTTTTCTGAAGTTTTCAAACACATCAGCCAATAAAAGAATGTCTGACTTAAGCTTCAGATCATGGTATTCACCCATATTATTCAATTCGAATGTATTCCACATCGAATTTGCATACTCGTATTGTTTGTCGGTTATATGCTCATCGTTCAATATGCTGTAAAAAGATTCTTTTGACGGTAATTGTTTGTCATTAAATTTATCAAATCAGTCCATATAATCATAAGGATAAAATCCTTTCTATTTCATCAGATTGAATAGTTCATTTTGAAACATCTCACCGGTATATTTGAGAGCATCACCGGGTAGATTGCTTGTAAGCTTATCAAGACTCGAACTCATGAGCATAAAAACTATGCATTTCTCCAAGTTGTGAGGGATTGCATTTATTTCCATCTTATGCTTTTTAGCTATTTTGCCAATTTGCTGCATGATAAAATGACTGTCGTACCCACGGAGATTGTGAAAGATGGCTGGAATTTTAATTTTTCCGGTTTTATTGCGAGTTCAGCAAAGTACAATCCTGATGAGCCGACCCTCTGTATTTACGCGTTACGTGACACTGATGATTTCTGACTCTTACATCTTTGTCTCTATATTTTTGATCACAAATATGGCATTTATCAGTATTCTTGAAACATAGCTCATCTTCATCAGTCATTCTCAGTGGTTTGTTAAATTCTTTTTTATAATATGTTTACACCAATTAATTTCATATAATACCTTCTCCATAAATTTGTAAACAGCATTTTCTCCTCTGTATACTTGTAATGGTTTGCTATATTTATCACCATAACAACAGACGACTTTGTAACCATACCCACAGTCTGTGTGTTTTTGGTATACATCTGTATATGATTTATCATTATTTTGTTGGCAACTTTTTTTTCGATTATAGCCTCAAAATCTGCATATATCTCAAAAGGCACTTGTAACTTCTTATGATAATTTTTTAATTCAATAGTTTCGCCTTTGTTTGGCATTTTAATAGCTTGTTTGCCATTAATTGCAATACACTGCGTTATTTTTGTGATTATTTAAAACTGTTTCAGAACTAAAACATTGAGGACAATACATACAAAAGTGCTTTCTCTCTTTGAGTTTTGTTTGCTGGTACATAAATTTGTTATTAAAGTCTTTTATAAGAACATAATATTTGCATCCATTTTCAGTTATTAATAAAAGGTTCATATGATCTTCAAACTGTTCCTTTAATACATAAATCGGAAAAGGCTGTTTATTTTCATATTCAAAAACATTGATGTTGATATTATTCTGTTTTTCACTTTCGTTGTACTATTTGACATTCACCGGAAATTCCGGCAATACCTGAATAATTAAGTTTACTAACAACTGTTTTATCAGTCAGTTTTTATTCTTTGGGGATTTTTTTCTTGAGGGTTTAAATGTCTTATGTGACACCAACGAAAGCATTCACTATCTTCATTTTTTAGGTTGATCAATCCTTTTGCAGTATTTCTCAGTTCAAATGGTAGTTGAATCTAAGATGATCCGTTCATTGGTTGATAATTTACAATATTTGTATAATGATTATCAACAGGTTCAATAGTCCACCCCGAAGCCTCTGACTGATCCAAACTTGTATACCGTTTTTTATTATATCTCTCAGTTAGTATGCGCGCTGTGATTGGTCAATTTTGCGGGCCGTACTCTGCTGTACGGCCCCCTAAATTTGAAATTAAGTTTCCTTTCCGCGCCCCTGATTAACCTCAGAGATATAACAAATATCTTACTAACCTCGTTTTCTCGGTCCGTACTGTAAGTTACGGATCCTCGTTTTTCCCGTTGATTAATGGCCCGCGCGCTTCCCGCTTGGGCCATAAGTGAACGGGAAAAAACTCGGTCCGTAACTTACAGTGCCGACCTCGAACTCGGTTAGTAAGAGGTATATATCTCTTGGTTGGACTTTTCTAATGCTTCGTTTATTTCATTTTTATTAATTATTGTTTTTGGTTTGCCGTTGAAATAAGCGGTTTTATATATTTGTTCATGACTTTCAGTGATTCAACGAATTTAAACCGGTTTCGCTCAGAACGGTTTTTTAAAAAAGTTTTCGACAGGTTTTCTTGTGTTTTGTAATTGAACTAACGGGTCTTCATCATCCTTCAGTGAGATTTCAAACGATTTAGTGTATCTTTTGAGAGCTTTGTTAGTTTGTTCTATAACGGTTCTAGGTTACGGGACGAGTTTTAGCGACGTTTTAGTTCTAGGCTTAGGGATCGGAAGAAATTGATGCTGTTTGAACGGAAAGATTTCATCTTAGGCCCGGTTCAAACGTGGCATTTCACATGTGCCGAATATAACTCGACAATTAACTGCATGTGAAATGCGACGTTTGAATCAATTAAATTCGACAGTTTCGAATTAAATTCGACTTACGTCGAATCTGCGACTGAAACAGTCGAATATTCGACTTAAGTTCGACATTTGATTCAAACGTCGCATTTCACATGTGCCGAATATAATGCATACATTATAGTAAAATATTATGATTTATTAATTTTGTAACCACAATCTGTAAATGCCATGCGCAGAAGAGTCTGAACAACACTTTGAAATGGCGGGAAGCTAAGGAATGTGCAGTTCGTGCTTCTCAAAAACAAAACATACATGTCTGACTTGCAGCAATCATTATTGTATGAGGTGCTCGGTGTTTGAAAATGAAGAGGACACTCCTGGGTGGAAAGAGGGAAAATCTTTGGCATATTGTGAGACGTGCTTCAATGAAGCATCATCAAAGAGATTAAACAAACGCTCAGTAGACGTCTTCTTCTAACGATTAAGTTGCTGACCGTTGATTGCATCATCCACTTACGTCTTCTGGTGTTACAAAACATACGCTGAATAATACGAAAAGAGTTTTCGTCACCTTCACCAAACATGCCGTTGTCTGCCATTTTGGATACAACCTGTCCGAGAGGAGACTGGAAATATTGAAGGCGGGAGGAGTTAAATTCGGCACCATTAAATTCGACGTCTGAGGGCCCGATTACATGGCGAATTTCAGCCCGGGCTGAAATGTCAGCCCGGTCAACCGGGCTGAAATTTTGTTGCGATTACATGACGAACTTCAGCCCGGGCTGAAATATTAACTTTTCCTTCCTACTAACAGCAGCCATCTTGTTTCCTGGAAAACAAAATCACTGCGCATGTCCAAGCTCACTATTCAGCCCGGGCTGAAATTCCGCTTCGATTACATGAGATTTTTTTAGATTTTCTGGCCCGTTTGCCCGGGCTGAATTTGATTTTCAGCCCGGGCTAAATTGCGCCCCGGGCTGAATCACTCTCCATGTAATCGACAATTTGATTTTTAGAGGATTTGTTTCAGAAGCCGGGCTGAAATTCGCCATGTAATCGGGCCCTGAATCAACTGCCGCATTTAATTGTTTTAGTCGACTAAAATAGGAGTTATATTCGGTACATGTGAAATGCGACGTTTGAACCGGGCCTTAGGCGGAAGAATCGGTTTGCTTTTATCTTATATTCTCCGGTGTACCATTTGTTTAACGTTTTTACGAGGAGCGGCAATTGGTCTGTCTCTGGATTGAGGAGGGGGAGGAATGATATTATCTTCGTATTTTTGTACCATCTGTTTAACGTTCCTGTGCGGTGCAGGAATTGGTTTATCGCTGAATTCAGGAGGTGGAATTAAATATGGTTTTGACATTTTTCTACGGCCAACCAATTTTTTTAATCCTCATTACTTAAGTCTTTGAGTAATTCGCTGATAAGTTGATTCCGATTTATTGTTTAAATTGTTTTCAAACGGTTTAAGAGGATTATATTAAGGACGTAATATGTTTCTGTGGCCGCGAAATGAATCTTGTGGAAATATGTAATAATCAATTGCAATTGTCCTTTGACTCCATGATGAATGCCTTTGCTTCCGATAGGATAATCTCGTGATATGGGCTAAAACAAAAACTGCATCACTTGAGATCTTTGAGTATATAATGATCTAGTGGAGTTCATACATCTCGAAAATGTCAGCCGAATCTCGAATTCTCGCCATTTGAAATGAAATCTCGGAATCTCGGACTCGCTACAAGTTTGTACGTCTCGAAGTCTCGAATTCTGACGGATATTCTGGTTTTCGCAGTCTCATAAATTATACTGGTATTAGAGCTCAAACAACTGGATTAATTTATATTCATTTCATATACATTACTCACAGTTCCCTTACTTGTTTAGAGCAGCTGATGTTTCTTTAACAAAGAGGTTCCCATTGTAGGTTTGGTGCTGCCGTGCAAGCTGGTCGACAATGAGGAGTTTGTCATAAGTTAAGCCGCCTGACCTTATTTCTGTTCGTTTATTAGCTTTTTTGGCTGCCTTGAAAATGATAGCGATCCTATGTGGTCTAACAATACCTCTTTGTTATAGCGCACTGACATCGCTGTAGGACAGTAATTTTCGACTATCCTTGACTAATTTATCCTTGAGGGGTCTCGGTTTTTTCGAAATAGGTTTTCGTATCCGAAACGCTGCTGTTGTGTTATAAAATACAATCGGAGAGCACAAGGGATTGTTTTATAGGGTGATTAAGCACATGAACTAAACTGAACAATTCCACGATCGATTGGCTTCCGTTGCTAATAAAACTGATGAACAAATTGGTGTTTTGCTAAATCTAACCACAGCTTACACCTCCGCGCTGTAGTTTGCTTAGTCGCTATCCCCGAAATCACTAAATGTCATGTACTTTGCAACCGATGAAAACTGATGGTGCTCTCAGACCGAGTGGATGCCATGAACAAACACTTTTCCGCAGAGCCAGGACCTTTCAAAACTAAATATATGCCTTTCACTTGATAAATGAAACTCAATATTTTATTGCCGTTAACTGTCACAGTGTCTACTGGCGGCATGCTATTGACACAGATTGTCTCATGTCATCAACAACTAGTTTTCAAAAGTACAGGAAAATTCTAAACATAACTGGAAGGTTTGTCTCGGTTACAAACTACAACTCTTATTCAAAGCATGAGCTACAATTCTGAGTAATGTTTCTTGGGACAGCTGACAGAATAGCTCTTAAACCACATATTTGCTTTTTTGACTTATTTCCTTTTATATGCCTATTGAAAAGTTTGTCTACATTTAGCAGAGATTTTAATAGTACAAATGAAGCTGAGAAGAGAATTTGATATAAGGCAATTTACAAACTGTTTGTCATTATGTTAGTACTAACAATAAGGTTATTGTAGGTCACCATACACTGGAAACCCCTGACTAGTTAAATCAACATTGCTCTCAGGGACTGACAGCAAATAGCATCTAGTGTTAACGAATTTCCAAGAAGCTTGTGCATGCATTGCCTCATTAACCGGCGAAATAAGTCACACGAATTGACATATTAAGTTTTCGTAATATTTAACAATTATTGTGCGAGGGTGCGCTGCATGGATATGGAATGATAAATATAGTGAATCAAGAGAAAACCGAAAAAAATTGGTCGATCACATGACTAAATGAAAAGAGCGGGAACACCTAGCCTGCAGTGCAGGCGGTTTTGGTGTTTTTCATCTTTCGAGTGTTTAGCCGCCATTTTGGTTTCGTTGCAGACTGGGAGAGTTGGGGCGAGAAAGCGATGCGAGAATGTCGGAGGGGGTGGAGGGCGGGGAAGGAAAAAATTTTTCTTTCCCCTCCCCCTCCCCCCTCCCCAATTTTTCTTTCTCCCTCCCACTGCCTTGGGAAACTTTTTACCTCGCCCCAACTCTCCACTGTTTTCCTAATTCAAGATGGCGGCCTGAACAACCGATGGGAATATCCACTCGCCCCCGCCAAAAACCGCCTGCACTGCAGGCTAGGGAACACCTTTTAGTGTCGGTTGCAACGTTATGATTTGGACAAAGTTGAATGAAGTCAATGGTCAATGAATCTAAATGATACTATCCGAGAGGAACGTAGATGCTTATTTTTGGAAAAAATGCTCTATTTACCGGCTCTGGGGGCTGTTTCTCGAAGCTCCCG
>OX419336.1:14740978-14770978 GCA_948470475.1 Galaxea fascicularis | reverse complement strand
ACCAAAAGCTGTGAAAAAAAAAATGGCATTTGTACTTAAAAGTACATTATGGTGTTTGAAGCTTTTTTAAAGTGATGTTTCCATTAGCTAAACGAACTAGATCTGTTCAGATTCCTAAGCTAAATTTTAATTGCTCGAAAGTTTAAGGGAACAAAATCTTCCTTTGAGGAACTATTTGCTTTCCGAAAATTGTAGCTGACGTTTTTGAGTGCTAAAAACAGCAAATATGACCCTCTCGAAAACGTAAGGGCCTGTTATTTCCCCACTGTGAATCTTTTACGTCATGTTTCAGTTACGAAAATTCGAGTGCACTCTTTAAGGACGCCGAAAACCTAAGGCGAACTACCCTCTGCAACGAACAAAAAATCTATCGAAAGTTGTCGTTGGGTGCCACTGAACTTTGCTCAGTGATGGCTGGTCTAGTGCAAAACCATGATTCAAGCAACAATTAAGTGGATCACGCAAATTGAGACAAAATATAACAACATCAAGGAAGCATCAAACGTAATGAATATTTCCAACGCAAAGACAGGGGAGGTTTAATATGAAAATAGATCACACACGTGCATGAAACCTCTTATTACTCATTTCTATCTGCCATCAAACGTTTGAGGAATTTATTTTCATTTTAATTAGAAATTCATTTATTCACAGCTTAATTTGGTAAAATTCAATGTAAATTAATATAATTCCTAGATGAAAATTAGACAAACTCCGTAGTTAAAAAAAAGCCGAGTTTCCACTGAGAACTCAACCGGCAAGGTGTACGGTGAAATGTTGGGGCACATGAAGATCGTGACTCCTAACAGATTAAAAGCTTATGAATGATAATACTTTGTTGAAAGCAAATACTCAGCTGAATTGTGACAAATTTCCGTGCTTACGTTCAGTTATAAATTGAGAAAGTTCCAATTGATAAAAAGGCTTCCCAGTAACCATACCGTCAAACGATAGCTACAAAATAAGGTGTTGACGTTTCGCGAACGCAATTATAAAGATATCGCAGTTAAAAGGGTTGTTTATTTCAATTTGCTTGGAAGCCTTTTCACTTTTCTTTGTACGGTTGGGCTTGCAAAATGGAATTTATTCAATTTATCACAAATAAATAACAAATATTAATCTGGCTCGTATTGTCGGTGTTCTACACACGCTTTAAGATGTGTAGGTTATATGTGCTTAACACGCACGTTGACACAAAACAAACTCGGTTATGTTTCCCCTATTTATTTTTTCCCAAAATGAAATACCGCTTCCGAGAAGAGCCGTTAAAAGGCGGCGCGGTTTGTTTTTTCAGAACCAGACCTTTAGGGAAAACATCGATGGAAATCAAGCCACGTTCCAACTTACCTTAATCTAGTCCTTTTTCAGAATGACTCTTGTACAAAGCGACTTCCAGTTTATGAATATTTCCTTACTTCTAGTAAAGCAGTCAGTTAGAACTAAATATTGTTCACATGACTTACTTTCTAAAATGCTCTCAGAAAATTGTCTTAATGCCGGAACATAATGAGATACGTTAATGGTTTTTTGTCATTTAAGATGGAAAGTCCGGAAGGCAAACAACATGTATATACATGAGGAATACTTTTACGGGCAAACAACACGTCCTCCAATGAAGCGGTGATTTTGATTCTTTTAGTCAGCAACGAACAGCTTATGATCAAGTCCTTTTTCGTTGCAAAAGAACCCCACCATTACCTGGAGGGTACCATGTTTGTGTAAAAGGTTCTCAAATTTTACAATGTTCTAAAAATATAATCCTCGTTGACACAGTCAAGTTAAAAGTCCAATGCAAACTGCAACTTGAATACACTGTCAGATATTCGCACAATTTTCACCTATACACTGGCCAACAAAATCTTCCTAGAAATTATTGCAGCTGCTTATTTTTTGAAGCTTGTCATCTTAATTTCTTGTCGTTTGCCACAGCATGAGAGGTAAATTTTGAGTTATTCGTCCAGCATTTTTTCCTTTCGGCGGAACGAGTGAGGAAAGAAATAATTATTCACTAAATTAATAATAAAATGGACACGCTCCAACCTCCTTCCGGAGGTTGTTTCCATACCACGTGTGGAAACAATGGATTTTAGATGTTATAAACTTTTCTTTGCACAACGAAACAAGCCATACAATATAGCCCATAAACACGTTGTTGAGAAAAAACAGTATAGTTATTACACTTGTATAGAAAAAAGTGAAATATTGTCATCCAGAATTTGCCATCATCAAGCTCCAGAATACGACATGGCTAACAGATATTCGGTATTTTTATACTTTATACAAAGAATTTCCTTTTCATATGGAGGTACATTGTAAAAAATGGAAAATCCAACAAAGTCACTAAACAGATAATTATGGCCATACACCAAAAAAAATTTTATGGGTTTCTTTAAGCCACTTAAGAGAATATACGGAAAAGAAAGAAACAAAAATCAGAGAACAATTATCTGTTTTATGTTTATTTGCCAGCGCAAGATTGGAGCAGTTTTCGGGTCTACTTTAATTACATTTCAGAGTTGCATAAATTAGAATCGAAATAGTGTGCACTAATTTGTAACGGTAGCTTTTACACTTATCATGAGTCATTTGATGTCAATGAAAGTGTTTTTGTCAAATCAAATCAAATGTAGTGTAAAAGATGCATAAAGGGAAACGTGAGAGGTAATCCCTATCGTGGATGTTTCTTTTGTTTTAGCTAGAGGTAGAGTTTAATTGGAGTGTCACTGAAAGATTTATTTTTCTTGTGACGCTTTTGTATAAAATTGAGTTTCTTTTCTACATTTTTGTAATCTCTGTATCTTCGTCCATACGACATCTCAAGTCCTGTTCAACTCTTCTTGACTGTAAGTTCCGCGTGCGAAGTCGGCCCAAGGTAGACTTAACTGCTATTGTTTTTGCTTGGTGAACCTGCTCCAAGTGTTTTCAGGTTTTCTCGCTTCTCTAGTGGGTTGCCGTAGGGAGCTTTCCTGTGACGTTATCTCGCGATTTCCTCAAGAAATGATCGGTGGAAGCCCATTTCTTGTTTCTGATACTATCACCCATCCTGATTACATTATTTTTTTATGAAGCGTTATGTAGTTCCCAACCTTTGGATGGGGAAACTGAGGAGGGCAACGTCAGTCCACACGTTGTGTAGCTTGAGAACAAAGGTCCACTAGCTTCCTAAACTGGAACAAGTGGAAGCTCTGACCCGAAGCAAAAGCGGGAGCACTACGATCCAACACTCTCGAATTCCGTTGTCACTGTGATAAAAGAGCTGTACGTTCTTGTGTTTCCAAGGTAGAAATTACTTTGACAGAGCGTGGTTCGAGGGATACTGTCCACCCTAGACTATGAAAATACGTGGAAAATGAAAAATACGAAATCGGGTGGGCTATGGTCACCTAAATCGTGTTAAGTGTTGAACTAAGTGTGTAATCAAATGAGAGACGCCTATCAGTTGCCATTAACAGGTAAAGCCTTCTGTAAAAGACTCTCTTCTCTGTTTTGGGATATTCGGTATCAGTCCCGCTAAAACATTTCTTCGATAGGAAACCATACATCGGGAGGTAAACTTAGTAAAGGCGTGAAGCAATGTGTGTGTGATGATACACGGTGATCAGTCCTACTGCAGCTTCCCTGGTGAAACTTAGGGTATGGCTCCTTTGTAGCTGTCAGAACAAGCGTCTTCTTCTTCTTCTTCTTCTCAAAATGAAGACATTTCATGGAACTAACCGGGCGTCCATCAAAGATCCTCCAATGTCGTGAATAAGGAAACAAACTCAATTTGTTTGAGATTGTGGCTCGCAAGAAAAAGGTGATCGGCTGAGTTATATAAGAAAGGGGTGGGGCGAGGTAAGTGCGAAAGAAACCAACCTGATTACGGAGATAGAAGTTAACCACTGATCGTGTGAATACATCATTATGCTAACCTGATGGCACACGCTCTGTAATCTCACGATCGAAGAAAAGAATTGTTTGTAACTGTCAATACAGTTGTTTTCAGAATTAACACTAAAATTTGAATAAGGATATCAGAAACAAAATGGTTACGCCGAAACCCATTGGCAACTCAGAGCTATTTCTTTTTGCCCTCATAGCTTGTTGACAAAATAAAAATGCTTAATGGTTGTCAGCGACTTTTTTCTCGGATTTCGTGAAAAGAGACTTTTTCAAGGTCAAAAGCGTGCTGTTTATGACTTAAGCTTATGTATCTTGCCATCTGTTCTTCACAATTGTTCATCTTTTACGTTGCAAAGTTGAGAAGTCGGTAAATGTTTAAGTGTGATGCATTAAAACTAAGCAACTTAATTTCGAGTAGAATTTTTTTTATCATCAAATAGCTAATGGCTTCTCTGCTTTATATTTTCGTTGTAACAGAGCACTGTAATCTCCTTTACCCACCTTAAACCCGCGCTGACGATCGTTTGCTTTCAGTCTCCCCAACAACATGTAAATTGCCTTTTGCTCAGTGAAAGAACAGATATGAAGCCTCACCCTTCAGTTGGTTACTTCCTGAAACAAGTGTGCTCTTGAGGTTTTAATTCCAAAAAGGGTTATCGCGGTAATAACGTGATATCAATGGACGGATTTACCTTAGAATGTCAGTGGAATATTACGTATATGAAAAGCCATTAATGTAAATTATGAGAATATCTCAATGCAAGTAAGATGAACAGATAGGTGTTATCTTCCTTGTGATATGACTTCCTTCGCTGGATATAAAAGTTTCCTCAGTTGACGCTTCGAACAGTTAAACCGTTACTCAGAAGTCTAAGTCGATATTTTTAGATCAACAGATTTTTCATTCATATGTTGATGGGTGGTAAGCAGAGCGCATGGGAAGTGCGCACACTCCCCTGAATTACCGTAAAATGAGTAATTTCAGTTCAACCTTCGCCTCAAAAGCCAGAACTATCGATAACAGCAGTGGCTAACCACAAGAACGACGGCTGACACACTGCACAGAAACTTTTAGTCATGATAGAAAACTGTGACAGAACTTAATCTGTGTCAGATTTATCTCTCTTGGATACTACGAATAAAGCGGAACCGACGCTGTCGAGTTACCGTATAACAAGTCAAGTTACCACAAAGAAAATAGAATCAACGCACTGTTATCATCTTTATAAGTCCAAACAAAAACGCATTTCATAGTAAGAGTTTAAATCAATGAGCTAATCTGTTCTGGAATCTTCTAGGGATCCCTCAATGGAGATAAGCTTGGAAGTCACTTTTCCACAAAATGCAAATTTATTTTACACTGCCAATGTTATGTTCATGGTCACGAAACACATTGCACTTGCAGAAAAGAACAATTGCAGTATCTTGCAGTAAGTTTATCATTACCCTGTCCATCCGTTCCTTTTCAATCGATAACTTTTCAATTTCTTTTTGCGTGATTTACATTAACGGATCTTACCACCACTTAAAATGTTTGAGATCGTCGTATTTTGACTTAAGCTTGATTATCGGCACTTTCCAATCGTGCATAATAAGTTTTGGCAAGATTCCTCTGAGGAGTTCAGGTTATAACAACTTAAAAGTTCAAGACCATTTAAAATTACCTCTTTTCTCCTTATTTCTAATTTCCCTAGTTTCCCTCGCAGGCATGTTCACTGTTTTAAGTTACAGACTCGATTCGGCGAACTATCATAAAAGTTATTAAACCAGTGGGAGGTCCGTAATCAAGAAAAAATATTCGTCTAGTTGGTTGATTGCAAGTTTATTGACCAAGGTAATTGGCCAAGCCAAACGCACAGACTCATAAACCAACAAAAACGAAAGAGATCAGAATTAGTCAATACTCCGTAGTGATAATTAGCTCCATCCGTACGAATGTTATCACTTTGACCATTTGGAATGCACTGAATTTATTGACCTATGGTGATGTTTTGCCGCTGACACAAATCACTAACATCATCAATTTGTGAGTGGTCCACGCAACAAAACTAATTCAGAAAGAGCAGGAAACTTTCACTATCATATCATCTTAATCATTCAAAATTTTCTCATATTGCGACTGCTGAGTTATGATTAAGTAAAGCTAATATTGAACCAGCCCATTGCACTGCCTACGGCAAATCACAAATATATATTTGTATCTTTTTAATTTCCCATGAGAACCACCTGCGAACCCTTCCATAGCAGTTTTGGTCTTCTCTAGAAATACTATTCGTCTTGATCATGAAGCATTCGTCGCTATAAGTACATGTTTGCACTTAACCATCTCACACATATTCTTCAGGTGTCTTTTCTGTGGTCTGAAAAACCTCGCCTACTTTGAGAGACTTCTAATGTGAAGACGTGGAATCCCATATGAGTAAGTAAGAACACTAAGCTGTTCTGAAAACTCGAGTTATCAATAACAAGGTAAGTCGTAAAGCCACGTCACTGTTGTTCCATGATCGCCGGCCGTGACAAATCGTTTTATTCAACCTATGCAAGTGCTCTCTAAAAACGGGAAATTTTCAATTTTTAATAGGTAAAGTAATGGAAAAAATCATTTCGCAACAATTTCAAATGCCCGTAGTCAAAAGCTGATAACCCATTTACCACCAACGAATAGCTTTTTAGGTTGTTATAAGTATTTCCTTACGAAAAAAGGTAATTGCGTTACGTTACCATTTGTATTTAAAGTTAAATATCATCACTAAGCCTTTAAACAAATCATTTGGGTGTGTTTTTGATCGAACTTCGATACTCGAACACAATCGAACCAAAAAGATTGTGCGAGAGAGTTCGATTGGCGTTCGATTTCCGAACTAATCGAACACAATCATCAAGCTTTCCAGTCGGCCTCAAGTGTATCGAAAACCAATCGCGTGTTGGGGTTGAATTAATCGAACGTGCGATTTGGTTCGATTAGCAATATCGGGATTTTTGCTAAGCTAAAAACCCAGTTAACAACAAAATACTCTGAGCTATCAAAGCATTTTGTTTATATCTTGTCGATCAATTCTCCACATAGGGGGTTTGTCGACTCTCTGAGCTATCAAAGCGTTATTTAGATCAAGTCGATTAACTCTCCATACAGACAAATGATCCATGCGTTAAGGTTAGCCCATTCTCTAGTCTACAGAAGAGTAGCATTTACAATAGCAAACACAAACAGTACAACAATTACGTACTGTCGACTTGCATTCGTTATCAGACGGCGGTAACGAAAGTGGACGCACTTCTGTTACGGATGGCAAGGATGAAAATTGATTGCATTTTAAAAAAATTAGCCTAAATTTTTCTCGCACGTCATCTTGAAGGCATGGCCAAAAATGTACTATGGATGGCTTTTCCCGCAAGAAACTGATTGATAACTTTCTCCTAATTCTCAAGGAATGTTTTGGCATGAGTAAAAGTCATAAGTAGCAATTTCTGTGAAGTTTGGGTCAGAAAACGACCAAACCACCATGACGGTGCCCCTTTAATGAAACAAAAGACAGTCCGGGCCATAACCATTTCTGGATATCGTGCGTTGTGATTGGTTGAGATCAAAACCAAAACAAAGTAAATTTGGCCGAGAGATACTGGGCGTGAATAGAAGGTGCACACATTTTTCGCGGCGGCCATAAACTTTACGTTTATTAAAGAACATTCAACAGTGTTCAACATGCTCGTCTTCTCCATTCAGAAGAGCGGATTCTTCCCAGTAGAAATTCTTCGTTATGCCGTGGTGGTTCCACCCACATTGTTGCACTGAGGAATTAAGCCGCTTGATGTAAGCTCCCTCACCGGAGCCTGTTTCTGGAGAACGTTTGTGGGTAACTTGGCCTGGAGGTTATTGTCGGTTCTTCGTTGATCTCCCCATTTTAGGTTAAAACAACGCACATTGAGGATAACATGTACGAGAGATGTGCAATTGCGGAATCGGGACAATTTTCATTTCTTTTCAGTTGAGACAGTAGGATATACCGAGTGTAAATTATAACAATTTTCAGTCCGGAAAGTCTTCACTTTATAAAATATAAAAGCGAGAAAACAGTAACGTACGCTTATATTCTGGTTCTGGTTCAGAAAGTACGCTACCCTGTCGAACTGTTGTCCTTTGACAAACTAACCACTGAAATACAATTCCCCCTACTATATTGAATAAATCAGTGCACTGTATTTCAGGTCACAGTTTGAAGTATACGTTGCTACTTCTTTAAATTACATCGACAAATTGAATCACAGTGAGCTAGAATTATGTCTTGACACAATAATAAAGTTCTCATTATTGTTGATGCGGGAGTTGTGACAAGCACTTTAATTTCAATACAAGATTCTGACTCTGGTGATCTCTATATTAAATACCACAAACACTAGAATTCTATTTGAGTGAGTTGTTTCTGTTTGGATGCGAGAAACAGAATCCAAGATACATTGCTGTATAGTAACAAAACCTTACTTCTTAGGGTCGCAATAATGACCAACATGACTGTTTACTACTTTCCTTCAACTTAAAATATTATCAATTTCTGTGGGGCAAACTGATTTCAAGCAAACTAAGTATCCTCTAATGGTACTGAAAGTTTATATTTTGCTGAAAAAAAGTATTTTTTCACGGTTGTGTGGATACTTTTAACAGCTGCCACAAATTCCTTACAAATGACAAACACAAACCAAATTTAAAGTAGTGATTTACAGTGTATGCACAATAAATATCAGTAAGTGATGTTAGAAAGGTAAAATCCCAGAGCAGGTACTGTAGGTGAACTGGATCCAGGCTGGGGCATATCTTCTATGTGCAGTGTTTTATGGCAGGGTTGTCACTAATCTTTTAAGTGGTTGGGTATGCGAAAAAAGTAGCTGGGAAATCGAGCCATTGTGGTGTAGTAAACACACTGTTTGTCTTCAAAGTAGCAGGGAACACCTCAAAACTGGGAAAATGTCCGGTCCTTAATGACAGACCTGAATGGGAACTCACCCCTCATGAATTACTTTTATCATGACAGTTGCTTGGTATGCAGTTGAGTGAGCTGAGTTTAAAAATGACGAACATTTTTAAATTTGACTGATTACAAGTCCACTTGTAGTTAACACTAAATTAGTGATTCAAAATATGGTTTCCGAGAAATGAACCATGCACACTCATTCTAGCTTTGACTTTTGTAATTGTGTGTATTAGCATTGTGAGGCTGTTTTGAGAAGTATTACCTGAACAGCAAGCATCTCTGCTGTTCGCAGTTTAGGGGAGGCGTTACATACCGTATAGACACATGCATTTCTTGAAACATTTTAGAAAGTTTAATTAACAATGTGATGGCAATATTATAGCTTTCAAGAGACCATTGTATACTTTGCATTCATTGTTTATTATAAATATAGTACACATACTAGTGTTGGTTTTGTTCTTTCTAGGATGAGCCTATCTAGTTTTGAGTCTATGTAACTGCACAAGTGTATATGCATGCTTATCTAGATGCATGATAATAAACAGCATTACATTTTTGTTTTCATTTGATGTTGCTATTTTATGGCCCTGGTATCTTTACTGGTAAATAGACTATACTATGATGAGCACAGACCAAGAAGGGGCAGCTGTGTACATTTGCATGTCCTCTACAATTTCGCAAAGTTTCATGGGATTTGGTCAAGGATCAAATTCGCTATGGCTCGAAGGAGAGTAATGAATGAGTTTCTATGATGCCGCACACCGATCAAAAACTTGGTTACGTCATCGAGTATCCAGAAATGGTTATGACCCGGACTGAAAGAAAGTATTTGCATAAAAATAGTATTCAAGTCCCAGAGGGTTAGCTTGGTACAACAATATGGCCGCTGTTCCTTTGTTTTGGTACACCAACATGGCCGCCGTGACGTCATATGAAAACGCTCTATCAGCTTGTGTTGCTATCGGTGGGGTATTAGTATCGCCACTGGTATTGGTTTTGGCATCGGTATCGATATGGGTTTTGGTATCAGATTGGTGTTGGCATTGGTATTAGTCATTGGTAATGGAACTACGTACCGACTGTATAATACTTTTACCAGATGCACATACTTGAGAGACTTAACGACCTGACTACAGTAAACAAATTTCATCGTTCGTTTTTTCACTATAAAATTGTCCAAAGCAGTACTAGCGGATGTCATTAAAAACAAGAGGGTAAGTTTGTTATTTCGCTGTGACGAATGTATTTTTTGTCTGCTTCCACACGAATGCGTTCGTATGGGCAGCCGTCACCGCCAAAAATACAAGAATATCAAACGGCGCAGACCAAACACAAATGGTTTAGTGATAGTTTACGAAGTGGAATAAATGATTTAGAAATACCATAGTGTCTCAATACAGATAGTTCGGTGTTCATGTGTAAAATGGTTTACTCAAACAATGAATGAGGAGACAGTTTAGAAATGGTTTACTCGCCAATGTCAAAACGGTTCAGACAAATAAGAATAACTGAGAATCCATCTGTCTATGATATGTCGATTGATCAGGTCTGACGACAAACGATGGAGTCTGTTTCAAAATGGTTTAATTAAAGGTGGAATGGTTGAAGTAAATGACAAACGATTTAACTCACAGAGAAATGGTTCAACCGACTGGCAAATGGTTTAGTGTACTGTCAAATGATTTAACGCAGGGACAAATAGTGCAACAGCCGGGCGATTGATTCAGTACGAAGGCAACTCATTCCGTGAAAAAAGCAAATAGCTTCACGTTGTTGTAATATCACTGACCAGATCACGGGCGCATGGGCCCCTGACTGTTGGAGGGGAACAACCCTAACTTTGAGGAGCGGCCATGTTGAGTTTTTGTTGTTCTAGTTTGGTATAAGTCTTGGATAATCCAGTAGCATTTTTTCTTTTGCGGTTATAACACACGTAATGTTAAATCGTTCAATCAGAACGAATGATCCATTGTAATGTGAAATGTTTCACGAAATTATAAGTGACACAAAGCTGTCGTGTCTTTTCCCGCTAATAACAATTATTTTAATGTATTTCTTTGTTTTCTTGGTCACGTGATCTTTTAGTTTTTGGACAGTTTAGTCACGAAATTTTAAAGAGTCTGACCCACCCAGTTTGCAACGCGCGCTTCTGTTGTTGTTTTCATCCGGGCAAACTTGACGTTTCATGCCTTATTTGGGCATCAGGTTTTATTTTGTCGCGAGGGAAAACTCCTGGATACTTCAATGGAAATGATGGCACTTGGGAAGATCTAAGCGAAAGACACATCGGTACGGAAAGCCGTTCGTTAAATGCTTACGGTTCACCGTTTGCTTGAGGCCAAAATGTAAATAGAGCCACCGCGTGACGTGGAGGTGATGTCGCCGAACCTCGCAGCGTTGTCAATCGTGTGGTCAAGTAGCGAAAGATTGTAGTTCATTTCTTTGAACTGGATTTAACGGTGATGACTGTGAAATTAACTGCCTTCTGCCTGCAAATGCCGAACCTCGCAGCGTTGTCAATCGTGTGATCATGATCAAGCAGGGAAAAAAATTGTAGTTCATTCATTTGAACTGGATTTACCGGCGTAGACTATAAAATCAACTGCCTTCTGCCTGCAAATGCATGCAAAAGTAACACGTCGTGACAAATCACTCGAACAACTGAGAACTTCTCATTGATCCAGAAATTTGACATTGTCGATACACACACTCTAGAAATTCAGGTGAGATTAATGAGAAAGCCCGTTACAGATGCTCAGATTTCTTAAGTTTATCACTGTCTCGGAGTGCTAGTTGAACCAAGAGGCTCATTACGGTTTCATCTCCAATCCTCCCCACGTTCTGGTGGAACATCATCTCTGCGAACTCGCTGTTGCTGATTACCTTGAGTCCCAGAGATTCTTCAGGCTTTCATTCCATAATAAAAATGTCGCCTGGTGAAGGTTCACCCTTTTTACGGCTTCCGTGCAGCGAGGACGACCTCTCGGCCTGGTCGAGTTGTCACGGACATTAGTGACAACACAGTCGTTAAACAAGTCTCAGAGTATTCTACATTATGGTTCTGCGAAGGCCGAAAGATTCAAAATAAACTGATAAACTTAAAGCTTGATATATAAACTCAAACGTGGACGTAAAATAAATGTCATACGACGCGGTCAGGATCTGATGGAAGAATATTTCTTTCGCTAACTGCAACAGTTGTAATATCGGGGGCCCTTAAAATGGCGAATGAATCGAGGTGGGCGCGCAATGCAAACCGAGTGGGTCAGATTCTTTAAGCTTTTGCTTTTCTTTCTCGTCCTTTGTGGAGTTGTCTTGAAGCATTAACTGTTGCGGTTGCACGGTTGTTGGTGTATCTGACCCATCGTGCTTGAATTTGGATCGGACGCTAATTTTTTTGCTCCGTGTACTTTGCTTATTTTACTCACTGGTTTTGCTTATATTTCTTCGCTCTGTTAATATTTTGTTCGTTATGCCAGAAACACGCAATTTTAAGTCTTCCGCCAGCTCACCAGACACTGGAATTGACAAGAATCCTTGTAGTGAGTTTGTAACGACTTCGATGTTAAATGAGATGCTCCAACTCCAAGAGAGGATGTTTAAATCTCTTCTGGATTCGCTTTTGAACAACTTTAACTCCCGACTTGATACTGTGGTTGCATCTGTGGCTGACACGTCTAAACACCCTCCAGAAAGACTCAGGCGAATTTAAAGCCAGTCTTGAATTCTCACAGAAAGATATCGATGAATTGAAGCTGAAGATTGAAACTGAGGTTGAAGCTGACATCAATGATATTTATGATTGTATCGACTACCACATGGATAAACTAGAATTCCTAGAGAACCAAAGTCGAAGGAACAACATTCGAATTGATGGCATATCAGAAGAAGAGAATGAATCGTGGGACACTACAGCGGAAAAAGTCAAACAAGTCCTCATAGAGAAGCTCGGCCTTGCTGCGGCGCCCGACATCGAACGCGCCCATCGTGTCGGTCGGGTTGTTGCTGGTTCCAGAAGACGCCCTCGCACGATTGTCTGTAGGCTTCGCGACTGGAGACATAAGGACTCGATCATTAGAAGTGCGAGAAGAATCAAGCCCGCTGGTTCTTTTATCAACGCGAGAGGATCTTGCGAAGGAAACCATGGAGAAGCGCGAGGAACAGAGGCCAAAAATGGAAGAAGCTAAACGAAATGGGAAAATGGCTTACTTCGTTTTGGACAGACTGATTGTGAAAGATAGACCTGCTCAATCCAGATAAGTTCAAACAAGTTACTTATATTACTAGTAAAAATGTCAGTAACGCAATGCTCACTTTCAGAGGTACTACCTTTTAATCATTTAGACGATTCTAGCTTTTATCTTGCGCTCTATGAACTTCGAAATGGCCCGGTTCACTTTGACCCCGGCAGATTTTCTAGTCTATATTACAATCCAATTTTTTCTAACTCAAACGCTTCTTTAACACAGTCAGACAGTCTTGATCCTGATATTAATTTCAACACAGGAAAGACTCCCTGCGACTATTTCATTGAAAATCAATTTAACGAAATGCTCTTACACGAAAATTATTCTGGCGCTGATTTCTCTCTTCTACACCTTAATATTCGTAGCCTTTCACTCAATTTAAACAGCCTGACTGATCTTTTATCGTGTTTAGACATTTAAAAGTTTTCTGTCATCGGAATTTCTGAGACCTGGCTAAGTGGGCTCATCCTCGGTGAAAAAACCTGTGAAGCTCACGAGTGACGTAGAACAAATACAACAAAACACTATAAACAATAGCGTACAGCAAAACAATACCTCATAAAACAAAGAAAACCTCGTCAGGTTTTTACACCGAGGCTGACCCGCTAAGTGAGTCTTCCCATTCGACCGATATTACTGGTTTTAAGTTTCTTCACAAACATAGGCAAAATAGAATTGGAAGTGGAGTAGGTCTGTATGTTTCAAACGATTTAGAGTTCAAACTTCGAGAAGATTTGTCCATCAGTAATGTTGACATTGTAGAATCGCTATTCACTGAAGTGACAAGACCTCGGGAAAAAAATATAGTGGTTGGTATTCTGTACAGACCTCCTAATCAAAGAGTTGACGATTTCGTGTCATCAAACAATGAATTATAAGATAAAATCTCTAGAGAGAACAAAATATGCTTCCTCTAATATGTTTTTTCCTTTGATTACTCGTCCCTCACGAATTACCTCTCACACCGCTACGTTAATTGACAATATTTTGTGAATAATTTTTTCGAGCGTTCGAGAAGCTGCTTAATATTTACTGACATTTCAGATCATCTACCCGTTTTTTCAATCCATTCGGATACCATGCTAGTAAATCGCTGTAGACAAAAACCCAGATAACATTCCTTCATTTGTTGAAAAACTAGAGGTGTTGATTGGTCTCCGCTAAAAGACTGCGACGAGCCAAATATTGCGTACAACCGCTTTCTTGAATTGTATTCAGGGATATAAAATTACTGCTTCCCTCTCAAGAGGGTAACCCGTAAGCAAAGGCGCTTTAAAAAACCGTGGTTAACAAAAGCTCTTCTTAAATCAATCAAAAGGAAGAATAATCTTTATAAAAAATATCTCCGTGTTCCATCAATGATCAATGCTTCGCTCTATAAAACATATAAAAACAAACTGAATCACACCCTGCGTTTGGCTAAGCGTTTGTATTACGAGAAGAAATTGCAAGATGTTAAATCAAATACCCATGCCACTTGGAAGATTCTAAATGAAGTCTTTTAAGACTATTTAAAAATAGAAAAAAGTCTAAACCTCAAGTAAATTCAGTGTTTAGATCCGATAATCTAGAAATCTCTTATCCAATAGAATTCGCAAATAGGTTTTCCAGCTACTTCTCCAATATTGGTCCTAACCTTGTAAGAGAAATTCAGTCTCCTCCGTGTTCACATAAAGACTTTTTATCCGGAGCCTTCCGGGAATCAATCTTCTTTAACCCAACAACAAAAGATGAAATTATTACCATTGCTCAATCTTTTGCCTCCAGAAAGGCGGCTGGCTATGATAGTATCCCAATGTCTATAATTAAAGAATCCATCCAAATTATTTCAGAACCCCTGGCTCACATTATAAATTTGTCAATTGCTTATGGTATTGTACCAGATCAAATGAAAATAGCTCGAGTAATATCTCTGTTTAAAGCTGATGACCCGTCATTGTTCATCAACTATAGGCCTATCTCGATCTTACCTAGCTTTTCTAAATTCCTAGAGAGAATCATCTACAATCGCATACTTGACTATTTGACTAATTTACATATTCTCTGTGATAACCAGTTCGGTTTTAGGAAAAATCACTCTACCATGCTTGCTTTGATTGATTTGCACGATAAAATTTCATCTGCGTTGGATAAAGGTGAATTAGCGGTTGGCGTCTTCTTAGACCTCTCGAAAGCTTTTGACACAGTTGATCATTCTATCTTATTTGATAAACTTGAACACTACGGCATACGTGGCTTGGCCTTGAAATTGATTAAAAGCTATTTTTCAAACAGACTTCAATTTGTTGAATACAACGGTCATGTTTCTTCACGTACTAACATTTCATGTGGTGTCCCACAGGGCTCTATTTTAGAACCTTTATTTTTTTTGCTTTACATCAATGATATAAACAACGCATCTAAAATATTACAGTTGATCTTATTTGCTGATGATACCAACGTTTTTCTGTCCCATAAGGATGCAGATTGCCTAGCTAACATATTGAATACTGAGCTAAATAAGTTGTCAATTTGGTTTAGAGTTAACAAGCTCTCATTAAACCTGAAAAAAACTAAATTTATGGTATTTAAACCAAGTCAAAAACGTACAAGTTATGATAATCAAACTTGATCAGGTAAAAGAAACAGTTTTCTTGGGAGTAATCCTAGATGAAAATTTAAATTGGAAGTCCGAAATCTCGCATGTGGCTAACAAAGTCTCAAAGTCTATCGGAATAATTCGCAAATCTAATTTCTACTTGTCGACAAAATCTCTACGAACACTATATTTTTCACTTGTCTACCCATACTTTTTTTACTGCAACTTAGTTTGGGCCTCCACTTACAAATCTAACCTTGTTCGTCTTGAAATTCTTCAGAAACGAGTGGTGAGAACTACAGTTAAAACCCATTTCTATGCACATACTGATCCAATCTTTAGAAACCTTGGTATTTTAAAATTCCATGACATACACCTACTACAATTAGGTTTATTCATGTACTCTCACCAGAACCGTACCCTTCCTTTAAAATTTGACTGTAAATTCACCTTACAGAAAGAAATTCATTCGTATCATACAAGAAACTCTCATTTATATCGCTTGCCTTTTTGTCGAACTAACATCAAACAATTTTCCGTTTTTTACCAAGGACCTAAGTTTTACAACTCCTTGAGTACCGAAATGGCTTCAACTCGTCCTCTTCTGTTTCCTTTAAAAAAGCACTTACGGCGTTTTTCTAATAACTACTAGTAGTTTTCATATAAATGTGTTTAAGTATTAACTTTTTTTCAGGTTT
Source organism: Galaxea fascicularis (assembly GCA_948470475.1). Taxonomy (NCBI): domain Eukaryota; kingdom Metazoa; phylum Cnidaria; class Anthozoa; order Scleractinia; family Euphylliidae; genus Galaxea; species Galaxea fascicularis. The sequence goes on along the minus strand of OX419336.1, from coordinate 14,754,606 downwards.
TTTTTTTTTTGTATGGTATCCTTCCGTTTGACATTGTAATTGTATGTAACTCTAATTGTAATTGTATCCGTCGTCATGTTCTTATCTTCTTTTCGATTTCACCTTGTAAAACAATAACTGAGGAGACCTAATTAACATAAGCTTCATAGTTTCCTTTAGGTCTCCTCGTCATTGTTAAATCTATTCTTTCTGTTTTTTATTATTTTTCATTATATTTGTCACATGGCAAAATAGAAAAATAAAATAAAATATCGAGTAAACATAGGCCGAAGTATTCCGCTTATGGAGCGCTGAATGGGCGGTCGACGATAATAAAGAACGACAAAGAACTAGAAGTTTTGTGGCTGTTCTCGTGTTGGATTTCCGTACATCACACAAAGCGAAACAGTATAGTGAAATGGACAAGTCGAAACTGAGATGGAACAGTCTATGTGGGGTCTGACGTCATTCGAACAAATTTTGTCTTATTTCTTTTAGACTTATTTGGCGCCAAATTTGTTCGAATGACGTCAGACCCCACATAGACTGTTCCATCTCAGTTTCGACTTGTCCATTTCACCACACTGTTTCGCTTTGTGTCACGCTAAGTCACTTCTGATTTCGTGAAACATTTCACATTACAATGGATCATTCGTTCTGTGACTGAACAATTTAACATTACGTGAAGCCATTTGCTTTTTTCATGAATGAGTTGCCTTCGTACTGAATCAATCGCCCGGCTGTTGCACTATTTGTCTCTGCGTTAAATTATTTGACAGTACACTAAACCATTTGCCAGTCGGTTGAACCATTTCTCTGTGAATTAAATCGTTTGTCATTTACTTCAACCATTCCACCTTTAATTAAACCATTTTGAAACAGACTCCATCGTTTGTCGTCAGACCTTATCAAGCGACATATCGTAGACAGATGGATTCTCAGTTGAACAAACCGATTCTTATTTGTCTGAACCGTTTTGACATTGGCGAGTAAACCATTTCTAAACTGTCTCCTCATTCATTGTTTGAGTAAACCATTTTACACATGAACACCTAACTATTTGTATTGAGTCACTATCATTTCTAAATCATTTATTCCACTTCGTAAACCATCACTAAACCATTTGTGTTTCGTCTGTGCGGTTTGATATTCTTGTATTTTTGGCGGTGACGACCGCCCATACGTTCGTCCTTGTAAGATTAACAAACCATGGGAAAAAAGTTTGTATACCTTATTTATAATTTTTACTTATGAGTAATCTTTCTGTTAGCGACGACAAAGACGCGCCGAAGTTATAATTTATTCGCCGAAATCTCATTACCACGAAGCCCCACGGAGAGACAGTCATATATAAAGTGCGATTAGACTGACGCTGTCGGGTTCCTCAGTGTATTGATTATAACGCAAGCTGGCCCGAGGCAATTCAACACATCGATAAATATACCGTTTGACTTTTAAAGTAACAACCGGTTTCCATCTTTGATAGAGGTTATTTACCTCTCCTGATAACATGACTTACCAAAAAACTATCTGAGGTATGATGTTTTCCTTGTAGATGTTGAGACCGAAATTTCGAAATTTAAAAAGAGCCGTTGCATGCTGATTTCCTGTCAAATAAAGTTGCCGAATCGATGACCAGCTGCAACTGCATTATCACCTCCAACTTTGCGTACAGATTAAAAGTCAAGCACCTGAAAATTACAGCTAAGATAATTGTCATATGTAGCGACCCTGACATTTTTATTGGTTGACGAAGTATAAGTTATTGTTTAACGACCGTAAAACAACTTGTAGCGTAGTTAAAATGTGAAACCTCCGATAGCTACAAAATGTAATGGCTTCCCGTTTTTCGAAAAATAACGAAGAAGGTCAATTTAGGTTAACATGAAATTGTTTTGAGTTAAATTCTACTATAGGAGAAAAACAACCCAATATCAGACAAACAAGTTGGAATATAAATGAGCGACTAAGTAAGTAATAGCTCATGTCATTTATATTATGCCACCTGTACATGTCTGTTGGTGAAGCGACTGAACGTTAAAGAGTCGAACGAAAATGGTCAGATTTGGTGTCTGTTCATTTATGCTCAGGTACGTTCGCGCTAATCTCAGTATGAATGTTATTAAGTAGAATATGTGGTAAGAATGTAGTGTTTACAGCAACGGGTTTGATGAAATTTGAACTCTACCAAAATGTATTTTTGTATCTGTGAAAAGAATGGGGTGGCATATATAATGGTAAGGATCAGAGAATGCTCTTCGATCAAACATTGTTCTTAAATCATGAGTGAAACTCATTTTCTTTGTTTTGCTTTCAAAAAGCAGTTAAATGAATTATTATTAATTTTTTGCATTCCCCAGACCGCCTTTTTATCGCAGGAAAAATATAAAAAGCACTCGATACCATCGGTTTCATGTATAACATTTTGACCAGTTGTACCCGATTGACTACCAACATCATTGGCTTTCAAAGCCTGTTTACTATTTTCTGGTAACGTATTTTAGAGTTTGTGTTATAAATGTGACAAGGCTAAATAAAGCTGAGGGTATTTCTCGCAACTGAACAGACCAAGTTGAACGTTTTCGTCAAACTAGGCATAACTAATAAACATAAGAATCCCAATCCACCTGAAAACTGTATACACTCTTTTTCATATAAGAGCGTCTAACTGCGGAGCTGTGGCTGAACGTTCTCATTTTTTGGAAGGATTTGAGCCTAAAAACGTTCTTAAGATGTTCTTTAGTTACATGGTGTATTATAGTTTAATAAATCAATGCTCGATTGAACTGGAAACCTCATGTTCCGTGTACGGCTTGCTCTGATGCCGCGAACAAGATGTTGTCAGTGCTAACCAACTTTTGGCAAATTTGGTTTTATAAAAAGTATTGATCAGAGGTTCACGACGCAATAAAAACAAATGAGTAAAATGAAAATTTTTTTAACTGACTCTCAGCCTGTGGGTATGTTCTTAGCATGTTCTTAAAATTTTAGTTAATTTCCATAACGGGCCAGAGACTCTTAGCAACCACAAAAATAAGCTGGATACTGAGTGACTCGCAGTATTCCTATTTGTCTATTTGTCTTTCTGACAATCGTGTCATCAGTCCTTAGGTGTGAAAGTTAATTAAATGCGCAGTAATATTCAATCTACAAATAAAGCAGTATTTTTTCAAATGCGCTTCAGCGGCAGATTTAAAAGCGGCTTGAGCTCGCAATGTATCAGCCACGATTCGTTGGGATTTTTGAAGATATCATAGCATCGGCGTTTTCGTCGAGTGATGGAAGGCATTACAGCGGTTGACGACTTCTCATAGACGTGCAGTCGAGTTTCGTAAAAGGTATGTTACAGCAGTATCATAAGACACGGGTCAAACGTCGAACTTCTCATGAGACGAACTAAACTGAGCGAATTGAGTTCATGATAAGTTCCCCGTTTGACTCAACGGTTCGTAGACTGAATTTGGATCGACCAACACGTTTTATCCGTTTCATTCAGACGGATAAAACGTGTTCTGCCGTGGAACAAACGTCGATTAAAATTTGTATGATAATCATGATTTGCTGTTCTGAATTTGGTTCGGCAAATTAAGTTTGACGCTTGACTTGTCTCTAATTTGGTCAACGCAAATTCTGATTTAGTTCGTTTCGTGTGAAGTTCGACGTTTTACCTATCGGACCGGTCATTATTTAGCGGGGGGTGGGGAGGGCTACTATATTTGAGGGGAGGGTCACTATTTTCTTAGCCTCACTTTGGGAAGGGCCATTTTAAAAAAAATGCCTTTTAGGGGAGGCCACAGGTTTTTTTTAATGAAGTAAAGGGGGGAGGTTCAGAGTTTTTTTGGAGGGCCACAACTTCTTGGGAAAACTTTTTTCTCAGTTTAGTAGCCCTCCCCCCGCCCCTTGCTAAATAATGACTGGTCCTTAAGCCAAAAGCCACTGTTACACGTTGAAACTTTTAGCTGAAACTTGTGTGCAACGGCGCTGAGAAATAAGTTTCAGAGGACGCACCGTGTAATATAAAAGATCGAAACTTGCTCGAGAACGTTGAAACTGGCCTCGAAATGTTGTTTTTTCTGGTTTGTGATTGGCTGACGCAGCGTATCGAGCTTTTTGTTTGTCGAGGGTAGAGGGCCGAGGGTTCCATGTTGAGGGTCGAGGGTTTTATGTCGAGGGACGATTTTTTATAGAAAAAAATAAAAATAATAAAAATGCCACTAAGAAAGAAATATAGAAGAATTTAACTGCTGCGAGTTGCACGTGGACTCTTTTTATGAGTCCACATTGCCCCAATATTCTGGGGGTAGGTTGAAAATAGTGAATAGCACGTACCGTGATTTGTTTCCAGACAATTACATGTAGAATCCACAAAAGCCCACGTTTCATCATAAATCTGGTTACATTTACGGCGTGTTACGGCTTGTTACCACGTGTTAGCGAGAATCAAACAAATGTAACAAAAAGCGAGATGGTTTCACAACATGCCGGGTGATTGTCAAGCAAACTCTTTTGTCCTTGTGACAAACATGTATTTCGTCTTCTTTCTAACGCCCTGTCTAGTCCAGTCAAAATGTGGACATGTAAGGATGCCCAGTAGCCACCACATTTCCATTTCGTATGCTCAGAAAAGTGCCTGCCTTGGCACACATATGCCATTACGCAACAAGTGCTTGGCTGTGCAAAAATAGGATACCAGGTCACGATTTCCGATGCGGTGATCAACGTCTTCAAAAAAGCGTAACATCGTTATTTGTCCGCGCTTTCCGTTCTTACAATTTGCGTTTTAGTTCGATTCGAGAATATGGATTCCTACTGGAAATCGTTTGCAGATACGGTAAAAGGACAAGAATCAAACAGCTGTTGGAGGTGGTACCACAGTGGTACCAGGTAGAGGACGACGAGGAGGCAATGTTAATTTCTATTGAAAAATCACGCGAAATCGTTACTGTCGTCTCGCTGTTAGCTTTGGCCCAGGCTCCGCAGTGGGGTTACGCAGAGAAAAGAAGGAACGAGGCAAAAAAAAAAGATCGACGAGCGAAGTGAGCCGAGTGGGGCACTGGAGGAGGGGAAGAGGCGGCGGAGCCTTGAAACATGCGTCTTCAGGCGTACGGCTGTCAAATATCGATTTTGAGCAAGCTTCTTTGCGAGAACTTCCTAACTAAAAAGTTGCCGACGTTGCCGACCAAAAGTATCATTCTTAATAACTTCAAATTACTCCAAAATGATCCCGAGACTGGTAGAATCTTTTCGCAACCTCCACTAATTTCATTCAAACGCGACAAAAACGTCGGCAACTTTTTAGTTAGAAGCGCATTTAAAACTAACGAGCAACCCGGCACTTTCAAATGCGCGCGCTCACGATGTAAAACTTGTCAATTCATTCTTAACACAGCAAAATATCGGGACCTAAGCGATCTGTTAAGATCACTGATCGTTTCACGTGTACCTCCGCAAATGTCATTTATTGCCTAACCTGCACGTTATGCAATAAATTATACATTGGCGAGACAGGAAGACGACTAGGCGACCGATTCCGCGAACACCTTCGCGATGTTGAGAAGAATGACAAGGATGCATCTAAGCCAGTCGCTCGTCATTTTAATCTCCCTAACCACTCCAAACAACACATGGCTATCTGCGGCCTTTCCCTACATCAAGGTACGACGGAAAGCCGCAAGAATCTGGAACAAAAATTCATCTTCCAAATCGGCACCCTTAATCCCCACGGTATTAACGAACGCTTTTCATTTAACTAATGTATTCCTATTTTTCACGTTGCCATGTTACCACCAATAGCGTAGCTCCTACTCCACTATAAAAACTACACACAACCCATAATTCCTCGATTCGCTCTGACGAAGGGCCAGCGCTCGAAACGTCAGCTTTTAGAATCCCTGTACGGTGGTTAATTTACATTTATCAACTCTGTTGATAAAACCAAAATCTTTGTGTACATCTCACTAGTACCGAGTGTTCAAAATTATTATAAACTGTTTGCATTGCTTTATGTTAATTTCTAAAGGAGAAGTTATTTTCTGGTCACTGCTAAGCGCGAAAAAATTATTTCAGTTAATTTTCATGTTTTCATTTACTATCGATTAAGAAATGCACGCTATCGCATCTGTTTGATTGACAGGAAAAACGCCTTTAATCTGGCCGCCGCAATGTTTCTCCGACAGTCGACAGTAAAGTTATATTCTGTGTCATAAAAATAAATGTTACAAAGACAATTTTTCGAAAATAACTTTTCTTGGTTGAAATGAGACAAAGAGTCGCCAAGAACTCCACGACAAGATGCTGTTTGCGAATACTTGCACTTAACGAAATATTTGCCATACACAAAGCCCTGTTTTGCTTTTTTTTGTCATTCTCAGCTTTCACTGTAACAGAATAGGCAGAATAGGCAGAATAGGAAAAGAAAAGCCAAAATAATGTGCTTATGACAATTTCGGCGAGATGATACAAGCTAAACATTAACATAACTCGGTTCGCTCACCTTGTCGAGTGCTATCCATTTATATAGTACATCCTTTTCTAGGCTTTCATCAGTTCGATCGTAAATAGCAAACGAACACACAAAACTAAAGCATCATAACAAGTCTCCCTTGTTGATGATAAACTGCCGACCCTTTTTTTAGGGGTCATTTCTTGGTTGAATGTGTCTTCTTTGGGTCGATTATGACGATGTTCTCCTCAACCAAAACAATTCTTGAGTGGAGAGGTAATTAAAGTGCTGTTTTTCCTCTATCGATTCAGCTGCTGTCTGTCTTATTAAAAGTTCCAACTGTCATATTTTGGAAGCTATTATTCCTACAAAGTAATTTCATCCTTTTCTCACGGAAATATTGTACCATTTTCCTTTTGTAAACTGTGAGCTGAGTTGATAAACAAAGCATCGTGTACAACTTTTGCCAAAAGTATTGTTAGCTCTTACTATTAGATTTGCCAAACACGAAGGCCGACTTTAAAATTAAGAAATTTATCCACTTTGTAAAACTGTCATTTCTCTTTCACGCGGATCAATCGTCTTAAAAACCGACTGGAGAATCCATTGTTCATCATAATTTGTGCTCGGATCAAAATGAATTGTGTGGTCAGCAGGGGAAGATTTGGTTGACCCGGTTGACTTTTTGAGAATTGTTTCTAAGGAAAAAAATATTTCGTATCTAAGAGGATAGAATACGAGGAGGAAAACATAATAGTAAGGACGTTTTAGTAGTGTGGTAAGATGGGAACGAAACCTGTTTTCCTCATCTTTTCCACAAAGCTATTAAATAGCTACTCCAAAGTAGAGGTTATTTTCTCAGAAGTCATAAGGCGGAAATGAAGGAAAGTTATTTTAAAAAATAAGGTTCGTTCGTAATCTAAAAATCGAATGTTTTTGAATTGAATTCAACGGTTGTTCGCCGATCTCACGCGCTGAAGTGATAAATGTTTTTGTGTGCATGGGTGTGCGTGTGTGTCGCTGATAATGACTTCAGTCGTTCGTGACGCCTATTAAAAACTGTCTCAGTTTTACTTCTGCAATCACGTGTGACAATAATAAATGAAAAACATACCTGGTCTAATCTCAAAGCATAAATTTAATAAAAGCGAACGAAACTCGTTCCTCGGCTTAATTGTCGCAAATATGGCAAGCCTTTTGTAGCAAAATTTAATCCTTGCAATGTATGTTTGATCCACCGAATATTGGTTTATTCTAAACTAGTGAAAATTCATTCAATCCATAATCCACCAAATATTGGTTTAATTTAATCCAGTGAAAAGCCATTCAATCCAATCGAAAATATAAATTTTCATTCAATGTTTGTATTCAATGCAAACCTTGAACTTTTTGTGTAAACCTGTTTCCGATTTTATTCAATCTTCCTGGGCCGAGCGCGGCCACGAGAGTAATCACGTGATAATGTTTTACCGCCTTGACGCCATTTTGTTGAAGTCAATGCAAGGAGAGGGAGGAAGATAAAATTAAACGTGTTGCTCAGATGTTGGAATACGCCTCAAATATTCTTCGGGGAACAGCATCGATGGAAAATTGCCAGATGTAATAGGCTGAGCAACACGTTTAATTTTATCTTCCTCCCTCTCCTTGACTTCAACAAAATGGCGTCAAGGCGGTAAAACATTATCACGTGATTACTCTCGTGGCCGCGCTCGGCCCAGGAAGATTGAATAAAATCGGAAACAGGTTTACACAAAAAGTTCAAGGTTTGCATTGAATGCTAACTCAAGGCATTGGATGATAAAAATGAAAAGATTAGATTGAATGAAAATTTATATTTTCGATTGGATTGAATGGCTTTTCACTGGATTAAATTAAACCAATATTTGGTGGATTGTGGATTGAATGAATTTTCGCTAGTTAGAATAAACCAATATTTGGTGGATTAAACATATATTGCTAGGATTAAATTTTGCTACAAAAGGCTTGCCAAATGCGAAATCATTAAAGCACTGTCATATTCTTCGTCTGTTTTTAAAACTTACCTGCAGGTGGGCGTAAGTTGACCTGAATTAGTCGTTGTTTATGGAAAGCTCTGGCAAACAGAAAATTCGACATATTCCTATACCATCTCTTAGTTTAATGGCATTTCCATTGATATTAACCTCGCACATGCCCCCAAGTTAACCTTTTCAAGTGTGAATTGAAAGATGCGCTTTTCTGAAACCTTGAACTGGGAATGTATGCTGACCGAAAGACGGTTTAGGAACCTGATTACTTACCATTGACATGGGTAAAAGTGTAAAATGTTTGGCGGACTATTTTAGTTTTGTCACATATCCTTGGTCAATAAGCCACATACAAGGGATCACTGTACATCTTAAGCAAAGGTACGTTTTACAATGATTGAAACCTATTATTCCTGATGACTTTTCTCTCACGAGAAAAGTGAGGACGATATTCAAGCAGAGACGTTCATAATTATGAGACAAAAATTATCTACAATAGAGGAAGCCCCTTTTGTTTTTGTTTTTTTGAGGTACAGAATCCAAGTTAGCATGGGGGATGTGCTGCATTCCATTGGCAGCCGAGAATCGTGTATTTCTTCGAATTTGCTCAAATTATAGTACAGTAAACACCCGCATATAAGAACACATGATTTCGGAGCTCAGGCTGATCAGGTTCTTATTTATCGGGTATCTAGTGAAAAATCAGCCTCAAGATGTTCTTAAATTGTTCTTAAATTTTGTTGTTGGAATTCAGAACTGTAACTAAGGAGAAAATATTGCTTGAGATTTAATTAGCATATTTAATGGGAAAATACAATTAATTAATATCATGACATCATTGTAACAATTAACCTGCAAAAACAAAAGCAGCCTTATTACTAGTTAACTAGTGAATAGAACAAGAAAATACATCTAACATGAAGGGCATGTAGTTCTAGGGCATGCTCTGTACTTTTTTTTAATGCCTTCTCCATTTTATAGGAACATTTTACATTTCCAGGCTGATTTTGTTCTTATAAAAATGGTGCTTTATTTGCAAAATTTCAGCCTGATGTTCTTAATCCATGTGTTCTTATATGCGGGTGTTTACTGTATTTCTTAGCATTAATTCAGTACTATTTCTTGGTTTTTCTGCGGAGTTCAGAAATCAAACATTTAACACTTTAGCCATTCTTTCTCATTCCTAAACTACTTTTTTACACTTTGCTCGAAACATTTGTAGCTTGGGATTACAAAGATCGATGGGGCGGGGAGTTCACTACTTTGAAAATCCATATTAATTGTTCATCATGTGCAATTACCCATGAAGAGTTTCGCAGTCCTAGAGACGAGTAGAACTGCAAGCGTTCCAAAACACGAAGAAATTTAAATAGCCGCAGAATATCTGTGAAGGCTGATGAATAATAGGTAATGCTCCACAAATCGTCTGTTTCATTTACTTGTAAGTACCTTTTTAATAAATATAATCGTATAATTACTTTGATAAAACAAAAAACGATTAGTTAATTCAGTCTGAGGAAGCCTGTACAATAACAATAAACCAGCAAACTCAATAGCGATCTGAGAGAGCCTTCGAACCGATATTGCAAACAATATTTTAATTGCTGGGTTCGTTTCAGTGCTTTTGATTAATTTGTTTCAGTGGCATGCAGGATGGCTTTCTCAAGCAAGTTGTTCCAAGATTTGGTTTCAATTATTATCGGTGCTAGTATCAGGATACATAAGCCAGTAGATAAACAAAAAATGTGCAGTATTGCTCAATTAGTAGCGTGCTGCACGGAATAAATAGACAGGACAAGTTTGTTGGAGTTATACAGAGAAGCCCGTTGTTCGATGGAATCTTCACAGTACTATTCCTATGCCTAGCAAAATGCATTGACTGCTATTGAAGTGATAACGTATATTGCATGTGGACATATTCACCATGCAGAGGTCAAACTCCTGAGAGAGAATTTTCACGCCTTCACGATTTAAAGCTTTTTTCAGATTCTCTCACTAAAGAGTGGACGTAGTTATGTTTTAAAGATTGCTTACGGTTTAGCTTTCAAATTAGCGATAATTTAATTTCCGATAATACGTGCCACTCACTTGCTTCACATTTTCATCGCTTGTTTTATTCATGTGGGTTCTTGAGCCTGGGTATTAGCTATGCCATGCTGATAAGGCCTGTAATAAGGCCGAAACAGCTGTCATCTCCAGGAATTTCTGAAAGGGGGGGTTGTACACTACCGAAGTAGCCTTGAACACCAATGGTGTGGAAGGCGAGTAACTTGACGACAAGCAGTCGAATGGTAAAAGTGAAATAACTTCGTAAAAAAGTTTTATTCTATTATTATTTTACGAAGAATCAAGCAAAACAACAACAACAAAAATTCTCAAAGGGGGGGTTGTAACCCCCTCAACCCCTCCCCTGGATCCGCCTCTGCCATGGCTGCTAATGCTCAGGCTCAAACTTTATTTGGTAGATTTACGGGGTAATGCCCGCTACCACGTGGCCATACTGCCCAATGAGTGGCTTTCAGCTCAAACTGTGTGGTATTCTTGTCACTCGAAGCCACATCCCACATGCTTCACATTTTCACAGTTATCAATGTGCCAACCAGAGGTTTATTGGCTTTTGAAACAATGACTGCTTTTGTTTGGTGGTTTGCAAATTTGAACATCAAAAGAAATTTGACGTCAATGTTTATAAACAGAAAGCATCGATGTTGTCCGCATTAAGTTCTTTGACTCACTGTTTTACCTCAGCTGGGTAAGATTTGCCTTTAAAAGCTGCTAAAATGTGTCTTGAGCTCTCGAATCCTGAAAACGTTCAGTTTAGAATTTTAGAATTTCACTTAGTAGTCAAAGAATTAATAGTGGAGACCTTGTTAATAATGGCATTTCGAGTCGCACGGAGAAACCCTATTCGCTGTGATGCAAATGTCTTCCAGAAAGACCAAAATGCCATGGTAATAATAACAACTCCAAAACGCTAAGGTTCCCGTCATTCCCGTCCCCAGAGACCGTGATTCTTTCGGTCAGCGCCGAGAATAGTCCTGCGCAGTGGCGGCCGTGTAAGGAAAGGGGGTGGGGAGCGAGAAAACGGGAGAATGGTGGGGGCCTGGGGAGAAGAAGAGAAAAGGAACAATAATTTATTCAGTCCCAAGGCTACGCTGCTGACTGAAACGTAAAATGAGACTGATCAAATCCTCAACATGTAGCTTGGAATGCACCTCTTCTTTTTCAAAAATTCTATAAAGTGGAGGAATAGAAGTTATGGCATTCAAATCCATAGTACAATAGAACTGGCGCTAAGGCACTGATCTTACTGAAGTGTTAACAGTTTCAACTGTTTGCGCCAAACAGTACCTCTTCGCCGACCATTATAGGTTCTGGTTTTGTATATAGCGCATATTTGACGAGAGCGAGCGAAAATCAAATTGAATTTCGGCAAAATAATATTTTATGACTTGTTCCGAAAGTTCCCCTTCGTTCAATTCAAGCGATCAACTGTTCTTCGAGAAAACGTTATCAAAACTGCTGATGTCTAGAGCGAATTAATTAGTTTCGGCCATTTTGACGAGATCTAAAAACTGTAGACCAAAACAAAATCGAAAACGTTGAGGAAAACTCTCTTTATTAAGGCAATACCACGTTCAGGGGATTTGGAGACTATTGTTTTAAATATCCTTCAGTGAACTGTGAACGCTCCGTGATTCTGTTGATGTTCATTTACAGCTTCGTTCGTTGCGAGAATTTCAATGAAATGCAATTTATATGGAGTAATCGTCGTATTAAATTCCCCACAGTTAGATTCAACATATATTCTTGGCGACTTATTATTGGCGTGTTATCATGCAGCTTTCCTCTGTTGACGGTAGCATGGACGATAAATACGCCACCTTATAATTTAATTATTTATCAAACTTAACTTTAATTTTTTTTTTTTTAAACGGGCCAGCAAGTTTACCTTGGCTATCACAGCTATAGCCAGGTTTGCCAATATATCGGCTCGTTTGTATACCCTTTGATCTGGCTGGATCAGATTTAATTATGTGAATAAAAACGTTTTGAAAGGCCGCTAAAAGGATTTCTGTATTCGCGTTGACTAAACATTGGTAGGCGATTAATCTAATTGGAGTCGGGGGTGTCTCCTTGTCATTTCCTCTTCAGCACAGTTCCTGGCTTGGTCATCGGTTGAACGGTGTTTGACGTACTCTGTCACAACATGACGCCTATTGTAAAAAATGGCATTGTTTCAAATTTTGGCAACCAAAGTAGAACATTGAGCGAAGAATAATCAGCCTATGCTCGTAACGACTGGAAAACAAAACACACTTTGAAATGTCTTGTTTCGGCCTGTGGTGAGTCGGTATTGAGGCAAATGTGTCAACAGTTATATTTATTACTTAAATATTTGCTAAAACGCTGAGCCTTCAAACTCAGGGGACATCTGCAGAACGAACAGGAAGAAAACTGGCTGTGCGAGCTACCACGTACATTTTTTTAGCTAACAGAGATCTTATATGGATGGAACGAAATAACACTTGGCAAAAATAAGGTAATTTTCCAAAGATATATTTAATGGCCTTTCGTAGTGTTTAACGCTTATATTCAAAGTGGCGTGAGAATTAAAATGGAGATGTCAGGTGCTTCAATTATGGCGTTGATGTCAGTGAAACAAATGATGTAGATGTAGGAAAGATCGTATCGTACATGCTAAGCAATGAAATAAGAATAGTGACCTTGAAACACTGACTAGTGATTCAAGCGAGAGAACTGGTGAATGAGTAAAGACAGGGACGAAAAAAAATCATAAGGCTAGGTAGGACAATGTGTTTGATGTATATTTGCACTAATTAAAATTCAACAATAGAGATTTTTGATAAATTAGCGCCTTTCGCCGGTCCAACCGTGTTTTTTTTATTCCTCGTTAAGCTCTGACCTTTCCTACTATCCATGCATATTATTTTCAGCAATATTTAACACACAGCCTCTAAATATGTCCTGCGTGGTCTAAAGCAAATTTAACAGTTATCCTAATTTACATTGTCCCGTTTTTCATTCTCCATGTGACGTTCTTAGCAGGAGGATTCAGGATTCACCTTCAATCAATTAGTACAATTTCAACATATGACTGTTTTGCAAGTCATCTTCACCGAAAGACCCTAACTAAGTCCAACGAATGCATAATTGCCAAAATTGAGTTAGACAGTAGA
>OX419336.1:14710978-14730978 GCA_948470475.1 Galaxea fascicularis | reverse complement strand
AGGTGGACAGACCCACCAGATTCCCAAAATGGCTTCGTAGTTTTACCATACATCAAAGGTGTCACTGAACCACTTATAAGAATTCTTAACAACAACGGCATCCGAGCCACCACCAGACTGTTTAAGACCCTGCAACAGGAATTTGCGTCTCCCAAATCAACATGATCAAGATCCCCATCAGATCGGCAAACGAACATTGTTTATAAAATCCCCTGTGCAGACTGTACATGAAACTACATTGGAGAAATGGGTAGATGCTTACACACTAGAAAAAAGGAACACATACGAAACACCAAAGTTTTTAAAAGTGGTTCCAATATTGCCAGCCATGCGCGGCTCGAAGGTCACTATTGGTTTTGAGAATGCACGCGTCATCGACAGAGGCAATTCACGCGTAAGGAAAACGCTGGAATCCTGGCACACTGCAACTACTAGCCAGGCAGACAATAACTGTAAGCAGCTGCCAAGACAATACTCAATTTTATTGTAATCTTTGCTATGATATTAGCATTTTATTATCACACAAGTATTACCTTTGTATTATTGTATTTATTCATATTTGTTCTTCATTTTCTCACCTTTTTGTACATATATATCTTTACCTTCGCTTTTTACATCTCACTTTTAAAGATTGCAGACTGGCAATCGAAAGCTCGTGTTTTTAAACTTTTTAACCAGAGAACGTCTTTTCAGTTAACTTTACAATCATGCCCCCTGGTTGCTCATCGATTATTATCATTGTTCAAATGTTTTCCCTTTCAGCCAAGCTCGGGTTAAAATAAGATAATGGGACTAAGATGCGTATCAAATACTTCTTTTCAGTTGAATTTTCAACAAGCGATATGATTTTGGCATGAGAGATAATTTCCTAAATGTATACCATAATGTATTTCTTGGCTGATACCAATTTCAGTGGCATCAGAGTGAGTTTTCAGCTGAAAAACGAATTGAAATTTTAATAAAAAGTCAGAAATTCAGTATTGGAGAGGCCTTCTGAGAAAAAGCCGAAAAACAAAATTAACCTACATTGTTATAACATTTATAAAGGTACCGATTTTCATTAATGGCTATATTCAATCAGGATACGTTTCCTAAACCAATAATAAAATTGCCAGCCCATGGAAACCTCTTCTTTTGCCAAAAATGCATCAATAAGCTCGTGTACTGTACTCTATAGTATACAATGGGTATGGAATCCAAAAATCTTTCTTGTCGCTTTATAAATAAACTTTTCGATTCAATTGCTGTCCGCGGCTTCTCGCTGTAGCAAACGGTGGTAAGAAATGCAGTTTTCGTTCACTTTTTGTTATGGTACAATGACAGGATTCACAAGTAAAGTAACTAGACAACTATAATAAAAGCAAGGGTAACTTGCTGGGGGGTGAAACCGACAGTGAATATCGCATTGTAATGTTACGAGTTAAAGGCGGACCGACAAATAAGCAACCCCAAATCCTCAAGGTTGCAAGTGAGAAATATTGCTTGAAGAGGAGCAAATTGTATGAAGTCATTCAGTCACTCACTCATTCAGGTGATCAATATTTGTCGTCTCTAGTGTGGATAATTAAAATTATTTGCCATTTGGGCGGCAGATCCTTTTTTATCAGTTTACATCAACTTAATTGACCGTTTATCATCCTTTGACGATTTAGAAGGCCAAGGCTGAAGGGCCAAGGCTGAAAGGAGCTGTAAAAATTACAGTGGGAATCATGGAGATAAGGTAAGGTCCGACAAAGAGATATTGAAGGGAGATGTGTACAAAGCTACCTGCAGATTTTATAAAGGGGCTGGAGGCTGTAAAACAGGGCGCATTACCGCGGCATTGGGTGCATCAAATGACCTATTCTATTCAATAGAGCGCTCGAGCCGACATTGTGCCGGTGCGATGATAATTGCAACGAATCTTAGCCGCACTGGGTCTAGTATCCAATTGTACTCACCTTGGCAATTCCGAAACATCTTTAATTTGCGCGTTAATGGCTGCTAAAATAAAGTCAAATCTATAATCGTTTCTTCTTCAATATCCTTCGATCTTGTCAGTTCGTTCAACTGAAAACGTTACAATTTAGAAAGATTTCATTTTGACAACCTATATAGTACAGAATATGGAGTATTTTGAAATGACCAAGGTGAGACGTGTCTTGTGCGATTGCAAAAAAGCCTCTCTGGACCCCTTGGCTATGCTTCTCGGTTCTGATCACTTAAGGACGTTCGTGCTAATTGTTCACGCGCATCCCTACTGCGCAGGAAGTCATGCCATGTCAGTCATCGAGCAAGTGCGCTGAGGAAGAAGGCTAAGCAAGTAAAAGGATGGTAGCTTTGGCATTCCCTTCGCCTTCAGTTTACTCTCAAATGATCGATGACCCCTACTTTTCTTTCCAGATTTTATTTACAATAATCTCCACCTTGTCCAAAAATGAAAAAAAAATCAATGTGGGAAGTTAAAAAAAGATCGAATCCTGCAATCTTGCGGCTCAGTGCAAGGTGCGTGAAACTACGGTCGCTAAATGCGAACTTGTTCTATAAAGGACCTCGATCGAGATCACCAGTTGACTAAATTCACTTAATAGATCCACTTAAACAATATTGGCCATTTGAACATTTCACTTCAAAGACTTAATTGCAATATTTTTGGGTTTACAGACACTGTGACCTTATTAGCTAACAAAGTTCGTTTTTTTCAGATTTAGGGTGTTCTTCCGGGTATGTTTTTTCCAAAATGAAGTCGGTGACCCCCCATTTTTTTTATTATTATTATTATTTCTGACATAACTAACTCATCACCTTACAGTGGTAAAAGTCTCAGAAAAAAATCAATGTTACTATAACTGATCGTGCTACTTTGCTGTAGCTCAAATATAAAGATATGGCATGAAATAAACATACGACCAGAAAGTTCGCTGATGAAGGCCTTGGAATTTTGAATTATAATGAATCATAATTTTCGAACGGATAACGCGTCAAAGACGCTCTTATGCGAGAAACAGCAAATAAAACAAAAATGGGAATAACAAGATGTGCCCGGTTGCAAGATCGTTAACGTTGAGGATGCTGCGTGTTGTCTTTTAAATTAACAGTTGCTTGCGATGGAACGCAATCC
Organism: Galaxea fascicularis; assembly: GCA_948470475.1. NCBI lineage: Eukaryota > Metazoa > Cnidaria > Anthozoa > Scleractinia > Euphylliidae > Galaxea > Galaxea fascicularis. The sequence goes on along the minus strand of OX419336.1, from coordinate 14,727,878 downwards.
AGAATATCGTCATACTTAAAAAATCCCCTTTTCGGGGATATCGAGTATTTGGAGTAAATACCCGTCGCACTTGATGGAATCCTTTGCATGCGCAGCAGCCTCCGTTTATTTTCCAGGGAGGAAGGGAGACACTTGTACAAAAGAACATGAATAGGAGTTACTTTTCGCACGCCATACCTCTCAAGCGGACTCGCTCAGAAAGGGCACAACTGGCATAGTTTAATCAGAGTCTTCATAAAGCTGCACTTTGGCGTCCTATCCAGACCTAGAGAAAATGGAAAATGTTTTGGCCCTTTCGCGCTTTTTGGCGCTTTGTCCTTACGCGGGCTTGGCTTTGGTCCAAAATGAGTAAGAAACGGACCCGGCCCCTCGGGCCCATCCCCTGGATCCGCCCACACTGTTAGCGGAATTAGTCTGTACGTTTCCTGTTCTACCAAGCATAGAAGCTGTATAACGATAATTCGTTGCGTTTTAACTTGTCTCATTCGTGAGCATGACTGTTGCTATTCGTACTACGTTCGTGAAGAATTTTTTAGTCCTTCACATTTCAACGATATTTCAGTAAAGATCAGCACTGTTTGGAATTAATACCTTACTACTTCAACCAGAAAGGCGAGAAACTCCAAAGTGGCCATTAGAAATAAACGGGAAAATAGCCGAACTTTCCAATAACCACTGCTGGAAAGCGTGCAACAATTTCCGACAATAAAAACAACAAAAAGAACAACAACATTGTTAGCCGGCAGTTAGCATGGTCTGCAGTGCTAGGCTTCTCCGTATAAGGAGTTACCATTACAATGTCTGCGGTTTTAGAAGGTAGTCTAGCAGTTCCCGTAAGCTCTCTTAGGCCAGCATCATTAAGCTGGTATGAGGGTGGAGGCTACCCCCTGAAAGAAAACAGAGGCGAGAGGCGGTTTTATGCTGACTGTGGCGCCAACGATGTTTTGTAGCTAACATGGCGGTTCACGAGAGAGGCCGCTCTGTGGAAGGATTCCAGGACCTACCCAGGCAACTTGGGCAAGTTTTGAATGGCAAAAATTTCAATCGATGTGATTTTTTGCTGGTAGGACTGGGTGGCCCAACAACCGAAAAAAATCTTTAAAGTGGGAATTGGGAGAAGTCAGTTTTATGCTCGTGTTATGGTGGATTTACCCAGAATTCGTTTCGGGCACTAACAAGACAAGTTGAGATACGCGAGACTGCTTCTCAAGAACTGGCTGACGCACGGCCAGCAGAAAACGTGAGAACAAACCTTGTAGCCAAATTCTAAGGTCTGGCCTTAAGGTTTGCTATTGATTTTTGAACAAGATTTTCCATTAAAAAATTGACGCCAATGAAGTACACTTTTTGGTGTTGCTCTTTGACCAAAAAAGTAGCCTTTGGGATTTGTTACCAAATGAACGGTATATTGCAATAGAAAAATGGAGTCATCGTCCTGTTTTTGAGCTGTGATAGGTATCGAATTAACCAGTTGGCGCTATGAACACATTTTAATAATGTTGTGACTTAAGTTAGGCAAACAGCAAAGTTAAAAGAAATAACGTTATTTTTTACGCACTTCTGCACATCATCCATTCAATGGATTATGTTACGAATGAGGCGTGAATTACCATCGGGAAGATAGGGGAAACTCCTATCTAAATTTAGGGAGGAGATTGTCAGATTGAAATTTGGGAAACTCGGTCTCTGGGGTAACAAATGGTAACAATGGCTTTTTTTGTCCGGTCTAAGAGGAACCAGTCTCTAAAATTCAAATGGTTTTAAGTTACGGCACTAGAAGCGCGATTTTGCTCCTGGTCACATTTAAGGTGCTTTGAGGTCGCGGGGGGATATATGGCCATGAATATTTTCATAAGGCAAAAATATAGGTAAGGTGCTATCATGTACCTTTATTATTAAAAAGCCGATTCCGCTAGTACTTTACAGAGACAATGGGAAGTAATTGAAGTTCACAATGATTGCGTTTTACTGACTAGACCCCTGTTTGCGACAATGCTGTAAGCCACTAAACTCAATTTTTGAAATACGTGGTTTTGTGTCAAAGTTTTTTCCTCGAGTGGAACACCACCAAAGTTGATTTTACCACTCAGTGATCATGACTCCAATTGTTTCATTTCTATTTTAATTGAAAGTTGTTTGCGTCTAAAGTCGCAAAATCTAGCATTCTAGAATTCGAAGTCTTCAATCTTCAATCTTCAATTCTAAAGCTTATTTAAATCTACAATCTACAATCTACAATACATCTAGTTTTACATCCCTGAAATTCTCTATCCGCGCGGAATCCTTGGACACAAAATTAGTTGTCTTGTTTTACGCTTCCGAAGGCTTCCCAAGCATTCATGAGTAAACTGATTAATTAACGCAAGAACTACAACTATGGTAACTTTGATATTCTTAACCCACGGGCTATCGTTAGCACTGCACGTAGAAAAGACCATTGCGTTGCTATTTAATTGGTTTTGCGAATGACTCGAAATGCGTAAGACGTTCCTGCGACACGATTTGACCTTTTCATAAATATTTCGCGTATTGTCGGTATTATTCGTCCACACTTCGTGCATACTCTTTACATAAATGCATACTGATGCACTATCCTATCCCCCCGCGCGACCTTAATTCCAAACTAATAAAATTACTAACACCACCCCTTCTTTTGTTGTTTGTGTTCATGTTACCCTGCTAAGTGTCATCGCCGCTGCGGTTTTGCCAAGTGCTTAAAGCCTGGTTTTCATATGATCGTCCCGATCGTCCCAGTCGTCTAAAAAAATGTTCAGACGATCGGGACGATCATATGGAAACGCTACCCAGATGATCGCAAATGACGCGGACGACTAAGACGACCTCGATCGCTTGGATAGAATTGAGTTCTATCTGGACGATCGGGACGATCGTGTAAATTTTGAAGCGATGATATGGAAACGCTCTCAGACGACTGAGACGATCAGGACGAACAAAGGCTATCCCAGACGTCTTCGCTCCTATCCCACATTTCCTAGCTCACGTGTTCCATTTCAAAATGGCGGCAGTAAACACGGAGTTGAACGCGTCACTTTTTATGGAAGAAGTGCAAAAATATCCTGTAATTTACGACAAATTTTCTAAGGACTATAAGGATAACTTTATAAGAATTAATATCTGGAAAGCAATAGGAGAGAAATTCGGCTTGGACGCAGCGGAAGCAGAAAAAAGTATAAGAATGTCCGAACTGTGTATGGGCGATGCTAGTGACTTGAGAAAAACAAAATTCTGTACCATCTGGTTCTGGGTGTGATGCTGTCCCCTCTCCAGCATAGTTCAGTAATTTGGATTGGTTGTCAAATCACATCAACCAACGACCATCCACTGTTACAAAGTTACAGAGTCGCGATGAAAGCCAAGATGATGAAGATCATGGTGAAGAAGCAGAAAGTCTTTGAAGCGATCGAGACGATCGGATGGAAACCAGCAATCGCCTCAGTCGTCCCGATCGTCTCGAAATTTTTGGAAACGACTGGGACAATCGGGACGATCCGGAAGATCATATGGAAACCAGGCTTAATGTTTCCAATTTCGCCTTTCAAACTGACCGCGTTGTCTCCCCAGTCTTTCCCTCGAAATCCACGTTGCCGTTGCCGTTGCCGTTGTCGTTGCCGTTGCCGTTGCCGTTGCTGTTGCCGTCGCCGTTGCCGGTGTTTAAAGTCTTTAATATTTCAGACAAGAGAAACGTTTTGACGGCAAGTTTTAATTTCTCAATCACTCTTTCCGCTAACGGCCACTTTTCAGTGTCTAAGGCTATTGTTTTGCGCTCTATTAATTGAGTGTAGCCACTTGAGGCAGTTGACCGGCGTTTAACTCTTTCCCTACAACCCCTTCAAATATCATCCATATATGGATGATACGTAAAAAAAATATAAAATATTTGCGTTACTTCCGATTGCCACCAAATTTGGCACACAGGAAGCTTATAGATTTAGCCAATAGCACGCCAATTTTCACGCCATATAAGGTAGTGGCTGCCGAAGGACGATTTTTTGAGTTTGGAGATCATGGCGTCCGCAAGCAAGAGACGAAGAGATGAGATATACGATCGGGATGAGGTGTTATATCTGGTTCAGATGGAAAATCAAGTTGAAGATAGTGATATCGAAGGGATGTCTAGTGGAGAGGAAAGCGATTTAGATCACCAGCTCTGCGATTTAGATCAAGAACTGAGGTAAGCGATCAGTAAACTTCCAAACATCTCGCTTCGCAACCTTGGCAAAATTGGAAAGGATTGTTTTGAAAATGTAATGATATGACATTTAGATCGGTTTTTACATTCAAAAACTTGCAATTTACTTGAATAGACCTCCAAATTAATATTTGCGTGTTCAAAGCTCGATAAATTTGCCCGAAAGTTAACTTTTTGATGGCCAGAGTAATATTTTGTGATCTACATGTGAGAACGCGAAAGTCACATGGGGACGCGATGGCTGCGTGGGGACGCCAAGGTATAGAATGTCACTCACGCGACTGTTTTTATTTGTTTCAATGCAAGATGCAAGGCTTTCTGCCTTTTTCTCTCACTGTTTAGATTTTGATTATGTTTTTGTTTGTTCCCTGAAATATTTTAAAGATACATATGAATATTATTTGGTGTATGTTTTTGTTTGTTACATATTCATACGTGTAGATTGTGGAGATTTTGGTTTACCTTGATCTTCGTTCCCTAGCGAAATTTTCAGATTTATTCATATTATTACTTATCCTCATTGAATGTTGATTGCCAGTGGTAAATGATTATGTTTGTTACATGGCCATTTTTATAGATGTATATATATTTTTTAATTTAGTTATCATATTTCTTTAGTTATGTTGATTCTCCAAGTGTTGAAGATGCTGCCAGTGTTGTTAACACTGGTGCACAAGTTCCTTTGGTGTTACCTGCTGCCGTGACACCAGCACCTGCACCTGCACCTCCTGTAGTGGCACCTGCATCTCTGGTTGCTGAAGTATCTGGGATTCTTTTAGGTCAGTATTACATTAGCGTGACAAATAATAGTGAGCAGGAATTTAGTATTTTTTGTAGGCTCTTATCCTCATACATGCACTACGAATTTCAATTGTAATCATTTTTATTTTGTCCAGATTCCAGACCTCCATCCACTTTTTATGGTTCAGCAGCTCCTCATGCACGTCCAGGTCAGTGTAATTTTATTTTCAAAATAGCATGTGTTGTTAAGTGCAAACCCAGTGGCACTGTACTTATTATACTTGGCTATAAGACCATTATTTTATTTCTTTTGCCTTGTGCATTGGGTTTCAAATTATCAGTCGTAAACTGTACTTTTATGCTCGTGTAGCTCCTGCTGTCCTTGCTGCTGGTCAGACTGCTAATCGTGGTGCTGGTCGTGGCAGAGGACGTGGTGCTGGTCGTGGCAGAGGACGTGGTGCTGGTCGGGGTAAAGGACGTGGTGGACCTGTTGGTCGTGGTAGACAAGGTGTTGCTGGTCGTGGTGAGGCAGGCGAGGCTCCCTACAACAGCTATGATGACAATGATGTCTCCAATCCTTTGCCACCGTTTGCCCCTTCACGCCCTCCTGGTGGTCACTTTGGTCGTCCTTTGCTGAGGAACACCATGACGAGGGCTATTGAGTTTTTTTTCCTATTTTTTACAACCGAAATGATAGATAGTATAGTTAATCACACTAATAGTTATGCACAAGAGAGGATCTTTTCCGGTACACATAGGTTTTATGCCCAGCCTGATGGCAGCTGGAAGGATGTGACAGCGGATGAAATCAAAAGATTTATTGCTTTGCTTATTTATTTTGGTTTTGTCCATGTCCGTGGCGATGTTACCAAGAACTGGAGCACCAAGACCCTTTTCCATGGTCTCTGGGCCCGTGCCATCCTGTCAAGAACTAGATTTTTTGCTATTCTAGGGATGTTGCATGTTGTTGATCCAGCAACAGAGACCCCTGGGGATAAATTGCGTAAAGTGGAGTCTTTTGTGTCTTATTTCAAAACAAAATGTAGTGAATTGTACCAGCCTAAGCAACATGTGGCAATTGATGAACGTATGGTCAAGTCAAGGCACAGGTCAGGTATACGCCAGTACATCAAAGATAAGCCCACCAAATGGGGAATCAAACTCTGGGTCCTGGCAGACAGCTCCAATGGCTATACCATAGATTTTAACATCTATATTGGTAGAGCGGCGGGGCGGGATGTCAGTGAACATGGGCTTGGGTATGATGTAGTAATGCGTCTCATGGAGCCTTACTTCCATCAGGGTTACCATCTCTATGTAGACAATTTCTACACTTCTTTTACCCTAATGAGACATCTCTTTGATAAGGGTATCCCTGCCACAGGTACTATTTTAGAGACTAGACGTGGTTTCCCAGCTCATCTTAAAAATAGTAAAGATTGGGCAAAAGGTAAGGAAAGAGGAAGTATGCGCTGGGAAAGAGACCCTCCCTGTCTCGTTTTGCAGTGGGTAGATAACAAAGTAGTGTCCATGATTACTACTGTGGGCAATGCGAATGACCACGTTAAGGTCACCAGAAAACAAAAGACTGCAGGTGTATGGAGTAGAAAAGATGTGCGACAGCCACAAACTTTTCAAACATACAACAAATACATGAATGCAGTCGACAGGTCAGACCAAATCCTCACCACATTCAACATCCAGCGTAAATGCATGAAATGGTGGAAAACTATGTTTTACCATCTTATTGATATAGCTATTGTGAATAGTTACATTTTGTTTTTAGAACATCAGGCCAAGTTTCCTGACAATGAAGACCTCCGGAGACCAGCTGGCTATTCGCAGATGGATTTTAGAGAGGAAATTGTTAGGCAAATCTGTGGTTTCCCTGAGTATGGTGATCCCCCTGTGTCTTCTGCTGCTAGACCAGCTGAAGATCTTTCTTTATTTGAAACCCAGCATTTACCAGTTATCTCTGATCTGAGGAGAAACTGTGTGGTATGCTACAAGCAGGGTAGGGGGCAAAGAAAGGTTTATTCTCACTGTAGTGCACCACAATGTGAGGGTAAGCATCTGCACATCACCAAGGAACTGAATTGTTTCCAGGAGTTCCACAGCAAAGAATATCATGGGCTATGAATATTTATCTATGGTGCATGTTATGCTATGTTGTTGTGTTTAGTAGGGTATAGTTTATTTTATTATATTACATTATTTTCAGTGGGGCTGGCAGTGGTTGGCAGGGGTGGTGGTGAGCTTTTCTTTTCACCAATTTTGATGTAGACACACCCAAACATTTTTTTGTCTCAAGATACCTGTGGCTAACAGCATTCAAAAACCTTGCCAGTTGGGTCTGGAAGGGGTAGTGGAAGGCTTTTTTTCATCATTTTGCAGCTTTTTCATGCAAACCTTCCTAAGTAGGTCTAAGTAGACACACCCAATTTTTTTTTCATTTTTTTTTTTTGTCTTTTTGTACCCCATGGTACTTGTGACTACCAATATTCACAAACCTTGCTAATGTGGGTTGTCAGTGGTTTAGGAAGACTTTTTTCATCATTCTATAACATTTTTGTCTAAATCTTTTCATGCAGACAAGCCAAAAAAATTTCTGGAAAAAAAATTTTTTTGACCTCTTTTGCATATATAAGAAGGTGTTATTTATAACATTGCAGTAAATCTTGTTTCTGTTTCTTTTCAGGCAAGTTTGGTGACCATTTTGCCTATAAAACATAGAAACAACTTGTTTTTACCTTTTCCCTGGAATAACACTTCATGTTGCACAAAGGGAATTTTCCTTGAATATATTTGCATAAATTATGCAAATTTTTTAACTTGTGAATTTTTTTAGGTGAACTGAATTGGGATTCTGAAAGGGAAAATATATTTTTTTCAGAGCTTTTTTATTCCTTTTTCAAATGAGGTATAGCTTAACACACTGCTGTAAATACCTGTAGAGATATTCAATAAAATGTAAAGCTCGCCAATTTTGCCTGTTTTTTGGGCTGTAGGGAAAGAGTTAAAGCTGCCTTGGAATGGTCTTCTCACCTCGGCTAGCCGAGTGCCCTGGCACGAACCGTTTACATGGCAAAAAGCTATCCCGCCTAGAAGGGTGCCCCGGGCAGGCAGACAGGGCGCCCCGGGGAGGCGGGTTACCCTGTCTACAATATCATGTAAACGCCTCAATGGATCTTCTTAAGAATCGTAGGAGAAGATGACTCTCGCAGGGTAGCTCGTTTAGCCGGGGCACCCACCCTCCATATAAATAGGCCCATAGAGAGTGTGTTTTTAACGTGTTGTCCATCTAGCTGCAGCGTTTACAGAGAAGGAACATCGTTTATTCCTCGACAAGTTATAAACAAGGTGTGCTCATTTCAGTCCACACTGGAATTTAAATGTGACTGTTCGCAAGATGGAGTATTTGTTTGTAAAACCAAACATGATTATACCATGGCTGTGTTTATTCGGTCAGGCAACTGTCATTACCCAAAGCGATTAGAATCAGAAAATGGTTTAAAGCTGTTTCTGTCAATATTTGTGGAAGGAACCGCGATTCGTAAAGCCAAACAAAAGGTAATTAAGCCACTTAAGGTAGCTTTACACGGTAGAAGGTACAAACACAATGCATTAGCCCGAGGAATGTCATTTCAATGGCTGAATGATGGCAGATAAAATTCTTAAAATTACAGATACCAAAATTGATATATTTATGGATTTATAAGTGAGGTTAATCAAATATCTTGGCGAGTGACGGTAAGCTGTAATGGCTATTACATATGTGTTTGTCAATGTAAAATAAGAGATACATTTTGTCATTAAGTCATTGCAGACTTGAAGGTCAGGCGTTTGTTGTGGGGTTTTCCTTCTTCGGAAAGTAACTGGAGGCTACTTCAGAACAGTACATAGTTGCTTCGCAATTGGTGAAATTATAAAATTATCCTTTTTTCACAGGTAACGAAATCTGTTGGATTAAGAGTTATGAGACCAATGGAAACCTGACAAACCTCGGCGAACTTATGAGAGGCCTGTGTTAAGCACCGACAAACTGTTTGTCTCCTTTCCTTTCCTCAAGCTATACGCTGTTTTCGAATCATAGTTGATCGCTTGTGTCAGTTACACCGTAATCAAGGTAGGCACGTGATTATGTATGTTAAATGGATCTATATGGTAACTAAACATTGATCACCTCGATTGGTCAATGTACTGTTGTCAGGAATCTTGAATAGGCCATATTCGTATTCTCGGTATTGAACTGGATCTAGCATGAAGTGGAGGCTCTTGCGGGGGAATACATTTACATATGAAAAGATTCCCCCGCAAGAGCCTCCACTTCATGCTAGATCCAGTTCAATACCGAGAATACGAATATAGCCTATTCAGCAGTAAACTAAGGTTGTATCAGAGCCTCGTGTCGAACCATCGTAAGTATTCAGGACTCTTCAGTGCCTTAGCAAGGCTCTTAATTCCTCTTAAAGAGCATTTTAAATAACGGAAACAACTGAGAGTGATGTCATTCTTAATTTTCACTGCTTTCACTTCCTGTCGTTAAATAAGAAGCCGTTACACGTTTTAAAATTATCTTTCTTAGCAATGAGTTAAAAAATATCGCTCAGGAAGAAAAAAATATCTTTTATGAAAAAAACAAAGACAAATAAACATACAAAACATGTCATGAGAAACTGTGGTACCGACGTAAAAATTCTTTTGGACATTCATAAAATCATGAGATGTTTCGCGGCATCAACATTTGGTGATTTCGGTAACGCCGGCAAGTCATCAAGAAATCCAGGGCTGGATTCACGAAAGCATCCTAAGCCTTAAGGCTGGTTCTCACTAGCGCATAAGCATAAGCACAAGCCTTTCAACTAATCACAGGTCACTTTGACCCAGACTTCTGCCGAAAGCATCACAAGCAAAATGGCGTACGCTATCACAAGTAATGCAAAGAGAAATATCTCATTATCGTCAGCCATCTTGTTTTTAAACATCGAGGAGATCTGGTACCGAGGATTGCGTCAAAGAATGTATTCTGCGCATGCGTATTTCCTTATTCTTTTCACTTGCTTATGCTTATGCTTGTGCTTATACTTATGCGCTAGTGAGAACCAGCCCTTAACACTCTCCAAGACGTATGTATTCACGAATACCTCCTATTTTAAGACAAGTCTTAATTTTCCTCTTAAATTGGTCTTAAATTCAAATTCAGATCGGGGTAGCCATTCTGTTTTGCCGTCAAGCTTTACGGCGTGAACCGATACAACAGGCTTTATAGAATTAATTAAGAAGAACCTTGGCAAAAACCCACTCGTCGCTCGCAACCTGTTCCCGTGGAATTGGAAACTTGCGTGGCCTTAGAGAGCTTTCAGTGTATGGTTGAAGTCAGCCAAAGCTTTCGCGATGCATTACGATTTGATTTCGACATTGTTGATAACAACTGAGCAACTGAGTGCCATTATTCAAAGTTTTAGTTATTCATATGCGAGATCTGAGTCAGTTTGATTAGCCTGTGGGTGGTAATCCTACGCCTGTCTTATGAAGGGCGTAAGACATGATTCGTGAATAGCACTTAGGACATATCTTAAGAAGGTCGTAATTTTTCTGTTCATCTTAGGGGTATTTCATGGAATCCTGCCCCAGGTTCCTAAAGTTCGTGGATACAACGATATCATCAATATTGACGCCTTGCAAAATAGTCACCGTTCGAATAAATGTAACCGGCGTTTATACGGTAATGTAAGTTGCTTTCCACGATGTAATGGCTGAGTGATACTCTATTTTCTTTATTTTGTTCTCATGATCTGTGGTTTGCTACTCTTATGATTGCCTGCATTTCTGGACATAAGTGGTACATGTCATTACCTAAGATCTATGATCAAATGAAATTCAAAAAATTATACAAAAACTACCGGACTAATATATCATTGAAAGAAGAAATGCTACTAAGTTAATGTTGTAATGTCCACAGTTAATGTTACTTCCTGACGATTTTAACCCTAAAACGTACCACAGACAAAGTGATGAAATTTCGGAGCTTTCTCATCGATATCCGGAAGTTTAATTTCCCCATGTATCTCAGGCATAGGTTATCCAGAAAAGGCTACGTGTTTGGCATAAGGAGAGGTGGCGCCGACGATTGTCGGCGATCTTTGTCAAGCCACTGATGTTTTTCTTTCATGCAATTGCGCTGCATTAACCTCTACTGTCCTTAGTCACCTTACAGTGACACCTCGCCGGTGAGTGTATCTACCTTCAAAGGTGTCAGCCGTGTACTCACCGCTCGTCCTTTCTCTTTCTCAGTCAACGTGTTTGCATTGATTGAATTTGTTTTCCATGCAGGTTTTTCGGCATCATTTATGCTGCTTGCGTTTAGGTGACGGCTGAATATTTTTGAACTCACCCGTTCATTAAAACCGAAAAACATATGCATCTCTTCGTCATATCTACCCTGTTCAGGGCTTTCAGATATTTGAGGCGAGCGGGAACGAGCGTCTACGTTCGGTTCTTCCTCCCAGTTCCCGATCGATTTTCTTTCTTAATCTTTCGTTCGTCCCAAATATCTGAGAGCCTAGAACAGACTACTTCAGACGTCTGTTTCGAGGGGCCAGCGCCACGTATCCGTCATATTCTGCCTCACAAAACCAACATCCCCCAACCTTTCCCTGGCTTTGTGTTATGGAGCAACAGCTATGTGTTTATAAGAGATGGGTACCACAAAACATCCTAAGATAAGAGAAGACGATTATACGATTTTAAATCCATTTGCTGATGCTACTTGTGGCTTGATTTATTTAGTCTTAGCTGTACCATAATACAAGGTCGCGGTCTGCATGGTCTGGCATTATGCTTATGAGCAGTTTCGGAAGTGATCAGTGACCCCATGTCAACGGGAAAGCGTTTCTTCCAAGAATTAATTCGTCTAAAACATAATCGTCGTTTTGAATTTTTTTAATTCAGAGCGCTGAACACTCAGATATATCTTTACTGCGGATCTTGTTCTGAAGATTATTGGTTGGTGAAGAAAGTCATAACATGTTGTCCAATTTGGAAATTAATTGAATGTGATACGTATTTGCTGATATGAGGCTTCAGCATGACAAAATCAGTTAATGACAAAACAGTTCAATCCTTCATGAAACAAGCTTATTTAGAAGACTATGGAGGCTAAAAAAAGAAAAGAATATATATAGCAAGGATATGTATGGTATAGGTTATGTATGGCTAAACCGCTGGCCATCACACACAGTTGTTCATTGTTGTTTATTGACCAATCACATTAAACCACACTGTCAGAGCTTTGATCGAACATGGCTTTCGTGTTGTGGTATACGTAACATGGTGCCAGAAGTGAGATTGGATAATGTTCCTGGATTGTTCAGGTCACCGGGATCTAGGCATCGCGTCACCTGGACTTGAGACTATCATGGAGTTGACCCAATCCGTAGTTAGATGCCCTTCCTTCCATTTCTTTGAGCTTGGTCACAATCTTGGAAAGGAGTGCGGCGGGTTGTCTTCGAGGACTATGTACTACAGGTGGTAAAGTGGGGTCGGTCTTGATGGAGTAGGTTTTTAGCTCCAGATGCACTTTGGAGATCCGGGTGTCGGTCCAGTAACTCTTTCAGGTTTTCATCTACATGTATCTCACGTTCTCGGTGGACTAAGTTGAGGTGACAAACTTTACCTGACAATATTGGCTTAAGCTACTATCTACCACATAGACGTTCACATAGTAATCACTTTAAACCAGGCTGTCAGCATCCAACATGGCGTTCATGTTGTTGTGGTATATGTAACATCAACCCTCATTTTCTCAAGTCACTCAGTATTATGAAGTGTTAGTCCTTGTTCAACCTCAGCTCAAAAATCAGTACGTTTTTAATTGCACGCATACTGCTCAACTAAAAAAGAGATGCAGTTAACTCTTTTAACCCCTAAAATGTTCTCCTCCAAACAAAAGAAAAACAGTATAAAGGAGACGCTTTGCAGGCTTTCGTGACAGCCTTACGCAAGCTATAACAGTTTATCTCGCAAACAGATTTTTCAATTGCCAAAACCTAGTTACCTGTTTAGCTCTGTCCTGCTTCTCAACGAGACATGCGCACTTAAAATCCTGTCACCCAGTGAAATCACCTGTGGGCTTGACATGAATTGAAGCTCGGGCTGTGTGTATGTCAGGATCTGTACCGAGTCGCTCACGCTTGCAAAAAAAGATTACTTTCGTATCTCCTTGGATTTTAATCTGTATGATATATACGTCTATGAAGTTAATCTCCAAACTAGGGGTGCCTTGGTTTAGGGAAGCTTGCGAAAGAATTGAGTGCTTGGTTTTAAATTAGTATAATTTCTCAAGCTGGTGGTGAAACCTCTTTCATACAGAATGGTTCGTGCGTAGCTTTTATTATTATTTGATTTTTATTCTTTAGGAATACACATTAGCTGTATCGTGCAGCCTAAATTCTTTACAAAGTCGGATTTATCGTTCAAAGTTAGAATATTTCACACTGTGCCAATCCTAACAGCTGCGCGTGTTGCTTTTCGTGGTTGTCATGTCCACTACAATCACTGTCAGTGTTTGCCGGAAACTCTTACTCTATATTTACCTGTGATGTAATTTTCTCAACGGGTTATCTCAAAATTCGAATTATAGGACACGAAAACTGTACACTGTGACACCAATTAGTTTGTCCAAGATTGATTCATTTCTTTGAAACTGCAAAATGATTTACCCATTCCACATTCAACATAAGGTAAATCATCCTGATTCTTCTCTAGGTTTTTGCCCGATCCATTTCCGAGTTTTAAGCCAGCATACCAACTTCTCCTGTAATAGCGCGCGTTGTCTCCTTTTTTCTAAATACAACCAGTCTTCTTTGCAGATTTCTTGGTATGTAATTTTCAAAAATCTTGTAAGCTCGCGATTATGCAATTGTTTCGTGAGTAAACTGAAAACTGTTTAAAATAGATACCTGATGATCTACAAAAAAATCTCTTGCTTCGGCTTTAGGGCTAGATTCATAGAAGTGTTTTTTGATTTTTTTTTTTTTTTTTCTGATTTATTCAAATCAATTCGTTTACTTTGAGTGACCTGACAATATTGGCTTAAGCTACTATCTACCACATAGACGTTCACATAGTAAACTCCTTACGGGAAGGGTAACGTAACCCTTTAAGGTTATTCCGTGTGGACTAAACGACATCAAGGTCTTCTTGGTTTGCTTGATTTGGGCACATGGCACTACGCGTTTTAGCTGTGAGGTGTTGATCCCACTTGCGTAAGCACCAGTGTCCAGCTAACAGTGGAGGGTACTGTTGCCCACTTGTACAACTCCCCACCATTCATCGCTTTCGCAGGCATTCTCCTTGCCATTGATACCGTTCATCTTTAGGCTCGCTACATGCAGTACGTGCATATCATTGTCAGAACCTTCCTCATCCCTTGAACAGTCTTCTCCAGGATAGCATAAATCATTCAGCAGGTGGACATTGCTTTTCCTACTTCTTCACACTTGTTATTTGAGTATGTCTTTTTCATTGTCATTCCGTCTGCTTTCTCCTGATCCAACTTGCACAGTTTCCCACTGGCCGAGTTGAGGTATATTTCCGGTCCTTTGTCGCCGACAGGTTACATATTTACTCCTTCTCGGTGCATTTGCTGAGAGGTCCTCCGACCGTGAATTCGCAGTGATGATAAATTGAACATTATCATTCTTTACTCAGTTCATTCTTGGCCAGTTGAACGACGAATTAGCGTATCCTTCAGACTTTTTGCTTTACTCCCTTTTGTACGTTGGCGTCCGAAATCTCACTATTTTGACACCATGTTACATATATTACAACACGAACGCCATGTTGGATGACACACAGATCGCAGGACGCGACATCGCCCATAATGATTCAGTACTAGAGAAACTACCCCATCGTGCTAAGAGCTACAGCCTCAAATTAAACGTTGAGAAGTTCAAAGTGCGAAAACAGCAAGTACAACATCATAGGTCACATCATCTCGGCAGAGGGACTCAAACCAGACCCGGAAAAAGTGAAAGCAATGAGAGAAACGCCACCTCCTTTAACAAGAGAAGATGTGCGTCGGTTTGTAGGATCTATTCAGTATCTAGCCAAACTTCTCCCGATGCTGGTAAAAGTTGAAATGCCACTGCGGGAGCTCGCCAAGCCGAAAGATGGATTCTTCTACTAGGACAGGCCACAAGCAACTGTATTCCAGCTTTATTTCAGCTGTATTTCAGCTTTATTTCAGAAAAGACGTAAGAGTGCGGTGGGTGCTGTCCTCGGACAAGAGAAAGCCAATAGCCTATGCGTCCCGCAAACTTCGAGAATCAGAGCTCAATTCTGTGTGTAAATAGAGAGGGAAATGTTAACAATCGTTTTTAGCACACAAAAGTTTAGAGAATACATTCTTGTAAAAAAAAGATTTGTGGTGCAGACCAACCACAAGCCCTTAGTGACAACACCACGAAAACCTATGTCAGCAGCATCATTAACATTACAGGCGATGATTCTGAAAGTGAATGGCTATGACCTTAAGGTGGAGTATCTTCCAGGCAAGAAGCTCTTGCAGACACTCTCAGTCGTGCGATTCTGAATAAAGAACAACCCGAAGACGATGAAATCAAAGTGAACATGCTAGAACCAAGGCATGCAGAGCTCTAGCAAACAAGCTCCACGAGCCGTATGCCGTGATCCAAAACAAAGCAACAGGTCCGACACAACATCCGGCAATATTGGAACTCCTGTGATGAATTTGCAGTTGTAGATGGCGTGATCTACCGAGAAATAAGGATTGTAATGCCCCATCCATGAGGCCAGCCATGCTGAAGTTAGTACATGCATTACACATTGGAATAGTAAAATGTAAGCAGAGAGCCAGAGAAGCACTTTATTGGCCCGGAATGAGTGCACAAATTGAAGAAAAGTTCGAAAACTGTACTGTTTCCCATGACTATGCCCCTTTGCAGCAGAAAGACCCAAATCCCATCCCGGATCTACCTTGGGAGTGGCAGACAAGTCAAGAAGCCAGTCAAGCTAAATCCGGAACTTAGCCGAACTGTGGACTATCAATGAATATGAAAACTGGAAGACACTGTTTAACTGATGTTTAAATGGGGGGTGGGGATGTTATGTATGGCTAAGCCGCTGGCCATGATACACGGTTGTTCACTTTTGTTTGCTGACCAATCACTTTAAACCAGGCTGTCAGCATCCAACATGGCGTTCATGTTGTTGTGGTATATGTAACATCAACCCTCATTTTCTCAAGTCACTCAGTATTATGAAGTGTTAGTCCTTGTTCAACCTCAGCTCAAAAATCAGTACGTTTTTAATTGCACGCATACTGCTCAACTAAAAAAGAGATGCAGTTAACTCTTTTAACCCCTAAAATGTTCTCCTCCAAACAAAAGAAAAACAGTATAAAGGAGACGCTTTGCAGGCTTTCGTGACAGCCTTACGCAAGCTATAACAGTTTATCTCGCAAACAGATTTTTCAATTGCCAAAACCTAGTTACCTGTTTAGCTCTGTCCTGCTTCTCAACGAGACATGCGCACTTAAAATCCTGTCACCCAGTGAAATCACCTGTGGGCTTGACATGAATTGAAGCTCGGGCTGTGTGTATGTCAGGATCTGTACCGAGTCGCTCACGCTTGCAAAAAAAGATTACTTTCGTATCTCCTTGGATTTTAATCTGTATGATATATACGTCTATGAAGTTAATCTCCAAACTAGGGGGGTGCCTTGGTTTAGGGAAGCTTGCGAAAGAATTGAGTGCTTGGTTTTAAATTAGTATAATTTCTCAAGCTGGTGGTGAAACCTCTTTCATACAGAATGGTTCGTGCGTAGCTTTTATTATTATTTGATTTTTATTCTTTAGGAATACACATTAGCTGTATCGTGCAGCCTAAAATTCTTTACAAAGTCGGATTTATCGTTCAAAGTTAGAA
>OX419336.1:14685978-14705978 GCA_948470475.1 Galaxea fascicularis | reverse complement strand
TGTAAACAAACGTACTTTCTAAAATTTACTACTGATAATACTATCAACTGCTACTCGCGCACTATTTTAAATTCACTGTATCTTTATGAATTTTTCAGTTGAATATCAGCTCAGCCAGCCACCGCTACCAAGGTCAGCTTGTTATCACTTGTACGTCTCATCTTTAAATTAAACTCGGGAATGTAATTGATTCTCTTAGAATGCTTAATGGCCCAAACCACACAGGTCAAGGTTAAAAACTGTTTCATTATTCCATCATGTTTCACATCTTGCTAGTAGGGTAAAAATTTAGTTAAACGTTCTTTTCTTTAATTCAGTATACACTATAGTTTTGTATCTGAGAGGTGTCTAACAGTTGTTTTCATGAGTACTTGTTACTTCAGTTCAAAAGGCAGAGGTCCTTTTGTCTGTTATGTACAAGGAAAAACTAGGAAGGAATAAGTAATGGCGTTACACAAGCGCAAACCTCTTCATACCTGTAGCTAATTACCTTACTCACGCATAACCACAGGAACCTCAAATGTCTCTATGCCTTCCTTTTTTCACCCAGTTTGCTTGTTTTTGCCCGTCCGTATGATTTCTGGTATTGAAGATTTTCCGCTTTAATATTTTTAGTGAAAAACAGACAAATTTGTCTCTACGGCGGCGGTTTTCAGTAATGCCGAAGAAAGTCTAAATCCTTTCTGGCAAAACCTGTTTTTCAGTTTGAATTTCGAATTGGACTCAGTTTTAACTGAGAGAACAAAATGAAAACAGAATTTGCAGGTAAGGAGAGATAAGTAAAAGTAGTAACATGTGTGACACATATACAATGTATGTCGATCAGGCAGATGTGTAAGGAACAAAAGTTAAAATGACATGCTAGCTATACGTTACTGATAACAAAGCATAAAATTTCTGTGGGCAAATAACCACCACGCGATAACGTTGGTATTACTGCGGAGTAATTGTCTCTTTATGCATGACTGGTTCCCTCCCCTGAGCTTTTCATTAATGACATCAGTTGAGAGATTTTAAAATAACGAACGACTGTTTTTAGTTCGAGGTATAAACCAATTCACACTCTTATGTTAAACCATGTTGATGGCCAATAAGCGGCCAGTAGGGAAAATTGCGCTTAATTTCTCCGCCCATAGATTTACATATTTTGCCAGCTGCTCAGTGATGATACCACGAATTTGTACCTCTGTCGACAAATGGTGAAAATACTTAAAGTATGTGGGAGAATAGAGTCCTACGGATCCAGGTAAGAATTGAAACAAAATGTAAGACCAGAAGTGGCCTATGCTTCAGGAGCCACCAATTAACAACAAAATATAAGTGAATCACATTCTGGCAAAAAGTTCGAGAGTGTTCTCGTGTATTTCCCGGTTTCCTCTTGTTAATTTTACTTTGACCTTATTTTTACATATTCATTTAACAGCAAGTTGCTTTTACCTCGTTTTGTTGTTTGTTGTTTTTTTTTTTCAAACCAATTTTTTTCGGTTCTCAAAACATTATTATCCTCTCTATTTTTTTTTCAAAACAGATGGAGAGGATGATTAACGTCGTTTCGTATAAACATATTCTTCGTTTTTAGCAGGCAGTTGTTAATCATACACAAGTTTACACAAGTTTAAGGCTTATACCCATGTTTGAAAGTAACTTAAAAGTACATAAACGCTGGCAATGAAAGACAGGTCTCTTAGCCAGATCATTAAATGCAGCAAACAATTCAAGAAATAAAACAATATATAAACAGCCAAACATTCGTTCCTTGAAAAATGTTTTCTTCAGTTTATCTCCTCCCTTTTTAAGACTGTATGAATTTTTGATGATGGTTTTGCAATAATATAATTAAGTTACATGTCTGTAAATATAATATACGATATTTTTATTCCCTAGTTTTCATCGTGGCGCACTAGAGAAGGAAAATAGTAAGCATTTAATGGGAAATAAGGCAAGCAACACAGTACTGAAACATGAAATGATATCAATTATGATATTGTTCTACTCATGAAAATTATGTTGCTAATAATAGTTTTCTACCCCCAGGGATATCGCGTAGAACACTAATGGACTTTAAAACCGAATAAACCAAACAAACAGATTTTGCTAGAAATTATTATCAACCCTAACCGAAATGTGGATTTACCTTACATTTCGTCTTGGGATATTAAAGATATATTCAACGTCAATTCAATACGTGATTCATTTCGCCGAGTAATTCTTAAAGGCGCAAATACTTGTATCTGGCTCTGATTGGCTGAGCTTGCATTTGATAAGGAGGGAAAAATACCTTCAGTTTCTACGTTCATAAATTAAGGGAACGTAAACGAAACAGCGAAGGCGACGAAACAGTGTTTAGGAAGGAACTTGTTAATGTTTGCTAATATGAGTGTCTGTGTGGGCAACTCTGATGAATATTATTTTATTTCGTAGTTAAATTAGCAACGGAAAATGGAAAGTGAAAACAAAAAATAACCTCAACAAGGTGTTGCTTTCGGTCCACCTTCACACATTTTAGATTGCTTTCTTCTATACAATTTTTTCCATCTGGTTTTCAACACTACTTCTTCATTCTACTTGTTTTGAACTCTTCTTGTGTCTTATCGTTCTCTGCAGATTCAGCAGATTATTCTTTTCACATTATCATTTCAAAAGATCTATAAAAACATGGAGCTCTATTTCACCGGAGACAATCAGAGGACAAAGTTGCTCGTTTATTTCTAAATTTTCGTTGCTTTCTCGTGGATTTTACTTACAAAAAGACATCTTCAGTTTACGTTCTTACGCTAATACTAATACTAATACGACGCCGCCTGAGATGTAGTAAATCGGCTACTTCCAGACCCTTTAATGCAATTTTCCTTGGTTAATTTTGGTTAGACGTTTTCATTGGGCGTCCTTAACTCACCCACTTTACTCTAATTTTACAAATTCTTGCTAAATTGGCTTAATACAGCAATCTTGGAACAGTATGGCTACGAGAACGCGATACCGCCATACAATTAATATTTATCATTAGAAGCATTTCGCGTTCGTGGCTTAAACCGTGGTAAAGGTTGGCTGTCAAATTTCGTTATTCTCAATCTGAAAAGTTTAATTTCATGACGGCAGATCTCAGTTTGTTTCCCAGATTACCCCTATGTTTTTTTTTCTTTATTCTGGTTGAGGTGAGAAAGATCGCCGAAGCTAAGCCTTAACCTCCGGATCAACAGAATTTCCATAATTCATAAAAGTAACTAATTTAAGACTGCAAACATTGACAGATCGAATTCTTAGCGATGCTCTATTTGAACACGAGGCACTCGATGTTGACTGACAACTGAAAAACACAGTAGAGAAATGACGACGAAAAAATTGCAAGTTTGTTTTGAGCAGAGTCATTTGATAATGCGATCCTGGTGATGCGCGTTTCGCAATTAAACTGAATAGAGCAGTTTTAGCCATTCAAGGACAGGGACTAATTACAAGTCTTTTCAAAGATTTAGGAGAAAAACACCGGAACTAATTTACGAAGTCGACATGTCATTTTCTCCATCCTTAGATAATTCTGCTTAGTTTATTTGAGAACAACAACTTTTCTTTATTTTCTCTTATCGGCGCATCTCATGCTGAAAATTAACAACCAAATGTGGACACGTGATGTACTTTCTGGAGTCAAAACCCACTTGTGTGGTTGATTATGACCGCTGTTTTAATAAGCCTCTGAATAATCTGCCGTCTTTCACTTTAAGCCAAGATTAATGTATGCGCTGATCGTTTGTTGTTGAAAACAAGGTGCCTTGAGTGAATTGCCCGCCCTCTGTGTAAGCAGATGACGAGTATCTGAGGGTATCAAGTTTCCGACCGAGGCTTTCACAAAGCACACTGGTGAATCTATGTCTCTTACCGGGAAACTCTGCCAGTCACTGCCGATTTAAAGTTCAACTCAGTGGAGCTATTCTGAAGGTATTTGTTTAGAGTGAGAGACTATCTGCTGTCTGTTATGAATGTGAGGAATATTTTGTCGCTCTGCACTGAAGGTGCTTTCCAAATCATAAACAAACCGAGACGTAGTTTCGTTGAAACGAAGAGAATTCACTTCTACTCAGAATTGCCATAGCAGTGAGCGATCAAACTTGTCGGAATCGCTAATTTAGTAGATAATGACTTGTGTTGCCGATAAAAGGTTTACTTATTCATTCGAATAAATTTATTTAGGCACAGGCCAAAACTGAACTCATTGCTTGAAAGTTATCGCAAAAATCATAGTTAGCTCGGGTGTGACTCGGTTTTATTTCATTCGCATGATCGGATAACCGTTTACATGCAGTGGCTTTCATTTCGCAAAGACATTCGGCTGTGTTTGTAAAATTTACACTCTTGCATGTTTGTTATTTGAGTGAGTAAATGTCGAAGGTTGCGTGTCAGCAAAGCAAACGACATGTATCATACGAAATGACAGCACTTTGGCTTCAAACCATCCCACTCAGACGTTTTATTGATGAAATTGTAAGCAAAACGTATGTGACCTACGTATTTCATTGTCTGAAAGTCATCAAAGCTGTCGTACTTTCAGTCTGTCAGTCTTTCAGTTTTTAGAAATATTATCATCATTTTGGGGGAAGAGAAGTTTGAACAGTTTTGGCATACGGTTAAGTAAGTGTGACATCCAACGACTTGAGAGGCCAAATTGACCGTGAATGGCCGGTGTAATAGGGCAAGGTTGTTAATTGTTAGTAAGAAAAACACGCATTCACAACACCTTTATAGTTAGAATTATTGTTAACGAAATATTTGAGGGTAGAAATTTTTTTTTTCAATTTCAGTCTTCAGTTCAAGCCTGTGACATGATGAACAATTCCACAGTGGAAGCAGTTGATGACGACTTCACTTTCAACACTAGCGCTGCAAATGTTGTGGCCGCATTCTTCGTGGCTGTTTTGATGTTATTGACTTTAGTAGGGAACATTATGGTGTGCGTTTGTTTTTACTGCTATCGCGATCTCAGAACAATTTGCAATTACTTCATCATCAGTTTAAGTGCAGCTGATATCCTGGTGGCCCTGTTAGCCATGCCGTTCTGGTTGGTGCTACAATTAACGCCGAACATCATGGATGACGAATCTAAAAATGTCTTTTCATATGAGCTGTACATGTTCTGGGCTTGTGTTGATATCCTGCTTGGCTCAGCCTCCATTATGAATCTTGTAGCTGTGAGTTTTGACCGCCATCTTGCCATAACACATCCTTTCTCGTACAGTGAATCCATGACTTCATTTCGTGCTATTGTTATGATTGCTGTTTTGTGGGTCTTCTCTCTCACACTTTGCTCTCTTCGATTTTCTGTATCAAGTGGGTTGCCTCTTTCCTGCTACCAAATAGTGGTCGTAGCAGTTAGTTTTATTATACCTCTTCTGGTTATGATTGTTATGTACATGAAAATTTACTTCGTGGCGAGAAATCAGGCGCTCCGCATAGGACGAAACTTCGCTAAAGACATCAAAGCAACGAAGACCATCGCCATTGTGATTGGTGCGTTCGTTATTTGTTGGATGCCTTTCTTTGTGATAGTTACCGTGTTTGCTATCGATAGCCGTTTTAACATAACAAGTGAGGTTTATAAGGCGATTAAGTGGATGGAATACCTCAACTCCTGCTTAAATCCAATCATCTACACGTGCTTAAATCGAACTTATCGCCGAGCCTTTAAAAGACTTCTGCTTCGTTCAAGCTGCTGTTCAAGAGAAGGACCTTCTGAGCCTCTAAATTGCCCTTCTCAAATGCCCTTGGACAAGACCAAGGCAGGGTCCTTATCTCGGAGCTCCTCCTCAATCTCCGAGAACGGAAATGTTTACATCAAAAGTCATGACAACGCTGAAAAAGAAGATAACGCACAGGGTTCCTGTGTTTAAAGTACTTTTAAAATACACTTAAAATACTTGTTTGTCAGTGTACATCTCCTGAGTACATTCACTAGGTGTTGTTTAAATTTTGGGGCTTTTTCCATGTAGTCACGATCATTCGTTCTCGGGTCGATTGTCGATTGTCTTCAGTAAAGTGTAAGAAACTCACAGCATACTTTGACATTTGGCTAGTTATCATCATATATTAACAGCAGACGACCACAGACTGACTTCAAATGTTTTCTACAAATGTGAATAGACCACACTGGCCTTCACACGGCCTTCCAAGTGGCAAGCCGGATGCTGTGGATGTTTCGGAAATTGCAATTTTGTATTTCACTGATCCACCTACACGTTTCCGATTAGAAACAAACTTTCAAAACGAGATCTGAATTCCTCTCTATATTTTATTTCCCCTACGGCATCATGCAGAAGATAATTGCATTGCCTTCTTTAAAACATTGCATCAGTTTCAGTTTTTCAACCATATTCTACATTGCTTGTGCTGATAATAATACATTCCGAGATGTGCAACATGCGAAAGCACATCAGATTACATCGGCCCCCTATAAAACTGATACACTACAAAAAACGGATAGAGCTGATAATCCGCTAAGCACAGTACACAAAATGTATGAAGTAATGATCATAATAATCAAAAAGTAAAGACTTACTTGCATCTTGTTCTTCGATAGGTTTACGGATGATTTATTTTTACTTTTATTTTTGAGATTTACAGAGATAGAATTACAAACAAGTAAACCTTTTACATCACAAGGCAGACAATCAGTAGGACACCAAAGAAAATAGACAAAATATACAAAAAGAAATGAGAAACGCCGGAAAGTGAGGTTTGCAAATGATAGAGGACGAAGAATGGACGACATTTTTCAGACTCGGGCGGAGTAATTATCCAGTACCCGTTATGAATGCATCGGATACGAAAGAAATACATGTATGTTTGAATTGGTTTTATGGCCATGCGACAAAGACGAAACGATGGTCATAAAAAAAAAACAGTTAAATAACGTTTGTGTTGACAAATTTACTGATCTTAGCAGGAAACGATCAATGAGAAATTTCCAAAAGATCTATTGTAGAAATAAGATAAAAAAAAATATAGGATTAGCATGAACAGTGAAGAAATTATAAATACTCGATTTAGTAAATATTAATCAACATTTAACTGCACGAAAAACTTTCGTCTTGTCGAAAATTAGACAAGGAAGTAAACGCACGTATAAGCATAACAAATACACGCTTTTTAGATTTTTGTTTGTTTGTTTTGTTTTTTGTTTTTTCCTTTTTTTTTAAGAACTAACTTTATTAAAACATTAGGGTGCGTTTTTTGGGAGAATCTAAAAAAGGATTTGTGATCTCGGATCTTATGGATTCTTCACGACCAAAAAAACGGAAGATCCGAAAAAGGATCATTTGCTATGACAAACCACGCGCGCGTTTATGTTTTCTCTCACATACATTTCAGCTGTTCACAAGAATAACAGAGCTATAGCGACATCATGTGAATATATTCTGCTCATAGGAATACTAAGGGTCTGATTTAGTTGAAAATACGCCATATGAAAAGAAACAGCTCTTGCGATCGATTAAAACAGGCGATGAAAAAAAGCCACGCCGGGTAAACTGCAAATTGACGACTCACCAACAGTATTTTTCCACTCAAATTGTGTAGCTGTAAAAAAGGTGCTTACAGTTTCTGTAAAGGACCTTTTTCATGAAGTTTTTTTCCGTAAAATCATAGCCCTCCACTCCCTTTCTCGACCTAGTTCCTTGTGATATTACGAACAGAATGCTCAGTAATTGTAGTGTACCATTTTTGTACGGAAAACCGCTTGTTAAAAATACTTTTTTCGAATCCTTTCCCAAAAAAACGGATGGATCATGAATCTCAAAAATCCGGATTCAGATTTGATCTGATGTATCCTTTCCGAGTATGGATACTTTGGATCTATGATCCGTTTTTAAATTTTCCAAAAAAAAAACGCAAAATCCTTTTTTGGATTCAAGAATCCGTTTTCGGATTTTCCCAAAAAAACGCACTCTTAGACTGAGATTTACCTAAAAATTAAGAACAAGCTCAGGCTGAAGTTTTGATGGGACAAATTCCAGTATTTTATTAAGTTGATATGCAGGATTCTGAAGTTTGTCATAATATAAGCCGAACGATTTCGGAGATTTGATTAGTTGATATTATCATTATTTCCGCGTAATAGTGGTATAACAGCAAAAATAGACCCATTCGGCTAACTCAATGTTGTACCCAATTCAAATCTCCTGGGCTAAAGATTCTTTGTGTACTTTATTTGCATTATAATATAGCATTCATATTTAAATGATATGGAAATACCTCGAACAAAACGTTTCATTCCCAAAGGGTCTGAATTGGGTACAACATTGAGTAAGTCGAATGGGTCTATGGATGGTATAACAAAATTACCATGACAACACTAAACACAATGATGTTTTTGCTTTTGTTTTCAAAAAAATGGCGGCAAAATTCCCGGAAATTTCCGGGGAAGAAATACACTAGCTTGCCGAAAAAGCAGTAAACAAAAATACAAACAAAACAAGGTCTCTTGTGCGTTACCGAAAATTCTCGGCTTCCATTATAAACAAATAATAGCATGACCTGTGCGTGGTATTTTGCAATGATACCGGCTCGTAATATTTCAAAATTGTCCAAATTAGAAATGGCTTAATTTGGCAACAAAAAACTGTTACAGTATAAAAAATAATATATATATTTAGCCAAGCCTAAAAGCGGAGCTCCACAGTTATTTCTTTCTTGGCATTTTAAAACAAGAGATAAACTAATATCAATGCCAGGAATCGAGCCAGGACTCCAGTAAGGACTTCTTTTTTGTGATTATATTTTTTTTTACCTTTTTGCCTCACAACCACAGCCACCATTCAATCAAGTGCAAACGTACATTTCCGAAATATCCTTAATTTCTGGCTCACGGACTACATGATTATGAGCGAAAACAATTCCCTCACCCCAGTTTTGTTACGCATTTCAAAATAAATGGTATTAATCACTAAATGTAGGTTAACATTTAGAATTTAAGATATTAACATAAGAAAAGCTTAGGGTAAGTTTTTCTTCAACCAAGTTTGTGCCCAAAAAATGAGCGACAGCAGGGGAATTCGAAACGAAGACTTTTAGGATCCAATTCAACTATTGAAGAGCAAACGTTAGGAAAAATATAAGCATAAACTTAAGCATTTTCGAGTCCAACCCAAATTCAGATGAAAGCGTAAAGAATTCACCTAGGGTCCAAACATGCTTGAAACAAAGAAAAGTTTTGCCAAAAAACTAGATTTGCTCAAGCGTTCTCGTTTTTTGCCAAGAGCAATTTTAAAAGACTTTTATTTTAAAGTGATTCTTCCAGCTGTTAAGTACGGTTTAGTTTTGTGGGGTTCATGTTGCAATTCTGATCTTTTTTAAGTCAATAGAAAGTCTTCACTGTAGAGCGGCATGTATAATCTACAATTTACCTAAGGATATGACATCGGAGGACGTGCTTAGACATGCTCAGTGGCCTACCTTTTTTATCTATTATAAGTTAGATGTTCTTAGACATTTTTATAGAGCGTATAGCGAATCCTTACCTGATATAATGTATGAGAATATTGGCCGAAATCGAGTTGGCACTTACTTTATTCGAGACCAGAACCGTCTTCTCGTACCAAGGTACGAGTCAAGATACATGAAAGACTCTCTCTCATATAGAGGAGCATTGTTATGGAACTTTGTTAACTACAATGACAAGGAAGCATCGGCGACCCTGAATTTTAATCAGCTCAGGAAGCGAGTCAGCTCTGAAGATTATTTTATAGATTTTAAGTTTGAATGTACATCTGGATCTGCTATAAGATGCAGACAACATAATTTTATATATTATTGATCATTGTGTCCATATAACATTTAAAATTTGTATATATGTTTTGATATAGATTAGGCTAGTTTAATTGTTAAATATGTATGTTGTGCCGCGTAGCACTATACACACTACACCTTAATCGTCCCCGACTTTCTCTGTCCGACCTCGTAACTTAGTCGGCAGAGCAACGGTAGATCTAATCCGGAGATCGTGGGTTCGATTCCCACCGAGGTCATAAGAATTTTTTCTTTGCCTCGTGTGGTTCCCTGATACCCTTTACTAGGGCTAACGCCCAGTGGGTTCTTCATGGGTTTGCATTAGCACTTAAATTTACACTTCAGAGTTAATTCTCTGTTCCACCACTTGTATGTGTTTATAGTGCTACGCGGTACAACATACATATGTACCCTTACTTTCTCTTCGCCGCGATTCACCACCTTAATCGTCCCCGACTTTCTCTGTCCGACCTCGTAGCTTAGTCGGCAGAGCAACGGTAGATCTAATCCGGAGGTCGTGGGTTCGATTCCCACCGAGGTCATAAGAATTTTTTCTTTCCCTCGTGTGGTTCCCTGATACCCTTTACTAGGGCTAACGCCCAGTGGGTTCTTCATGGGTTTCCATTAGCACTTAAATTTACACTTCAGAGTTAATTCTCTGTTCCACCACTTGTAATTGTTAATACACGACCCCACAAGCTTTATAGCTTTAAAATCATCGTGTTTAAATAAAGATTATGTATGCATGTATGTATTGGAAGAATACGAAAAATGATGCACATGTTTCTTCGACGTTTCTCGGAGAAAATGGAGTAATAAGACAAGTAACAAACATATTTGAGTAAGCTAAGCAATTTTGGCATATAATAATGTCCTTTTAAAAAACGATAAAGAGAATATGCGAACCTGCGCTGACACTTTAGGACAGTCAACAATCACTCGGAACGTAGAGCTACATAAGACTTAACAGCCATCATTTCACACAAAATCGTTGCGTTGAGTCTGTTGAGTCTGATACAAATCCTTGCCTACCTTGATAGTTTTTACTATTCTTCTGTCCACTGCTTTGTTCAAATAAGGATTCGCAGCGGAAAAATATCATCCAGTTACACAGCACCATGAAACCTTGCCAAACAACACGAACTTTCCTCTCGCGGAACCGTACACCCTAAAAAGGCAAAGCCAGTCAATCCATTTCGCTGCTCTTAACATCCAAACGCTGATTCGTACCGGTTCAAACAAAAAAACAGCAAGAAGTAATCACTTTGGACGAAAATCTCAAACTTTTTCAATGAAGGATGACATTTTCTTGATCTTTCTGTCAAATTTTGAAACATACACATGAACTTAATCGGCTTTTTTTTCCTCGAGTTTGAGTTTCTGCCTTCAATAAAATTTTTAAAGGCTCTTAAAAAACAACACTGCCACCGATAAAAGATCATAAGTTTCTTTTCTTGACATCTTCAGCTTTTTATTCTATTCTCCCGCCGAAAAATGCTGGTTGCCTGCATATTGAGTGTGACATTTCACATTTGGCTTACATGACAGAAAAAGTGTACGGACGGTCGTACGGTGACGTCATAACCAAAATTTCTCGGATTGATGGGTTACCATATTTTCTTAACTATGGTGCTCCGCGTGCGCGCCTTCGGTGTGCAGAGCTTCGCTGAGAACAATTTGAGGCTGAGTGTCAGCCGAAATTTCCTGGTTCTTATATTTTCGCGTATGCTATGGATTTTTAAATATTCAGCTATAATCATTGTTGTCCACTGACGGAAGTCTTTGATGAAAGCCTATTATAGAAGCGGTTTCGAAGCGGTTCCTACAAATTAAGTGTCATTTCTTAAACCAAAATTAACTTAACCGCCCCTTCAATATCCGTTTCAACTGGACTGTGAGCAATGAGGCGCAAGTTAAATTCTCGAAGTGTCGTTGTTTTATATTTAACTTGGAGTTTAAAATTGCTTTCACTACAAAACGTATACTCCCCGGCAGATAAAAACCGCAAACTCTTAATAAGAATAGCACTAGAAGAACGTTTTGGTTAATCATCTGAATGCCATTTATGAATTCCTCCAAACATCAATTTCGCAACCAATTTTCTACTCGCGGAGTGAAATCACTACCCTTAATTTCAACTCTAACTAAAGGTTATAAATAATTGTTAACTTGACTTGGTGAGTTGTACCTTTGGTTACGCGCTTTGTCATTTTAAAATGGTAAGTCTCCTATAGCAGTCGTACTATTTGCTTGCAAACGTTTCACATGGCGTACAATTTCATACAGTCAGCGGGTTAATGTGAGAGCTCACATAATTTTTCTTTTCCCACACTAAAATTGATGAAAACGGTAGAATTTAATTTTAAGCGGTGAAATTATAATGTCTAACACATATTTAAACAAAGACCAGGCTAAAAAGAAGGAAAACCCAAGTTGTCTTGCTATTTTCTGATTGCCCAATGAATAGTCTTATTGTCACACCACTTCGTCACGCGAAGTCACAGCATTGAAGGAAACTTCCAACACTAGGCAAGATCTACGAAAAACTGTTAAGTAAACAAATCTCTGACTATATCGATCCTATGTGGAGCCACTGCCTGGCTGCTTATCGAAAGAACAGTGGATGTGAAAGTACCATTCTCAGACTTGAAAAGAGCTGGAAAAGTGTTCTTGAATGCAAAAGAGTTGTAGGTGTTTTATCGTCTGACATGAGCAAAGCATTCGATTCACTTTGCCCACCACTACTGATCAAGAAGCTGGAATCTTATCACTTTTCAGAAAGTGCACTCAAGCTGATTCGATCCTATTTTCCCAACGGAAAAACAGGGTTAGGTTAGGGTCAGTAACAAGCCAGTGGAGAGGTTGTCCCCAGGGATCTACATTTGGCCCTCTGTTATGGAAAATTTCCAGAATGATCTTACCATGACTACCAGGGAAGCTGACGTTTCCATGTATGCTGACGGCCATCAGCTATTTTTATCAGATCAATCGATAAGTACGGTGAAGATAAATTGATAGAGGATGGAAACAAAATGACAAAATTGTATGAAGAGAACTTATTGCAGGTGAACATCAAGAAGTATCAGTCGATGATACTCGGTCAAAAGAAGAATTTCGATGATATGAATATGCACATAGGTGGAATTGAAATCGAACAGTCAAAGCAAATGAAATTGCTGGGGGTAAATATTGATAGTGATCTGAATTTTGGCAATCACATCAGAAAACTGTGTATAAGGACAAGCCAACAAATTGGAGTACTCACAAGGCTAAGAATCTTATACCTATCCTGTTGCCAAATTCAAGGCAGCTATTTTACTTCATCTCACGTATTGCAGCACTACCTGGTATTTCTGTAGAGCATCAGACTAGCGTAAACTGGAAAGGCTACAGGAGAGAGCTCTACGAATTGTAGTTAATAGTAAATCAGACTCATATGAGAATTTTCTTACGCAGGCTAACTTGCCGATCCCGAAAAACCGAAGGTTACAGGACATAGCGATTTTGATGTTCAAGGCCAAGAATAAATTTCTACCAGAGCATTTTCTGGACCTTGTAAATGAACAGCAAAAAACGGAAAAGCGCTATAACTTAAGGAACGCTGATTTTATTATACCACGCTTTAATACTATTAAGTATGGGAAACATTCTTTGAAATATTTAGGGCCTATGTTGTGGTATAAGTTGACAAAGGAGGAATGTACCTTGAGCAGTTTAAACTCTTTTAAACGACAAATAACGAAGAAAGACTTGGCGATGTTGATCGAAAATGAAGGATGCAAGAACTGTAATTTATGCACAAGCTGACAATATATTTATGTTCTTAGGATATGAATAGACTTTTCTCTAGATTTCATTCGCAAATTCTATAGGAATTTTAGTCATTTTTAAATTGCAACTTTTAAATTCTGCTAAAGCTAGAACGACTGACACACGAATTACGTTACTTACTTACTTACTTACTTACTTACTTACTTACTTACTTACTTACTTACTTACTTACTTACTTACTTACTTACTTAACAGCGGACTTCAAGTGAAAGATAATCTTGTTATGAAAGCTGAACATAAAACCGAAGGCTTTCAAAATGGCAGCCAATGTTTGCAGATGTTTATAACCGTGGAAAGCATTATAAACCCGTCAGTTCGTCGATATTTTAAGATGTCACGGGTTTTGGAAAAAGGCACATTTTGTCCAATGTTTAATCGTCTTGGGGAGCACGAAAACAACGAGCAAGACAATATATTTTCTTCAAAATTACGTTTCAAAGTGTAAACTTTAGAAAGCGATTTTTGAACAATGAGCAGCCCGTCCGAGGAAGTGAGTGTAGTAAGGTAGTAAGTGAAATTATTATTCCACTGTTATGTCATTTTACCATATAAGGTCAAGAGAAGGCGTAAAATACGAGGCCGTAATACACTGTAGTGTCCTAGTTTGACCGGTTTACAACAGGGCGAAAACCGGCGGATGAAGGAGCAATTATGGCTGAACTG
Source organism: Galaxea fascicularis (assembly GCA_948470475.1). NCBI lineage: Eukaryota > Metazoa > Cnidaria > Anthozoa > Scleractinia > Euphylliidae > Galaxea > Galaxea fascicularis. The sequence continues at coordinate 14,691,713 of OX419336.1, read as the reverse complement.
GAAGAACTGGGGGATGAACCTAATTTTGACTTGTTTGGGTCCTTTGGGTCCTTAGCGACGACGAACTTTTGTTGACTGAAACCGTCTTAAATGAACAAACAGAAATTGGACAACTCAACGGTGAAGACATTGACAATTTTATTACTGAAAACCGAAACAAAATCACGACTAAGAAGTGGAATAATAAACGTCTTATTCGATGGTTTAGCATATAATACGAGCGGACATTTTGCTCATTGCTCATACTACGCAACTTGCAAAATATCCGCACGTATTATATGCTAAACCATCGAATAAGGTGTATGTAGTGTGTAGTAATATTGAATGTAAAACTGAAAATCAATAAATATCATTAAAATACAAAAAAAAATTCTACTTATTTCTTTGTTAAGAATTTGATCGCCGTGTTTACTTTAAGACCGAATATGACACATGTGCGCCTGAGCGGGGGCCATGATGTATGAAATTGTATGCCATGAGGGAAACTTAGTTTTTAGAGCGTGCACGAAATACGTTTATATCCAAGATATTTTTTTTTAACAACAAAGGCATAATTTAAAAGGATAAAGAAATTTTAAAAGACACGTTTATTTTCATTTTCATGAAAGCTATAAGTGGCATTTTATGTCGACTCCTGTCATTGTGACTGCTAAACTAACGATTTGAAAGCGTTCCGAACATTTCATTCAGAGAAGAGTGAAAGGCTGCTGGTGGCTTTAGGGAGTCCCCATCAACGTAGGATCCACTCTGACTCTGACGATGACTGCCGTCCAGGCTTCAATTAGTAAGGATACCGGGGTATTGTATGCGAGAGAACTCTCCTCTTCCTTAGGCTAACGAAGTATGGTGAACAGTTGCCTTCAGTTTGAGATCTAAGTGAAGGTTACAACTTTATAGTGTTTTATTGCAGACGATTGCTCCCATTCTAATATTCTATTTTTTTTTTTCAAATTAGCCATTGTTGCCTCGTTCTTAAGAGCAACATTCAAGACAACATTTTACCAAAAAAAAAAGAACATTTTACCTTAAACGAGGCAACGAGGGCTAATTAGAATATAAGGCGACGTATATTAAAAGGGCGGCCATTTAATTAAAGGTAAAGGGCTCTAAATGAATTCTGTCACGCATGGCCGTAACGTAAGCATACTGCTCTGTAGATAGTACGTTCAGTATATCGACATAGAGGGAAGAATTGACAAGTTAACAGTGACTCATGCAATTACCAAACGGTTGAATAAACATATGCCGATAACGGATAAAAGACACGGAACTGAGTTGATGCTTTCCAGAATACGATTTGTGTGGCGGATTTCACGTTTTCCTGTTTAAGAGCGTATTTCCCTAACCTCAAAAGTACAATCAAAAAATTCACATGCACCTAGACACCTCCTCACCCATACCTCCCCAAATGCTACTTGCTTGCAACCCGCTCTTCATCCTCTCCAGGAGTTGGTACGTTAATATAGAGTTCTCCGTCTCCGAGTTCCTTGGATTAAACATCATAAGACGGACGAAACGCAAGCGTGTTTAGGGAGTAACTGCTCCTCGAATTTTCTGATAAACAGTGCGCGGTTTTTTCCTTAAAAAACGTGATATTTTGCAATCCAAACAAAAATCAGCGATTTCGTTTATAAACAACATTTGACGTTTCCGTAAACAAAAGGGTCACAAAAGGCAGAGACGTCAATTTCGTTTTGTGTTAAAGGAAGTCTTTATTTGACCTTAGAAGTTCTTTGGTAGTTTAGTAAAGATCGAATTTACAGGACCGTTCTCTTATAGATCTTTCAGTTGACTTATTCTGCTTACTATACTTATGATTATCGACTGTTTACTTAGGATTATCGACTGTGTGGATGACACAATTCTCAACTGCTTCTATTACTGTTTTTCTTGGGTGTTTTTGCTCACGTACGAGAACTGTGAACTTCATTTTCAAGATGAACCACCGCGAGTGAAGAGTTCGATTAAAAGTCTTTCTCCAGGTGAGTGTTGACTACAAAAAATGAACTGACCATTTTCAAAACATTTGAACACTGTGAAATAGGAAAATAGTGTTGTCTGTGTTTACAATAGATATCAATTCTAACTGAGTAGCTACACTTTCGACTTAAAATATTTTAAATACTATGCAGCGAATAAACTTTGAACAGAGCTCATCAATGGATATAACCTTAGCAGTGTTTAAAGTTTTAAATGTAAATTCATGGGGGCTGATATTCGTGAAGAGAGAGTTACTGTAGTACCGTAACGTCTGAGCTTCACCCACGAAGAGCCCACGATGTTTATTAAAACTTTGAACAATACTAAAGTAATGCTGTTATAGGGATAACTACATCTTCCGGACATTGGACATGACGCTTTGCCTTTGAGTACATTCCCAAGACGCGATCTGCTTGTATTTCCATTCCCGTTAGCTCCGTGCGTCCTGCTTTAAATCTTGGAAGTTAAATATGTGAGGACTTTCTTTGGCTACAAGCTAGCCAAATCAATGTTTCTCTCAACTTCGTTTCGGGAACATTGAGATTCTTGGGAAACAAAGTTAACTGTTTCCCTCGGAACCAGTCATTAAGTGTTAAATGTTTACTTAAATTGATAGAATTGTGAACTTGTCAAATATACAGTAGTTGGTATAACAATTATATATGACAATGTATTATCTTTCTCAATAACAAAACGTATTGCCTGTAGAGGCTGGTCTCACAGTTTAGACTGGTCATGCCCTTGGCAAACCGAACTTTGTTGGCAGTTTGGTTTCCCCAAAGCGATGGCCCAAATGCGATTTTTTGTAAAGTACTGAATTCCCTACACAGTCAGATAGAATTCACGCGAATCTGATTTTTCCGAAACTCACTGAATCTGCAAAGGGAAGAAATCGCACAGGAACAACTGGCAGTTTTCTGATTTGTCTTTTTGCCGAAATCATGATCTTTCTATGCCAGAATTGTTTCCGGCTTACATGTGCTGTCAAAGTTTGACTCGGACGCCATGTTTCTGGCATGCTTTGTTGAACTTAATCAGCCTCAATATCCGATCTTTCCGTCAATTCAGTACCTTTACCAAGTTTATATCTCTCCGTCACCGGTAAACATGAGCTTTTAGACTCATTTTCGATTTCTTCTTCGTAATACCAGGCATATGCCATATGCTCATCTGTCATCACATCTGTCAGATTTCAATTGTTCTCGGTTGTTATTCGACAAAAACCCGTGCGACTTTGATACGGGTTGCACAAGTTCGCTTTGCCGGTTGTGTTCACATTTATGATTGTGTTTCTTTCCTAGGAGCCCATTGTTTACCGCGTGTTTTTTTCCGGCGGAATGTTCAACTTTTTAGCAATAGCTAATAAACAACCTAAAAATACCCTCAAAGTATAATTACATGCAACGTTAACGTTTTCAACAGAAACAGAAACAAGCCCAACAGTCATCCTGTTACCTTACTTAGCTGACTTAGGTTTGCAGAGCAACGAAATCTCTAAACGCCTGAAATCCTGTGTATACAATTTTTTCTCTTTCGTCAAACTGAAGACAATTTTTCAGTCAGAACACTCACCGCATGAAATCTTCCTTTCTGTACAAGGACCGCTTAAACGGCTCTCAAAAGTCTAATGTCATTTACAAAGACGGTAGCTGGGGAACTGCATTCATGACAGAAAAACTGATCATTGCAAGGTTCTCGTTAAAAATGACCACACATCAGCCACCGCTGACCGCGATAAAACTACTGGACACAACGTACATTTAAATAACAATAAAAACTTGTTCGGGGAGGTAGTGGAACAAGCATTTTCAACAGTATTTACCACTGAACTCCAAACCTTTGAAGCGAACATCTTAACCTCTAAAAGTTACTTAAGCTCGGAGACCACTGATAATAGCTACCAGGTCCTATTGGAAAGGGAGTATTCAAGATGTATTTTAGAGGTTTTTGAAATGACTTTTTTTATCTTGACGATATCATGATAAACCTCTGGATTCGAGGGAAACAAAATTCACTGTTCCCCAAAGGACCTGTAATTTGTTATATAGCAAAGCAAATGGATAAAACCGATGGAAAACAAAAACAAAAGCAAATTTCGAAAAACGCGCTGAGATTCCAGCGACAACATCTGGGGGCCGGTTCTCGAAGCTACTGGTAATTACCGGGCCCGTTAAGCAGTTTTGTTTTCCATTCCAGATGGGAGTTTCAAAAGTTTTGAAAATTATACAGTAAGGTTATCAGCTAAAGAAACAAAATCGACTTCATTAGAGGTCAGAACACACCCTACTTCTATTGAGATTTTGAGAACAAAATATGGTTTGTGGGCCTGTTAAGTTACCAGAACTTTCAAGCAACGGGCCCCAGGCCACCTTCAACTGCACGTTCTGATCACGTGCAACAGCGGTCAACATTTCGCGGGTAACAGTGAACTGTTTGCCGTTGGACGTCATAGTTTTCGCAATGTTGCCCGCTCTTTTGGCGGTGTTATGTTAGGTTTCATGCATCGAGAAGTGCGAGCACATGGCGAACAACTGAACTCTGTTTATTTCAAGACCCGGATGTGGGTCATGTGATATCACAACATCCCTTTTCCTAAAAAAATGAGCCTACCTCTTGCAAAACAAATACAGTAACAGGAAATGGCTGATGCTAAGGAGAACAATAACGAGTTTTAAGAAAGAAAACTAAATGTCACTTTGTCTCATGTAAACTGGACTCATGAACTCTCTGTAACAGAATGTTCTCTTGCAAAACAGTCTTAGTTCACATTTTCCATCAACGTGTCTTATTGCACAAAATCCTTTAATAGTGTGTTTGGTTTGACGACTCGTCCTGATCTGGTACGCGTCACTTGCTTGCTGGGATCAGCAGAACCTGATGGCTGAACAGGTGCCTGACTGTTGCAACCTTTATCGTTGGTAGGACAATGGCTAATAGAAGGATCTGTAGTTTGAGGAGGTTTAGTTTGTTGAGTAGCTGGCTGCAAGTGACTTGCATGTGAGATGGGTAGCTGGTCTGATTCTGATTCGGGTGAATGGACTTGTTTTGACTGAAGTGCATCTCGCAAGTGGATGCGGTTTCGGCGGTATTTGCGACCGTTCACCTCTACTATGTAACTACGAGGAGCGATACTCTTTAGAATAACACCAGCTTTCCAATCACTGCGAGGTTGTTGGGGGTGCACTTTAACTCGCACTGGTTGTCCCGTGAGCAGAGAGGGTAAAGGTTTGGCATTAACATCATGGTAACATTTGGCAAGTTGACGTTTCTTCACCACTTGAGCTGCAACTGTGGACTGGACTTCGGGTTTATACAGAGATTCCTTACAGGGCAAGAAGGATCTTGTTCTGCGCGACATGAGACGTTGGGCTGGGGAACTGCCTTGGGAAGGTGTGGGTGAATTTCTCCACTCTAGGATGGCTTTCCACGTATCTTCTCCTTCTTTGTTGGCTTTCATGATAACAGACTTCATAATCTTTACTGCTGATTCAGCTTTTCCATTGGCTTTGGGATGATGTGGACTGGACGTGAGATGCTGAAAGTACCAGGTTTTGGCAAACAATCTGAATTCCTCGGATACATAGTTAGGGCCGTTATCCGAGATCAAGGTGATTGGAATTCCATGAACAGCAAATATTTGCTTCAGCTGATCAATGAGCTTGGTGGTAGACAACGTCTCCAGTTCTTTGATCGCAATGTAGTCGGAGTATAGGTCGACCACAACTAGGTAATGTTGACCATTGCACTCGAAGCAA
>OX419336.1:14663478-14683478 GCA_948470475.1 Galaxea fascicularis | reverse complement strand
CAGAGTTAGAGGTCTTGCGTGAATCCTCGCGGGCATCGTGTTTCTTCTGGTCGCGCGCATAGTGAACATTATCCAACAGTTCCATCTTATGTCTCTGATTTGCTGCCATTTCGTTTGTACGACAGATGTCGACGGCCTTTTGAAGGGTTAGTGTGGTATCTCGAAGAAGTCGTTTGCGATGACTGTGGTCTCGTAAACCAGTAACAATGCGGTCGCGTAACATTTCGTCTTCAAACGCACCGAATTGACAAGTAGCAGCAAGCTTGCGAAGTTCGTCCAAGAATTGATCAAAACTTTCACCAGGTTTCTGTGAACGAGAATTAAAAACATACCGTTCGTAGATTGTATTTCTTTTCGGCTCAAAGTATTCACCGAGCTTCGTCAGAAGTACATCAGCATCTTGTCTTTCATCTTCAGTCATGGGCAGATTTCTGCATACGTGAAGACATTCCTTTCCCATAACCGACAAAAGAGTGGCGGCGACAATTTTCTTGTCTTTTTGATCCAGCTTCGTAGCGATAGCATAACTCTTCCAGCTGTCTCGAAAGAATTCCCAGTTGGACGGTAGATCACTAGTCATCTCCACCTTGGACGGCGACGGAATCATGAACTGCGACATGTTTACTTTGGTTAGGTAATCAACCGTTCGATCGCGGCGTAAACGTGAATGTGCTTCAAACAAGGCGTTCGCAGCCTATTTGTGCGATACCTCTAGCGGTTGTCTTGATGTTCAATGCTTTTATGCCGGTTTGAATACTTTGCGGCTGAAAATCCCGCTTCAAAACACCATGTTATGTTAGGTTTCATGCATCGAGAAGTGCGAGCACATGGCGAACAACTGAACTCTGTTTATTTCAAGACCCGGATGTGGGTCATGTGATATCACAACAGGCGGTAAACAGTTTCATTGTTAGATGTCATGTGACCATGAACTAGCCAATGAATGGGAGCGCTGTAGCGGGAAAAGTGCCAGCTATATAACAATTACAGTTTATCCTATATGAATGTGTAAGTACCTACGTACTCTTCAGTGACAATGGAAATTTTGAAGCGACAAAGGAAAAAAGAAAACGAAACTGTGGCAGAGAAGAAAGACCGAAAAGAAGAAAAAGTGATGCATCCTGGCTTATTTCCCTGGAACGTGGCTGAATTTATTCATTATCAACTGGTCTTAAAACTTAAGCCTGGTTTTCACTAGCGACGCAAGCATAAGCGCAAACATAAGCACAAGCGCAAGTGAAAACATCAGCAACATAACCATAAGCAGAAACATAAGAGGAACAAACCCAGTTATTTGTCAATCCTGGTTTTCACTTCGGACGTAAGCACAAGCGCAAGCACAAGAAAATGAAAATTTGATCCTTGTGCTTGTGCTTGCGCTTGTGTTTATGCTTGCGTCGAGGTAGTTTTCACGGTGAAATAGGAGCTGTTATGTTTGCGCTTGTGCTTGCGCTTATGCTTGCTTCACCAATGCCGGATTGGAAATTTGTTTGCTATAAAGGTAAAAAAAGATTGGTGGCAATGATCCATCATAGAAACATTGCTGGAAACCGGTGTGAGCCACCTTGGTAGAGGTTAGAATAAGAGTGGTTAAGGCAAGTAACTGTTTAGCACAGGGTGACCGCTTAACAAAGTTTCGACTTTATAAGTTGCGAATTCCAGCAATGTAAAATTCTGCCCATTAACTGAAAATGCTTTACAATAAAATTCGGATACAGTCAACTCTCTGATAAGCGACCACCCTTGGTGCAGGACAAAGTGGTCGCTTACGGGAGGTGGTCGCTTATGAGAAAAATCAACAAAATGAACCAAAAACTGAATTGATTAACTAATTAAGTATTAAATATATCATCTGTTAACCTCAGTTAGACTTAGGGAAAAGATTGACTAAGCACTGGCATATTTCACATCGAACGATGTCTCGAAAATCTCATCGCACTACCGTTAAACTCTTTGCATGGCTTTTTCCAACAGATCGCTTTAGCCCTCTTTTATGTAAATTAAAATTTATTATCTGTCGGCACTTCGCGTCAGCGTTATTAAAAACCTGAACTTTCACTACATTTAAGTAATGATTTTCTTACGATCATACGTCATCACGTTGGATGGTCGCTTACTGGTCGCTTAAGAAATTTGAGTTGTGATCGCTTAGGAGAGAGTTTTTGAAACAGTATTTGACTGAGAAACAAACGGTTATTTACAAAGTGGTCGCTGACAGGAGCTGATCGCTTACGAGAAGTGGTCGCTATGAGAGAGTTGACTGTCTGTATCTGTTGACTGTACCTTCCAAGGGAAGACCTGTCATCATCCCAAATGCCTGCTCATGTTTTGCTATTTTACCTTATTTTTGGCACGTATTGCTTCTTGTAAGGGGCCTTTTTAAAATTAACTGTGACCCACGCATTCGTCTGTTCACCTTAAATCTATGCTGCACGACAAAATCACACCTGTTCTCCACACATTCGAACTAAAACTGCATTGCAAATCCAAAGGAGTGGAATCGATGGACGACTGCTCAATGATTGTAAGTCCTCAAACGTTCAATATGAACACCAGCATCAATGTTTCTTTTCTTGCGGTGCAATTTGGGTATAGCCGGTTATACCGACTAAACGAATTTGAAAGAAGTGATGTATAGCAATGTTTCTTGTTTACAAACATTGGCGTTGAATTTCCTTTGATATTCAAATTACCAGCCACCGAACAATAGCATGCATTGTTTCAACAGCCAATAAACCTCTGGATGGCACATTAATAACAATAATAAGTGACGCAACGAGAAACATCGCTATACTTTAAAAAAAAAACAGTAAACAGCATTTGACTGCCTTTTTTTGTCGTAAAACATATTCAATAAAAGATTTTAATTTAATAGTGAAGCCTCTTTGTTTAGTAACGGGTGAGGAAAAGGGAGACATGCATGTGTGCCATGGTCTACGTCCAGCGTTTACTTTGATCTAAAGCTGTGCATTCTTAATTAAAAATTAAAATATCGACACGCAGTGTCTATTTAAATGATCGCAAAAAAATTGTGTGCAGGTACTATGTACGCAATTTCCCTCCCTCAACACTTTTTTAATAAACGCTAAAAATAAACGAATACTGAAAGGAGGCTCCTCAGAAAGATATTTCCAGTAACTACAGTAATGCTTCTCAGCCATCTTGGAGTGTCGAGTTGATCTTGAACTACTCTTATCTCAGCACCTCAAAGGAGTAGAGAAAATAACAAAAAATCATTAGTATGCCTTTGAAAAAGCTTTCCGCTGGACATTTAACCGAATTACCTCTCACTTGCATATGTCGGGGTCCGTAACAGGTTTATCGACGTCTTCCGATCGTGCAGGTGTGCTATCGGCTCCAGATAAAATTTATGCCGCTATGTTATATACTTGTATAGGACAATCTTTGCTGGCGTCACTGCTTACATTTGCCTGATTAGCGTATATCACATAACAAGCTGCAAACAAACGAAGAACATAAACTGAAAGCCCAAGTCGCTTTAAAATTTGGTAATCAGCGTGAATACTACTCTAATATGTTTAATACTGGCGGAGAAAATAGCTTTCAAAAACTATGAAATTTACAAGGAATTGTATGGCTGGGTGGGAATTCTTGCCACTAAGCCATGCAGCTGTTTGTAAAATTTTGCTTTTCTAACATCTATTTCCGAAAAACCATTCAACCTTTCATGCTCAAATTTTGGGTGAGTACTAAGTTTCGCGAGAGCTGCATTTATCTGTAGCTTGTTTTCTCGTTTACGTTAATGAATGCTAATGAAGTGAAACATGTAATTATTCACCATTTCACTATTACACCCACGCTTTCAGTCAATCAGTTCAGCTCTGATCAGACTCTTCCTTTCAGGGAATTTCTGTTAACTGTTGGCTTGATTTTGTTGTTAGACATTCATAAAATTGTAACCGGCTTCACTCGTTTCTTGGTTCCAAGAAAACTATAAAGAATCAACTCGATCGTAGGTCATATCTCTCTCTAGTCGAGTGCTATAAGATTGTATTTGGCTTGTGTAAAATAGATTTTGAGTAAATCACTCTTACAAAACTGTATCAATATTATTTCTTTATGGCAATAGTTAGCTTATGGAATAGCATGCCCAACGATATCGTGGAAGCTGGCAGCCTTGAACTTTACTTAGACCAGACTTCGATCTTTTTTTAGAGTTATAGCTTTCATGGAATAGTAATATGAACTCCGGTTGCATAATGTTCTATAGTTGTTAGTTATATATATTTCTATGTAGTAATTTTGTAAAATCATTTTCTTTCTCTTTTTTTTTGTGAAGGATCCTCTTTTATAGAGTTCACCTCAAGACTCCCTTTTAAAATTTATATATGTAAATTTGAATGAATGTATGTATGTAAGAAGCAGCAGGCAATTGTTCTACTGCATCGAGCTGAACCTTCTTTTCAGTTTCAGGTTGATTTTAGGGGGATAACGTTATTTAAATGGAGTGCTATCAAAACTGCCTGAGGAAAAACGCCACTTCATTAAAATCGTTAAACATTTCTTATCGAAGAAGCCCCAGTAAATGGATTTGAAACAAAACATTCAACCGGGTGCAAAGCAGGCCAAAAACGTAGGAATATCCCCTGGAATATGTCTAATGTATGGTCAGGAAACTCTTTTTACTATTCGTGTCCACTTTTCCTGACAAGCTCGAAGTCTAATCCTTTGATCCCTCATTTCTATAACATTTTTTTTCAAAATCCGTTTTTTCGTTTTATCTGCTATTCATTTCGTTGGAAAGTTTGAGTCTACAAGGTTTGCACAATCAACATTTTAAACCCCCAGATCGCTTAAAAGCTGATAGCAACACAAGATGCGAGGTCTTACTTTTAAGTTTACGCTTAATTACAGACAAGGTGGAATTTTGTTAACCCCTCATTTACAAACTCGCTTTAAATCGTAAGTAAACGAACTAGAATCGCCACAAATCAGCTTACTATAACCACGGAAGCAACCGGTTAAAATACGTTTATATGTTTCTGAGGTGATATGCATGCCGGCATGGAAGCAAAAACTAACCGAGATTGTAGATTCCATCCTTATCTGGAAGTTCAGTTTTATTAGTGTTGAATGCCCCATTAAAAAAATTCAGCTAAGATAACATCGAATATGCTTAAACTTTGCTTAACTGTCACCGTTTTTTAAAAAGATTGATTTTTTTATCGCAATGTAAACATCTTCACAGTATTACAGTGCCATTAAGTTTCAGTTCTTTTTTGCAAGCATGACGAAACAGTCGATAAGTTGAGGTCGACATAACTTAAATAATTTTACTTAGCAGCTAATTCCACACGAAAATGTTGACAAACGAGAGACTGCCTTAGAATTTGATTGGCACGCTGAATTGATCTCTTTTCTAAAAAAAAAAAAACTTTTGTAAAGATAATCTGTAAAACTTAATCCAACTTTTTGTTACAAGGGTAAGCTGTGTGCCGCTGGGCTTGACGACAGAGCTAATGTTTTTCCGCTAATGTTCCGTTAGCGCTCAATCTTTCTTTAAAACTAGCATTAAAATACTTTCCCTGCAACTGCGTCTCAAAAACGTATGGTCCAGAGAAATGATACCAATTAAAAACGACGCCTCGTCAGCTTCACTCACACTACAATCCTCAAAAAATCAATTTAGAAATTAAAATAAATAGAAAAGAAATTGAATTCGTGCGGTTGTTGCGTTTAAACAGTACGTATTGCACGGATGAAAACAATATCGAGTCAATTTAAAATTGCAAACAAATGACATAATTTCCTACACCTTACTGCGTATTTTAATGACGCCCTAATATTGCTAAAGAATACAAAGATATCCAACTGTGCAATACCAGAATGTAGCGCCAAAAGAAACTAAATGATGTATTAATTCCTAGAAGACAAGTTGCACCTAACATCGCTATCAAAATGAGCACCTTTTAAGATTTTTCTTTATTTTTGATCAATTGTATTCGGTGTTCTTTTGTTGTACCCATTTTCACCCGCATTAGGTTTCTCTAACTATTTTGCTTTTATAATCCATCGCCGTCAAATTCTCTATTAATTGCAGGATATCACCGTAAAAGCGTTCCCTGTTTCGTTGTCATTACAATGTTACTTGGAGAGTAATTTTTACGCGGCATAAGCCCCGCTTTCCAACACAGCCATTCATTGGCTGGTAAAAGTAGTTCATTTCCGAGCGCTCTCGTTCACAAAAGCACTCGCGCACACACTATTCAGCGGGAAATAATGAAGTTTATCCCCCACCTGCTCGCTGATGTTTTCGGCGATGTTTATCACATGTATATCTGTGTCATAGTAAAAGCGGTTTGCACACTTCCACTACTGCACAGATAAGTGAATATAGGTCCAACTTGCTTCCCCTTGGCCCATGCGCTGCCCAATTCCACTGAAGGTAGGTTATCTTTTCCGAGATGTATCAGATCGCAGAAAAAAAATGAAACTCTTAGGCAAAGTAAATGATGTAATTGTCTGATATGCAATAGTATAAAATAATTTTCAATTCGTGCATTTGAACCATTTGCTTTGACAGTGAGGTGATCAAAGCCGGGATTTACGCGTCTGCATAGAATTCCTCTTCCTACTTCTCTCGAAGTCAACTATCAAGCCACCCTTAGGTGCAGGTGAGCTATTGAAATTGTTCATTCCTGTCATATATTGTGGTGAATTTCGCTTCGGGAACGGAGCCAACACAGGGCAATAACTTTATCAAAGGTAGCAAGATCAGTTTGTCGTAGCAACAAGACAATGTCATGGCTGGTACTGTGTTTTAACCGTGTTCGCTTTTTCTCTTTCGCCTTTTTCTCTCCATCACTTCAAGGTGATTTTCAAATTGAATAAAAAAGAATTCAATTTGGTAAACAAATTCAATGAAACTTTCATGCTCTTCGTTTTTCCTGAAACCAGCGAACTTTTTCGGAGGTGGGATGAATCAAGAAACCCGGGGCTCTGTTTTATAAGCCGAATGAACTGAAAATCTCTCGAGTATTGCAGTTTGTGCTCTTCTTCGTAAATAACACCGTCGAGTAGCTGTATTATAACGTTATTCAAAACGACAGTAACGAGTAATCTCTACTCTGTATATAACGTAGTTAGTGGTGGTGTTGAAATTTTCATAGTTTAATTTAAATTAGAAAGTTTTGTTTTGCAGAATGGTTTCCGCCGTGACTTGTTTGTTTCTATTTTTGTGCCTCTGATATACGCTCTAGAAACGAAACAAAGAAAACGATTGTGCAACTAAACCCCTGCAAATTATTAGCTTGCTCAGACCGCCACTAAAAGAGCTTTTATTCCATTTATCCTAGATAAATAATTAAATAATTGAAAGCCCTGAATTAACCGTGCAAACTGCGAACGATTTAGCAAAAACTAATGTTGACTTTAAAACGACCAAGTTACTTTTGAATTTTCTTAATTCATAGAAGCTCATTAACGACCTCGACTCTAACCCTAATCATATTAGAAATTTTCTTTTCTGCAAATGATATATGTTTCGTTTCAGATTACAAATTATCTGTTCAGCTCAAAAATTGCATTTAACAGGCCATCAAAATATATCGTTGTTTATTGCAACTTGTTTTGTCTATTGCTGAACTTTTGGCTCAAGTAATATTCTTCTCCATGGGCGGTTTAAACTAATTTATTTCCAAAACGTCATCCAATTTTGTACTGTACTTACCTGAAATAAATAAACTGATATGTACAACGAAGTGCTTCAAATCCTCCATGAAGCCCACAACAAATCCGTATCTTTTCTTACTAAGCTGTTGTCGGTTAAATATTTTGTGGAAGACACTCTCGAAACAAACAAGCTACTAGTTAATTAAGGAGTCTGTCCGTGTGACGTCCGGTATCACAAATCAGCAATTCGACTTTCTCAACGGCAATTAATTAAAAATTGAAGAATATTCTTAACAGCTTTTAAGGAACCCGCCTGATTGAGGATTTTTTTGTAGCCTGGTGATCAACTTGAACTGAACTTCACATCCAAACTTTCCATTCCGTTCTCACCTGAATTCTGAGCATATCAATTTATACATCACGAAAAACAAAATGTGTGAAACTGTAACTGAGTTGTCTATGTCCCAACAAAAAAATTGTCTTCGCGAATTTTTGCAAAACATCAAAAATGGGGGTGCCAACCCAGGGAAATGAAACGTAATACCGCGTTTGGTATGACCAGGAAAAACCGAAAAAACACTCAAAACATAGGTCCTTTCCCTCAATATGATTTTAAGAGTTTAGGCTACTATCTCAAGTGGCTTCGTTCACGCTGTGATATTATCCGTTTTACTTTGGCTGCGCGACTGGGCGGTGTAAATTGAGAGTATCAAATCCAAGAAAAGGAGGTGTAAAAAAGCTATAAATTCACAGTCTGCCTTTTGGTCGAGCGTCGAGGGTCGAGGGTAACATGTCGAGGGTTAAAAATATTCCTTTTTTTATTTTTTTTTATTAATTTTTTTTACTAAAAACTCGTGAGCAGCACACAGCAACAAATCTTGTCAACTCGCATCAAATAAAGAATGGAAAAACTATACTTTTGATTTTTTGAAAGCATTGAAAACTAGGAGAAAGAGAAGCAAAAGAGAAAAGGGAAAGGGAGTTGTCTAGTGGTCGTTGGAGCTCTTGGTGCAATACCGAAGAGGCTTAAGAGTCATTTGAAGGAGATTGAAATACCAGATAGAGTCAGACTGAACTTCACAAAAGTTCTGCACTTCTTGGAATAGCAACCATCTTGAGAAAGGTCCTTGAAGTCTAAGGTCTCGGGATGAGATCAGACTGAAAGTAGATATTTCAGTTACCTCCAGGACTATGAGGGCCTCTGTTTTTAAAGATAATAATTGTTAAATTTGGAAATTGTAAGTCGTCTCGCGTTGAAAGTACATTATCTTTGGCCGGGAAAGCTAATAACGAAAAAAAAAATTGAACTTGCGCTTTGTACCACACCCTTTTCATCTGACGGAGATCCCCTTAGGCCCGGTTCACTCGAACTTTTCATGCGCCGAATTAAATCATTTGATTCGGCACATGAGACGTTCGACGTTTGAATGAATTCGACGAATTTGATTCTACTGGGTCGGTCGAATTTAATGGTTGGGTCGACCCAATCAAATTCGTCAACCTTTTCATTGTTACGAAACGTTTTTCAGTACAACGAGATTTAAGAAAAGTTAGGAAGTATCGCAGTGTCTCTGATCATAAAGCGAGTAATTAAGGTGTTTTCCACCTGTCCTTAGAATAACGTCATGTTCCTGAATGAAGGTCGGATCCAACACTGATAGTAACAGGGTACCTCTCGCTCAGCCATGGAGTTAATTCCCCCCAGAAAATCTCTCCTTTTAAAAATCTCTCCTCGCGCGCTTTGGCTTAAAAGCTCTCTTTAGGCTAATTACTTTCATCTTTTCATCGTTTTTATGGGTTCTTACAAAATAGGGAACAATGAATAGAAGAAGTACCAGAATTAACTAAACTGAAGCTAACACAATCAGCGACATAAAAATACTTTTTAGAAAAATTTACTTTTTAGCTAGAGTTCTGCTGCTTATCAGGTTTAAAATCTACTCTACAAAGGAAGGCGTGGTAGTATTAAAACTAACACCTCTCTCACTGCAGGACTAAAAAGTTAGAATGACGAACATTTTTCCAACCTCTCTTTTTTCTTTTGACTTACGAATAAGGTCCTGTTCGCACTACGCCAAATTATGTTTGTTTTCCAAAAGACTCTGTCAACACGCAGCCATTTTTAGTGCGAACGATTGTTCTCACCCACGAAAATTTTCGTAAATGCCACCCAATTTCTATGGTGAGTGCCAGAGGATATTTTTTTCGTTTGTAGGAGGGAAATTACGCGGCAAAAGCCGCGCCTAAGAGGCGAAATAATGATTCTTAGGCAATATTACTTTTTTTCAAGGGGCCTCTAGAGCCAGGGTACCAAACTTCAAAGATGGCGTCGACTAGCTTTGCAGGTCGTGAATTTTTTGTCAGACGAGAAAATCCTTACTTTCTTGACATCCATCCTTTTTCGGGTCATCATATTTTTGATCGAAGAAAAAGCAACGTACGTGACAGGATCAAAGCTAGAGATGGACCAGTAAGTAAGGATCAGGATCAAGATCAGAGTACTGAATCCACCGTATTACTAGTTCGATTCGCAACTAGCTGCGCAGCAACAGTAATTTACATATCCGTCACACGAAAATATCGCATGTGTGGACAGGATTACAACATCAAAAAATTGCTGATTATAAAATTTTCAATTTTTTTGCAAACGCCAAACGCCTTTTTTTAGTCGTAGTTTGAAAACTAATCAACTCTTCTTTGTTAAGAGCCGCGCCTACTACCGAAGTTACTCCTTTATGAATAAATTTTGTAGATCATCAACCTTGAGGTCTCAATTTTCAGTCCAACGGTGAAACTCAGGTGCTCAAATCCCTTGCCCCTAATGCAGCTATTTTGACAAGCCGACTATTTTACAATTAGTAGTACCTCATCATCGCCTAGTCTGTGGAATCGAGTGTTATCCCCTACACTCCAGCAACCATATGTTACAACACGTCGGGCACAACAGATGCCCGCTACAGCATTGCAGGTACCCTCGCAAACGCTGCCTCAACATAGACCGGTAAAAGGATCCCCTCGCATAATGGCTCTCCAGCTATCAGCTTACCCACCTTCACAGACACCCAGTGGCATACAACTCCCTCAAGTAACACCCATGCAGGTGCCCCCACCGGTTCCTCCAATTGCATTTGGACCAGCATTGCCTCAACAAGCGCCAGCTTCATCGTGGAATGCTGGTATTTCGCCAAATGCATATGAGGTAGTGGTAACACCCACAGAGTACAAAAGTGTTATGGTTGAGGAAATGACTTTTCACAAATGTACAAAACCCCACCTACTAATATTATTAAACATGGGGACAGGAGAATAACAGGGAGAAATGAGCAAACTGGACAGCTAGTGTATAGCAGAGATTTTGGTAACACTTATTGTCACGCATTTCCCGGAAAAATCCTCTTTTCACCGGACTTTTGTACATTGACAAGGCCGTCTATGTGTCCTTTAATCAGGCACAGCGCGATATTCTCAACTCCTTTCAATTTAATGTATTTATGCGCTAGTTAGCTCTAAAATACCCTTTCCACTGTATTTGTGTACATTTACAATGTCTTTTAATCGGGCACATGACGATATGTTTTATTTCTTTCAATTTAATATAATTATGCGTTAATAAGCTGTGGCAAAAATATCCTGGATATGATTTTATGGCTGCTCGTAACCCTGAGATTTTATTGACGTTTAATGCATGGTTCAATTCTACCTGTAACCACCCCTCCCCCCCCCGGGCAACCTCCGGGACAAGTCCAGTCCTTCGGTCCCGGGGTTGTGGAAATCCTTGAAGCGATCTAGTCCCCGGAACATTTGAGCCTGGCAATTTCAAAATAACTCCTCGTTGTTATTGTTCTTTGACTCAGAAGTACTTTAAAAGGTAATTTGATCGAAAACTCGCAGTTTTATTAATGTGGCATGAATTTTCTGTCCACTAGTGCGGTTAGAGTTTTTTCATCAGTTTTCTTTTTCAAAGATAGTGTTCATATTCTTATTATATAACCGTGAACAGGTAGCATCCTATGCATAACCCTCGCCCTTGGCGCAGTACCTTCATCCTCAAGAAAAAACATCTGACTTGTTCCTCATTTTTCCCTCTCGCTTCCCCCTTTATTTATTTTGGAATAAAAGTACAAGTTCTGTGATATTTTTAATCCTTGACATGTTACCCTCGACCCTCGACGCTCGACCAAAAGGAAGATTCAAATTCACAGAGCCGTAACTAGCGGGGGGGCAGGGGGGAGCTCCCCCCACCCACCCTGGACCTGTTGAGCCAGACAAATCAAGTCTGTCTATGTTTGCCTTTTCACACTTATTCGAAGCCGATTCTTTGGATACGTATCTCACGGCAAGTACTGATACCCCCCCCCAGACACCCTCCCCTCCCCTACAAGGCTCGTGTTTTCGGCACTCGCGATAATGCCCCCACCCCCTCCTCCCGTTACAAAAAATATAGCTACGGCCCTGAGTCAGCAGCCAAAGTTACTCATCAGACATCAGCGGCACTGTAATCTGAGTTATCGGGGGCAGTAGGTTTTTTTAAACTTACGAATGACAATTTTTTATCACTGAAAATAATCCATCATATGCCTGCTGGGAGGTGGTAGGTATAATCAAAGCAGTACTCTACGCAAGCTCAGTGAACGCGCGTCTGGAAGCCTTCACTGAATCTTAATTTTGCCCTTGGGTAATATTCTCGAATTGGTTCCTTTGAAAAGCTATCAGCTCTTACAACTCTCTGATTAATTTTCTCTTGAATTCATTGGTCATACATAGATACCACGTACCACAAGAGATATCTTAACCATTTTAATTTGTGTTAAATTGAACAAACTAAGTCTAGGACATGACTTTCAGGTCCACCACTTTCGCACAGTCCAATAAATGATTCAACGCGCATTTGTTTTGTCACTGCAATCATCCCATAACAATTATTGGCTGTTTCCTGAGGAATAGTACTCTTAGCAATCAGTTGAAGGCGATTGCAAAATCAGTAAATTGGATAATATCCTTGGCTAAAACATTGTTTACTCGGCTCAGTCTAGAGTAATAGGATTGGCGGCTGCGAGCTCCCTTTAACGTGTTTTAACGTGATAGGTGTGATTTTCGAAACAAACGTGATGTCGAAAAATTCGTGCTGAAATATTCCATCGCACACGCGTTGCTTACTCAAAGAGAGAAGAAGGCTTAGAAAAAGGTAAGATTTTATCTTACGCTTTAGTTTAAATTTTACTTAACAAAACGACACAAATATATCAAAAGTAACGTTTTATCAAACTCCTCGAATAAATGAAATCGCCCCGAGTATAGTATCTTTGGCATTTTGTACGCCGTTATTCTCAAATACAATTACAAAGCAACAGCGGTTTACTTATAACAATAACTGGGGAATAGTTTTTAGAAGATAACCTTTCTCAGGGCTTCTAAAAGATATATACATATATATATAAGACTCAAACTACAAAAGCCGAAGAAATGTGGTATATCCTGAAGGGTGTAGCATACTTGGCTTTCATCATGCTATTAATTTTATTAGAGGGTACAAATTGCTTCACGTAATGCTAAAAAGCAGCATGAATCTTTCATAGCTGCTTCTGGTTTGAATATGATTATACCACCTACGACATGAAATTTGAGTCATAACTAATTTCCCTGCACAATATAACTATGCCGCAGGTCGTGACTAGCACTATACCTTTTTGACCACACAACAGAAATGAGTCTTGATGGTATGCGGGGCAGATGGAACTAAAAACACAGAATCTACGAATTAAAGATGCCGCAGAACCATTGTAGCATCTTTAACCGCATAGTTAAAAGAACAGAACACACCTATCGGCTTGGTCATGAAACACAGCGCGACGCTACAGCTAAGTACAGAATCTTTAAGTGTCCCCTGTAAATGATGACTTCGACTGTTGTTAACTGCAATGTGATAAAAGAAGCTTTCGTTTGTGATAGATTGAATGCCACAGACGACTGGCACAGAAGAGGCATCTTATAACCAAATTAACCACGATATAATGGACGCCAACTCCCGGACTAAAGCAAGATACAACGTGATTTGCACCTGAAATGCTTGTAACCGTTTCTACCTTGTGAAACAGAGAGTTTCAGCTTTTTAGTTCGCATGATTCAGCGGTTTCACAGTGAAATTGAGGTCAAATGGCTATCACCCCCGTTTCCAGTTACGACTGATTTAATTACCTATCTTTTTATCTTTAAAGCATGCGTTTGTTCGTTGTAACTTTAGAACTGCAAACAAACTGCGATGAAATTTTATTAGCCTGAGAACAGAGAAGCTCGGCAAAAACTTAAAACTGGGGCTCCTAAAATAAGGTAGGATTATCTTTTATTTACTTTGTTAGCTGTGTATTATTTTATAAAACGTTTTCTGATCTTGTGCCGAGTGTTGTCCACGACCTGGCAAAACGTCGTTTCCTGACGGACTGCTTCACTGCTATTCTTTCCATTAGTCACATTGAACTTGTTACTCGCTCTATGGGCACCTTTACTAGAGTCTCATAAACACCATTAAGGGCCCCTAAAATGTGAGCTCTATTTGATTTAGCATTCGTCAACTCTTAAACAACTGTAACTCTCATCTCATCGAGCTCGACAAGATCACCTAACTGTCGTAGTAGTTGAATGACACTAGTACTCGTTAGGAACATTAAAATGGCTAGCTGAGAAAAAAAAAACAAAAGAAAATAACAGAAGTCTTGTTTCAGTTAAACGGATAAAAGTCGCTGTACTCTGTTTCTGGTTCAAAACAATCGCGAGTGTCAGTGAAGATGCAGAAAGCAAATATCAACGGCGCGGCACATTATCATTTTGTTCGTTGCCGGTTCTGGATTTCACGATAAAAATACAATTTACTCTGGTCAGGCTCATTCGACAATGACTGACGGTCATTAGC
The DNA here is from genome assembly GCA_948470475.1 of Galaxea fascicularis. Lineage (NCBI taxonomy): Eukaryota > Metazoa > Cnidaria > Anthozoa > Scleractinia > Euphylliidae > Galaxea > Galaxea fascicularis. Next base: position 14,668,939 of record OX419336.1, on the reverse strand, counting down.
GGAAATTTTAGAAGCTGACAAGATGTGGGGTGTTTCCGGACTGAATACCATCCTGCGCTTCTTTAGCTAGCCTTGGGTACCGCAGTGCGTTTTGTTGAATGTTGTTCAGCAATATTCGCCAGGGGGTGTTTGTATTACGGTGTTTATGAATGAATCGTCGTCTTTCTAGGTTGGAATAAGAGGCCACTGATCGTGAACTTCTTAAAACTGTAAATGCGCTGATTGCATTGCATGGCATGGCAGCATTCTGGTAAGCTGACTGGAACACTCAGGGTGCTTTCGATTGGGAAATCCGGATTTAGATCTTAAAATCCGGATCTTCGGATTTCCAATCGAACACAAAATCCGAAAACGGATTTCGCGACGGATTTCGTTAATTGAAATCCATGTGGGGGAAGGATTTCAATTAACGAAATCCGTCGCGAAATCCGTTTTCGGATTTTGTGTTCGATTGGAAATCCGAAGATCCGGATTTTAAGATCTAAATCCGGATTTCCCAATCGAAAGCACCCTTAACAAGTGTTTTAGGAACAGCTGTTTATCATTTTGGACCCTCATCACCATCTCTTTAGTGCGAGACCTGTAGGTCGCCTCCCACAATCTGATCTACCTCCGAAACTAATACATGTGTATATGTTTTCTTGCAACTGAAAATGTTTGTCGCAAAAAAGAGTTCATCCCATTGCTCATATCACTGTACTCACGACAAACTTGATAGCATAGTGTTGGTTAGAGGGCGATAGCTGCCTTTTCACGCGTGGCTTAACTCTGCTGAGTTACTGTGGCGCAACACCCCTAAGTTGTTCGGGTCTTGGGAGGTTTCGATTACAATTGGAAGTTTCAACAAACCTTATAAATATGATGAATGCTTGCCTGCTATTTCACTGAGTTTTCAGAAAAATCAAAGGTATTATTCTGTTAAAACGGCTAACGAATGCAGTACAACAGCATTTCGGGTCGTTGGAGGATTCGACCACCGAAGGGCTCACTTCAGCATACTGGCTTCTTGGCTGAAATAATTATGAATTATGTAAATGTTCAAGTGGAATACTGATACATGTACCAGCTACCTTACTTGAATCAATCATTAATCGTTTGCCAATCGACTTTACTGTGGCTGACATTAAAGGCAAGTTCTGGAAGATGCTCGTAAAATATTCAATTTTTTAACAATCTGTTGTTGCTCTATCGTAGTTCGTGGTTCGCTCAATCATTTGAGACAGGATAAAGGCTCATTTTCCAAAAAACAACATTTATAAACAACAACATTACCACGCCATCTTGAAGGCGAGATCATTCCAACAATACATTGCGAACATAGTCGCGACGCGATGTCACGACATATGTAACGACATCCGTGTCAGATGCCTATCCAAGACAAATTGATGGCGTTATTAATAACCACTACAATCTGAAATAAATTGTAACGCTACACACACGCGGTTAATGAACAAAAACCTCTAGAAAACAACGATTTCAAGGTTTTGCTGAGGATGTGAGCACATCGCGATGTTTTATTGAATAGGCCATTTCCGAGTTCATACCTGCCTCCTCTTCAAAGCGAGTCTAAGTGCGAAGTTTTTGTTATGAAAATTAGTTTTCATTCATATGTAAAGAAGACGTAGTTACCATCACAAAAACTTCGCACTTAGACTCGCTTTGAAGAGGAGGCAGACATGAACTCGGAAATGGCCTGTTGCAATGGCAGTTTAAGCAACCACACTGGCGACGTCAACGAAAATGTCATTTCAAATTGTAACTTCTAGATATCAGAGTCAGGCAAAGAAAATAAACGTTTGCTGTCATGCGTTCAAAATCTCGAGAAAACCTAAGATTTGGTAATTGCACGACGTTGGTTGCAGAGAACGGCAAAGAAATGTCATACCAAAATGTAAAACACGCGTGCAGAGCGATTGTTTTTGGTCATTAAACTATTGTTTTGAGCGTTCTCGTTGCCGTTGCCGTCCTTGTTACGTACTCCAACGCCGTTCCAATCAATTTAAGCCAGTATGGAGCTGAACGCCCTGCAATAGTCCCGAATTTGTTACAGTAACGTTGAGATGTTTGAAAATGACGTTTTAGTGTTGCAGCAGTCTTTGCTTAAACTCTTAAACCCCTTAAAGCTGGTCTCCCCATATCACCACTTTAAATACCCCCTTCTCACATATACCTGACGTAAAACTTATGTTGTAATTACGCCAAGAATTTGTGTTGAGTATTTACTACCGTTTCTGACACTTGGATTTCATTCCTATCCCTTTGTCTTTCTTTTTTGCGTCCCTCCGAAATAGAAATTTTTGCCACCTGCTCGCATTTTGAAACACGAATAACAGTTCCGGTCGGTCTTCAATTTTAGGGACCTCTTTCTTTTGAATAAGACAAAACTTATCCACAGAAGATAATTTAGCTTAACGTCGGAAACACAAAGCAATTAGATATAACCGATATCTGACTCCGTGTACAAAAAAACAAAGAGACTAGAAATTTCGATCGGATGCTAATAGTGAGGGTCCCCTTTACCACTTTGTAAAATGCATTCACGTAAAAATATTGAGACTTTTCACACGTCACGGATAACTCCCAAAACTCGTTGAAAAATTGAAAAATACATTCACGGATTAATGGTCCACGTCGAGTAACCTGTTTAGGCTGTTTACGCTCTATTTAAAAGGTAGCTCGTTTTTCTTGCAATCTCATGGTCACGGTTGTTTGCTTGTATTTTGTGGTTTCCTGTTAAACGGTTCTCATAAACCTTTCCTGTTATCCCGTGCTCATGCTGTCATGTACGGCGGGTCAGAAAACGAAAAATAACTTAAAAAATTCACGCAAAACAAGTTCGTTCACGAATCACGTTTAAATTCAAGCCTCAGTCATGCATTAACGTGTCACGCTTAATTCAAAAACCGCTTTCTCGTGCACGTAAAAATAGTCTTGATGCGGACAATCAGAAATCACGAATAAAAAAAAAACCAAATCACGTCTCATGAGAAAAAATAGTCCCAATCACGTTTCACGAAAAAAGTATAGGAGACCGTCAACAGTCCTCAAGAAGAAACACTTAGCATGGCTGATGAATGTAATTATAAAATGATCTAAGTACATACCGCCCTGTAATTACTCTCTATACCGTATTATATCGCTCAAGGCAGAGCAACATGATTCTCCTCTTGCTTTACCGAAAGCTATTTTGGTTACCAATTGTTATTTTCCTTCACTTTTATTTGCCTTCATTAAAAGTAGTTAGATTCTTGAAATAGTTTGCAGATTAATTAAGAACGATAAGGAAACAACTTTAAGCCTTAAATTGTTTTCAACACAAACAGCAAATTGATAAGCCGCTCGTATCATCCAATGTACGATAACAAAACAGATTTATAAGCTGAAAGTTGCAGCATTGGGTGGAGTTAAGAACTATATTCACCGCATACTCATTTGAACACCAATTAGGGGTTCAATTGGAGCACTCAAGATAGCGATTATTTCAGTTCGATCTTCACTTTACGTTACCGACAGAAATGCTCCCAGAAAAATATAAAATTAAGAGCTTTTTAGACGTATACAGAGCTTTTACCTGGCTAAAATAACTTGATATTTATGAGTACATACCATACAAGTGAATAGTGCTTTTCGCGCGTTCTGATTGGTTAACTCGGAGGTGATTAGCAAAGTACTATTCACCCCCGAGCAGCCGAAGAGAAACAAACTGACTTCTCGTTTCGGTTTCCGAAGAGGAAATTATTTGAATAAACTCTAGTTGTTCAGCTTGTGTGGAATATACTAAAACAATTATTCACCTCAGTGTCGGTGAAAGTGGTGGATATTTACCGAGCCGCGAAGCGACGAGGTAAATATCTACCACTATTCACTTCCACTTCGGTGAATAATTGTTAACTATTTACTGATGTCACAATTAATCACCTTGCGTTTGCGTAAAATGATCTTAATCAACCTCAGCGCTGTACACATAAGCGATTGAGCCTAAGAGATGGCTCCTGAATGCATGTAACGCAAATATCTTTCAGCAAAATAGCCTTTGTAAAAGGAAAATGCGACTTGCACGGCTCTTTTATCAGGGTTTATATAGATATTCTTTTAATGGAAATTAAACAAGGCCACGCGTATTTCCCAGTGAATTGTACACGGAATAAAATCTTTATTCACTCTTTCCCTAGTTTTTATATGGTACAATTTAAGTTTCGCATTCGAAACTAATTTATCTTGTTTTCAAATTGTGAAACCCCTACAGGAATAGGGTGATTAGATATCGGTGGATTTCAAATGTTTGTTCATTTAGAGAAAATTCTGTCATAAATTGATTGAGCGACAATCAAGACCAGAAGCAGATGGGCGGCGTCACCGCAGGGGTTATTTTCCTCTTTATGCGAAATTCTATATCTGACGCGACACTGCAAGTGCATTAGATGGACAATAAAAAACAGAGGCCATTCGGAGAAAAATTTTGTGCGAAGCAGCCTGCGAAACAACCCTCTCAACAGAAACTTTGTTTGGAACTTAACAAAAAATTACGGACATTTACCAAGGTCACCAGACGAAATCATAAGGATACACTGGTAAGTTTTTAGCTTTGCTTTCTTTTGTTTAGCTTTAATGTAGCTCGTTTGTTTTGTGTGTGAAAGGAATATGCAGTAATACACTGAATGAGGAAAACGCTCGCATTTGGACAATTTCTCATTCAAAGCGGATTTCGTTATATCTTTAAAACCGCAAAAACGTACCAAAGGCATTAAATAAGCATCACTTAAGATGAGAAGTAATAATTTTCTAAGTTCAAGGGCAAGATTGACTGATACCATATGCAAACAGCGAATCCTAAGAAACAGATAGTTAAGAGATATCTCAGTGAACAAAAGAAAAATAATAATTTGAGCAAGCCTGCCAATGAAACATGGGTTCCTTCGGGTAAGGTTGATAATTTTGAACTAGCTGTATCCTCGAAGGCTGTTCGAAAATTTTATCAAATGAATAATTGAAAAGGTAAATTTAACTAATAGACTACGACAGTTAAGAAGTCGAGGCGATAATAACTCAAGAGAAATGAGTGCAAATACAAATAACAAGTTGCTATTGTTTTGTTTATTTCATCACTGATTGAACTTAACTGTTATTAAAAGGATTCAGTAACACTTACTCGTAAATAAGACATGACCATTCATTTCTTCTAAGCTCCATGAACCATCTTTTCTACTTTCGGAATTGAGGAAGATTTCTAAGAGTTCGTGTTAATTTCAAAATATCGATGCAGCCCAGCATTCAACAATGCTTCAGAAATTATCTGTCCGTTTACTGCTCGCCACCCTTTTAGGAGAGTTGTAAAGAGTGTGGGGGTCTAGACCACGTTTCACGGAAAATGAAACAGTACTTTCACAATTCATGAAAAATAACGAAATAGGTGTTTCATGCTTCATGGAAAAAAGGGGAACGTTTTTCTTTAAACAAAAGT
>OX419336.1:14618478-14660978 GCA_948470475.1 Galaxea fascicularis | reverse complement strand
CACACGATGGGACTAGTCCCTGCGACCAGTCCCTTCGTGTAAACTCTTCAAGGGACTAGTCGCAGGGACTAGTCCCAGTGTTTTTGAAGCCTTGGCCGGCAGTCGCGCGAACTGAAAAAAATTCGAAGTGTCACGAAATACGGTTCGTCCGATAAGCCCAGCATAAAGCAAGCGCTGGACTTGAGATTTAAAAATAATTTCAGGATCGCTTGACCTTTCCTAATCGACATACAATGGTTTGGTTTAGCCAGGATTCTTTGATTCGACAATATTTAGAAAAATTTAGAAAAATTTAGAAAAAGCTCGGACTACCGGCCATTTAGTGTTTTTAACACCTTGGCCGGTTACCGGCCATATAGCCACAGCGTATTTTTTTTTTGGTTCCGAGCGCATAGTAACTACAATGAAGCCAGTTTTTTTGGCTACTCTTTTGCGGCAAGAGTTCCAGTGAGGTCGGTATGGTAGTTTAATTTTTCCTCAGTGCGTGAGCGGGCAGTATTCAACAAATCCTGCAATCTGATTGGTTCCGGAAGCGGGCAGTATTTTCTCAGCCGGCCCGCTCACGGCGGGCGGTATCGTTGCGGGGTGAGTCGTCGATTACATCTTTTTACACCGGCGCGACGAAAGAGTGTATTTTTGCTCTTAAAATGAAAGTTTCCACTTACTACTAATTACGAAGTAAAGGAAAACATCAGCGGTGGAATAAAATCCTAATTATCAGTTCTCCTAAAAAAAGGCGAGTATTCACTTGATTTTGTTTACAACGCTTTGCTGTCGCTTTGCTGTCGCTTTGCTGTCGCTTTGCTGTTTTTCAAGTTGTTGTTTTTCTTGAAGAGTTGACACGCCGTAAAACTGAATACGACTAACTTCAGAACTCCGGTTTTCATTTGATATTCGTTATTTCCTTTGGAGTTTAAATTTTTCATCTCGTTTCATTTTCCTTCCTGACTAAAAGAAATGTAAGCTTAATTAAGTTTATTAGCCAAAATGGTAAAACTAAAACCTCGGAAAGTTGTGTCGTTGGCCGGCATAGTGATAAACTATTACGACAACGTGTTTTTCTCGCTTAGTTTTCTTATTTTAGCATTTATCCGTGTGAATGTCGTGATGGAAAGCAAACAGAATTACTTAAATAAAACATAAAGAAAGAGACTGATGTGATGCTCTACTCACGTTTGAAGAACTTCCATAAAACCGAATTTGAAAGTGTGGTTTCGTTTTGAACAAGGCAAAAGCTTGTCTTTTTCAGATTATATAAGTTAGGTAAATGCGTGGTTTATGATTTCTATGAAATATCCCGTTTTGTTTCTTTGCGCCAGTTGTTGCTCCAATTTATATTTGAATTTCTTCTTTATTGTTAAGACTGTCTTTCTTTGTCTGACATTTACGAACGCTTTTAACTGCTGTGCTGTTAAGCTTACTTAGCGCGCATACAAAGACTTCGCAGACTCAGTTCTCGTTCATCTTCGGCATGTACTAAAGCCGGAAACACCGAAACGAAACCGCCAAAACGAAACCACCGGAACAACCGAAACGAAACGAAATTGCCGGAAATACAGTTAAAAGGAGTTACATATCGTCCCCAGGTTCTTTTTGCCGCCATAATTTTTAACAATCTTTTGCAAAGCTATCCAAATACGTATCCAGAATGAATACAAACATGCTTAATAAACTCACCTTAGTACTCAGGCGAACGCTGTGGACCTAGATTATCCATCTCAGTTGATCTGCCGTTATTTGTATACGAAACATATGTTTCAGTAATCGAAAGAGTCAGTTTTATCACTTTCGGTACTTTCCGTGTTCTTGTCGTCTTGTTTTGCGGATGGTTTGGTTGTTTCGGTGGTTCGTTTCGGTTGTTCCGGCTGTTTCGGTGGTTTCGTTTCGGTTGTTCCGGTGGTTTCGTTTCGGTGTTTCGGGTTTTAGCACATGCCTTCATCTTCAGACAAAAACAAAAATAAAAACAGAAAAAAATAAAAATGTTATTCATCGGCCTTGGTCGGTCCGTATTGGGAAAAACTGTGCCCTCTGTCTCGAGTACGGCCCGAGGCCTGCGGCCTCAGTCACAGTTTTTCCCAATACGGACCTCCCGGCCGGTGAATAACATAAATTTATTATACATTGGTGTCACCAGCTCGATTTTGATTGGCTATAAGCACGCAGCTAATTCTTGCTACAACCAGTTGCAAAATTGTTGAGACATTCGCCATCAAAAACGTCTCTCCTTTCTCTAAAACGCTGCTACTAACAAATATGTGACATGCAATACTCACCCCCTCCCTCTCCCCCTTTCAAAGTTGTTCCTCAAAGTTTCGAGCATGGTGCTGCACCGTTAACAACTTTGATAAGAGGGGGAGGGGGAGGGAAAGCGGAAGACCATGGAAACGTCATTCAAGGCCAAATGGCGTATAGTGTCTCAAGTATTTTTGCAACTCGTTGTAGCTCTGTTTCTCTTACGTCATACCTACAGACAATAGTTTTTATATACGTAGAATTGACGTCATACCTACAGACAATAGTTTTATGCATGCAGAAGTGACGTCAACTAATACACCAACCAGCAGTTTGATCAGTTTTGTTATGGCGGAGTCGCCAGTGCAGCTCAGGAATATGCATAATAAAACAATTATTGGATTCGGTTTTCGCATGATAGCGATAATTATCAAGGCCTCAGTTTGTGTTATCCGCCTCAGCCTTCGGCTTCGGCAGATAACAGAAACTTTGCCCCTTGATAATTATTGCTATCATGCGAAAACCGAATCCAATAATTGTTAAATATATGTTGCAATTTAAGTTTTTTTCTAGTATAAACGTTTTTTAATCAGTTTCATTTTGAATTCCCTTTGTTTCAGATTATGGTAATGATGGTTTAAAAAACAAATTTCAACCACAACATATTCAACAAAACAAAACAAATGCCGAAAGGGAAATGTATTCGTTATTTCATGGTTCGAATGATGATTTCGCCCTCCATCAAGGTACAAAACAATTGACGTAAGTCGCGTAGCAAAGTATTATAAAGCAAACTCAGGCAAATCGTGTCGGATATTACAAAGTTACTGATGGACTGAGCGTCGTCAGTGAGTGACAGCGGCTGTCAGAGTCAGGTGGTGTGCCACGAACCTTGACGCTCGTTTGAACGATTTCAAGATTTGCTTCAACATTTGTTCAACTGACTGTGTTGAATCAACTGTGGAAACCATTTAGACAGGTAGTTCAACATTATTGAAAGCTTCCAATTGTTGAAAGTGTACTGCAGCAAATCAGTTAAGATTAGTTTAAACTTCCTTTCAAGGGCGATTCAACATTTCATTTCTTTTCGCAGAATATCTTGAATCCTTGAGAGCTTGAGAGCTTGTTTTCAGTTTCTTTGAGCTATTAACCACTATTGGTCAAAGTTTGTCGCTACACTAAACCATTAAGAGAGAACACTGAAGTTTTGATAAGGCTTAGGCCGATTCTGATGTTGATTTGGAGGTTTTAAAACACAATCGTGTGGCAGCAAACGTCGTTCAAACATAATTCCCACATAAACGAAGATCATATTCATCTAGGAGTTTGCTTCAGACAAAACATTTTTCATCACACAACACAAAAAGCTCATTACTACGCCAGGTGGACTATCTAAGTACCTCATTTGAAACGTCAGTCATCTTCGATGTGAAGAACATCAAAGAAATGCAATAAAGAGAGAGGGTCCCCGTGTCCATTTTCATGCTATGTCGCTTTATAGCTGCTGTGATAAACTGTTACCGGCACAGTTTTTACTGAGCCGAAAGAGATGCAGAGAGATAGAGGTACAGGTTTTATTTTGTCAAGAGCACATCATTGTTCAACGGTTTAACCTCTCGAAGGTAAAGAACAAATGACAAAATGAAAGATTGGTTATGTTTTCTGCGTGAATATCCATAGAATTGCAGTCAACATATCCCTACAGAATGGCTTCACACCTCGAGGACCGATAATTTAAATACTACTTTAAAAAATGGTTGGTGCAAGACATTCTCCTTGAGTAAATACAATGCTCGCGCCGATCGATGAATATCTCTGCTCACTGTTTGAGAAAAAAATATATCGAAACTTAAGAATTCAACATATGCTCACAGAAGCCTTAGGCGAACGAAGCATCTTTCGCAGTGAAAATTGAACAAAATTACATGTAATGCTTTTAGGTAAGCTGAAGCCACATATTAGGCATTACCCCTTAAATCTACCAACTAAAATGTGAGCCCAAGAAAAAGCAACAAAAGGCAGCTGTTGCCTCCTTCTTGGGCTTCATCGGCACGGCATAGCTAACACCCAGACGACGATCGAATAGTATCCCATGATGCACCTCGTTTAGGCTTACATTATCACTGCGTACGTGACGTCATCATTTATTTACGCTCTCACGAAGAAACCATGGCGTGCTTTCAGACTTGTATGAATTCCGTGGCTTCTGCTTTCAAGAGTACCGATTTAGTTTATTTTCACTGCGTTTCCAAGGAGAATTTTGCCGTTAGAGTGAAGGGTTTTACTTGTGTTTCGTTGGTCTGTCGTGAAGCACACATAAGCTATGTGGAAAGCATGGGCGAACGAAGAAGAGCTCTCATACCTGCGGTTATTGCGAATTCGCTCGAGACCGCATCTTGATCTCTGGACTGACCAAGCCATCACTTTCATTTTCAAGAGGTACATTTTCCGAAGAGAAGCTAAGGGGTTTTCTGATTTTTCTGTTGACATCTCTTGTCCGCTTCTTAGCAGGTTTGTTCGGTGTTGTGCCGCTTGCTACATGACATCTCTTTGAAGATGATGGTTCCATTGAGCTATTGAAATTCAGCGAAGTTAAACACTCCGTTATTAAGGCTAGTTATCACTGCTGAGCATTTTGCAGTTTCGGAAAGACTAGTAACCAAAACACCTTCGAAAATAATCATTTTGACTCTAAAAGATGACCAAGCACGGGAATAAAGCGCTAAACGAACGGAGACAGACATTCACACACGCTGGTATGTTACGAAATTTCAGTCAACTTAGGCCCCGTTCAGACTAGGTGCCTGTGCCCGGTTCTCGGGAACGGGCACTGGTCTGAACATAGCTTTTTGTTGGTGCCCGCGCACAAATCTGAGCACCGTGCCCGGGCACGGGCACTCCCTCCAAGGGTAGTACTCGGGCACCGTTCCCGGGCACGGGAACTTGTCTGAACACGTTTTCATGTGTTCCCACGTTTTTTCCCGTGTTTCGTTATGATGCAGTCACTTGCAGTCATAAAAATGGCAGCAATATTGCGGAGTACTAAAAAAGATAAACTGGGCACTAAGCCTTCTGCACTAGTGTGAACATCCTCGGTCCAGGGCACTGAGGTGTCTGGACAGCGTCCTTTTTAGTGCCCGGGAACGGTGCCGCGGAACGGGCACTTAGTCTGAACGGGGCCTTAGATCGTTCAAAAGGTCATAAAAATGTGGGTACCTCTCGGTATTCCTTGGCCAAAACTCACTATTGTGTCTATATTCTCTGGCGTGATGCCCAAAAATGGAAGACATCAACATACTATGCAAAAAAAAAGCGAATATTCATGACCTTGTTATGGGTTTATGAATGCTTTGTGATGCGAATAGTCACATAACACAATCAAAGACAAGAATATTATAATAAGACTGCCCTCTTGAACACTTACAAATCATTATAATTGTGCCAAAGAATTAAGTAATGCACTTTTCATACCTTTTACTACAATACAAATAAGAAACAGACCGCGGAGAAAACCACGTTATTTCACGCTGAAATCCATGATAACTTCGATGTCGCGTCATGTACGTAGCAAATTGCATCATGGGATACTATTCGATCGTCGTCTGGCTAACACCTATTGTAGGCTCAGGTTCCCACATAGATATAGCAAGAAATGGAAACGTGAAGCTTGTGAGAAGTGGCTCAATGTAGCCAAAAATTCCACACAAAGTAATGTGTTTAGGCAAGCTGTAGCCACACCTAGTATTGGGCACTATGGCCACGTGGTAGCCCAGGGGTTAGCTATGACACTTGTTGGCGTTAACGTGGGATCCACTATTTGACGGAGAGATTGGTTTTGATGACTCTCTGTAGTGAGATGTTGTTTCTATTTGCGACTACTGAGTTTGCGTGTCGAGTTTTCCACTTTTTTCATCGAAAATAATCTAACGAGTCTCCTTGTTTGTTTCACTTGTCGCCGTCTCCTTTCCGGCTGTCACTAGACAATACAAATATTTTTCAACAAACGTATCGACGATTACGAGGCGCCGGGCAATTTATTCCAAAGAAAACCGTACCTTTATGTATTCCCCTAAAAACAAATGCGCACACTCAGCTAGCGGGTCTCGGTAAAATTCCGGGTCACACAGTAAAATTTCACAGTCATTTCACCTTTATCATGTCACGACGTGACCTTGAACGCAGAGTGTAAATACTTTCAAGCTTTGACATAACGCTTTCATTGTTTTGTTGTTTCCGGCTGTCCCAAGCAGCTACGGACAATGCCAAGCATTTCAAAAATTTCAAAAATTTCAAAAATTAAAAAAAAGGTATCGATTTGTAGAGAAAACGATCCGAAATTATGACGTGGTCTGCCACAGGCATCCCACGTAAAATGTGAGGCAACTTTTATGACGTAATGCAGAACAAAGAGTGCATTGTTTTCGTACGAGACGTGATACAAAACAGAGAATGCACGAGAAATTTGTTAACAAATTTACAGTCAAAATACTCAGCGCATGCCCCCTATTATTCGAGAATACTTTTGATTAACCGCGAACGGACTGTATCATTCGTTTCAAACTTTCAAATTTAATTTGAACAGGTAATATCCAACTGTAGCCCGAGTGTGACCTCATATGAACTCCCTCGTGCAGGGAGAATGAGAAGGAATGGTGCTGTTGTGAGTGCACTCGCCTTCCACCAATTTTTTCCACCTACTTTTTCGCAAACAGAATGTAATCTTTTGGGACGTAAGAGTGTATTTTATAATTAAATTAAAGGGGGATTCGGCTTCGATCACATTCTGTTGTGGTTAATTTGAAAATTGTTTAAAACCGCGACAAAAACTAAACAGAAAATTTAAGGAGAAAAATATATTGTAAAGGGATGTCAAAATTCACCAGCAAAAACTTAAACCAGATTACAGACACTCCTTCTGAGTCATCTTGAAGAATCAGGAAATATTCGCGGACATTGCTAAGAAAACTAAATCTTTGTTAAGGGCTTTTGCTGTAAAAATTAGGAGGGATTATCGATGAAAATCGGATTTCCCCTTCCGTGTTATGTTACCATGGCAACGTGTTTCTCCAGCTGTCAAAAAATTTGGCAATTCGTTAATTACATGTCGAAAGAGGGACATGTCGGAAGCGATTTGACACCAAATTAATTTTGCGCGGTTTTCACTTTAACGGCTTCTGTAACCTGGATTCCAACATGAAACAACTTCGTTCTGTGGAAGAAAGTATGTTGTAGTAAAATGAGCACGGCCAAAACAAAGATCGAGTTTTTATTTCGATATGACGCCGTGAGATGATGAACAAATTAGACATTTTGTCGCAAGTAAATTGGAGCAAGGTAGATTTCGCACCCATAAACCAGTTGAAGATCAGCATCGTTATTAGTTTCTCGTTGCAACTTGATGGTAAATAAGCCGTTTCAGTTTATAATTTAGCTACAGCACACTGTATCACCAAATGGAATCTTCTGATTGAAGTTTCACTGGTGTATATGGATGCGGATTTTCATGAGGTTTCTCCGCTACCAAATGTCAACAAAGTGAATTAATGCTTTGATCAATTATCAGATGCTTTTACGTTGCAGCTGCCATTTAAAGTAAAGCAAGTAGAGAAGAACTCAGAATCAGGAGAGCAGAACTACTACAGTAGCGTCTTTGTTGGTAGGTTTACTGATTATTTAATGCGCCTAAATTATGTTCCTTAAGTTTTTTCAAGTTGAGAGACGCGGTTCACCTTTTGAACTTGTAAATTTTGCCAAGATTTATGAATGAAAACATTTACTAAAAGACCTTCGCAGAAGAAAAAAATGGAAATGTTCAATGACCGGGATTTGTTGTCATATGCAGTAATGTCGCATGTGTTAGGCAACAGTAGGTTGTGGCTAGCACTTTGCCAATTATCGCCCTTAATGAATTTTCTCTTCCACTTACAAACTGAATTTCGAATAACAAAAACCGAACGGAAAAAGCTGTGGCTTATTTGAGAAGCATTAACACTTTCGCTGCGGTAACCTGGATCGACATGATAATACTCGAATCGCATTCCCAGGGTGGCAGTTACTGTGAAATTGTTTCTTCTCGTAATTACTATTTCACGTACAATTATGAAGGATTATACAAAATTCTTTAGTAAAACACAAGGTGAAAGAATTAATGAAAAGCAAATATACGATAACCATAATACTGCACGAGAAATAATACAAAGTAAACAATTTTTCACGTACTTACCAATCCTGTTTGGCATTTTTCCCGATAAAACCATGAACGTGACTTTTTCTGTGCTCTACAGTTATTTACGCAAGGCAGATTTGACATGCGAGTGCCAAGAATCATCAACAATTTCGATTAAACACTGGTCCAAGAAAAATATAATCACGTTTATTTTAAAACAATCTTCACTGTAAATACGTCGTGTCTTCAATCTACAGTACTGCCTCAATTCCGAAAGCTTATGATCTTGATCTGTTTGGGTAACAATAAATTGCGTGAGAGGGTATCAACTCACTTAGTGTCCAGGGCCCGGTTGTTCGAAAGCCGATTAACGCTAATCCAAGATTAAAAGTTAATCAAGGAGGTTATTTCTCTATCCCCAAACGTTGTTCAATGCTGATATTCTGCAACATTTTAGATTAGGGGAAGTAAATCCTGAAAAACAAAAAGCAGTGGAAAGTCTTTTCATCCAAAAGTTAAAAATTGCAACCAAAGTTTACCCTAATCCTGGATTAGGTTAATCGGCTTTCGAACAACCGGGCCCAGGACAATTCAGAAAAAAAAAGAAATATAGAACCACCTCTTTACAGCCGTCAACCACAAAAATTGGCACGTCCCATTTTTTTTTTTTTTTTTTTGTCACGCAGTTTGACATTTTCATTTACCAGCGTAGAGTTTCACTGTTTGTATGACAGCAGTGCAAAACAACTGCGACAAGTAAAAACAAGTGGTTAGCAGTTACTCACAACTGATCTTGTAAGCCCTTTTGGATTGGCGCAAAGAATAGCCCTTGACGCAAATGTTTAAGTATTATCCTTGTGGTGAAAAATATAAAAGTGCAATCAAGGGGCTATGAGCCACCGAAAGCGGAAAATGAATTACGAACCACTCGTGGGTATATGATTTTAATTCCTTCCTTACTAAAAGCTCCAAAAGAAAAGCGCCACACGCGTAATATTTAAGCATGATTCGTAAGTCTTTACAGGGTCAAATTTAAATGAAACAGGCCCACCAACTGAATAAACTTCTGTTTTACTTATCCCAGAGAAAATCAACAGCAAATCCCTCTTCTTCTGAATATCATTCGTTAGCCATTTGAAGTATCTTGTTTTTACATTTGGCCGTTTTTTGGTTGTACAGTTAACCTGCGGATACGCCAAGCGTTTTCACTGGTCAGCAGATTCACTAAATGTTAACAGGAAGCGAAGGAGTGAAATCCGCCCAACCTACAACTCGGAAATGGCATATAGCCATTTTCCGAGTCCAAAGTTTTAAAATATGAGCTCAAGGAAATAATAGACTTCATTTTGATACCGAAACCATTTATTTATGTTTCCTTAGAAGTCCTTTATTTTGGCTAATTGTCCTTATTGAGGACTTGTTGAGGGAAACATGTTCTAGAATAAGCTGCTATGGTCTGGAGATTTATTGTGCTGCTTCTTTATATTGGTCTGTTAAATTCTGAGTGGATGAAGTTACATGTACAAAAATATAACTTCGACTTCCAATTCTTTCCGGAATAGGAAATACATGCTAGAAGAGACACATTAGGTTGTTTTTTCCGCCAACAAATGACCGAACAAATGCAGCTTTGGTGTTTTAACTCCAAAAGAAGAGGCTTGATATCTCGGTTTCAAATTTAACTTCAAAGAATGTCACGATAAAACATGGTGGCCAGACAAATCAAATTAGTCGATCTTTAATACCACTACTCGCTTACTCAACGAAACTATACATTAATGAAGACAAAATCAACAAGAAGTTCTTCTATCGAAATTTTTTATTCAAATCAACAATAAATATTTACCGTCCTGTGACATTTTCCCTGGTCTTATAAAATACATTTAATTCTGCGGTTCGGCTTCAATTCGTCTTTCGTCGCTTTTAAGACCTCCATGTCACTTGTTTAACACCCGATTATTCTTCAAGATTTTGTCTCTTTACGTCAAAGACCACCAACTGAATTTACATTACGCATGCGGAATATATGCCCAAGCGTTATGTACTCATCAGCAGATAGGATTAGTCTCATGCCTACCACAAGGAATGGCAAAGCCAAACAACATCCGTGGGTCAAATGATAGAAATGTTTAACTGATTCTGCTGTATTGAAAACACTGAAATAACATTTTAACTTGGAACTGAGTGGCTATATGCCGGCCATTTCCGAGTTGTATATGTGCCGATTTAATTCCTTCGTTACTCGGATTCCTGTTAAACATTGCTGTTGACCAATACATAACACTTGGCATGTATTCCGCATAACATTAAACTGTACAACTAAATTTACCAACATGAATACAGGCAAATGAAATAATAACTTTCATCAACATACTGCAAACGACTAAGAAAAGATATAAAGCAGAGGAGGAACTTGCTTTGGATAATTTTGTCCGCGCTAAACGGAACAGGGCTGTAGCAACGGGTTGTCTGAAACACTTAAATTTGACCCTGCGAAGACTAGTCCTACATAACCATAACCATGAGTATAAGCACAGACCTATGTATAAGAACGGAGAATTTTCGTTTTGTTACGATTATGTTTATGTTAGACGGTTCTCTCGTACAATACGTACAATTGCTATGCTTATGTAAGTCGTGCTTCTCTTTTGGAGCTTTTGGTAACGTTTCCTGACAGAGGAATCAAAGCCATATACGCGCGAATGGTTTATAATCAGTGGCTTACAACCACTTTGATCAAATTATTATAGCTCTTGTAGGATGTTTCCTGTCATATCTTCAATTACTGTAGTCTCATAACTCAAGAAAAACACCTGCTCGGTTGCTGCTTATTTTGAAATACTGACGGGCCTCGGTTAACAGTGAACTATTCCAAATCAATTGACCCATCAAAATAGCAAGGTGGTTAACACTTCATATTCGATTGGTATACTTGAAACAAGATAGCCATATCTTCGCTATCGACCAGCAGGTCGACAACAGTGGAAGGAAATAACAAAAAAAAAATTTGTAAACGAATACATCTGAACAGACAGCTACACAGCAGTCGTCAAAACTAAAAAAGGTGTTATTGGCAAGCCCAGCATCAAACTCTTAATGACTTTTAGCGCTTTTTATAACAATAATTCTAGGGTTAAAAATACAATACTTATCCTGTCAAAAAACAATTCAACAAAGACTTCAGTTTATCGTTCGTTGGTAAACCCTTGTGTATCAGTTACAGCACATTAGGCAGCATTGTTTAAGCGCAAATTACCCAAGCATGGAGTTTGCAAAATCATGCAAATTTTCGCCGGTTCGGTGAACTACCGGTTCTATTAGTTTCACATCGCTGCACGCTTTCTACATCATACCGAGGTCGAACTCGATATCAATTGTGGTTTCATAAATTTTTCTTATTTCACTATTTTCACGAGAACAAACTGGATTGCAGCGCGACCCCAGAGGCCGTTGTTTATCGTTATCTCCTGGGATTAACACTTGTTAACAACTAGATTGTTTGTTGTGTTTTTTGAAACAGATATGGATAAAGGATCGAACCTTACAAACGAAACATTGAATGTATTTTGTGATGTCCCTACTCAAATGACCAGGATCGACCCAGGAGTGACAAACATTGTTGCAGCCGTCTTCGTCGCGCTACTGATTGTTGTCGCTCTTGGAGGAAATTTGACCGTCGTTGCAAGCTTTTACATATTCCGGGACCTACGAACAAAATGCAACTTTTTCATCATCTCCCTCGCAATCAGCGACATTCTGGTGGCATTGATTGCTATGCCTTTCTGGCTTACAATTCAACTGACGAGGAATGACTGGATCTACGCTAAGAAACTGAAACAATTCTGGGATTGTATGGACATTCTGTGTGGTACAGCTTCTATTATGAACCTAACAGCGGTGAGTTTTGACCGCCAACTGGCCATCACATCCCCGTTCGCGTATCCTAAGATCGTGACATCTCGGCGCGCTATATACATTATATGCTTCGTGTGGTGTTACGCTGCGGCCATTTCATGCTCGGTACTGATTGAAAGTCCTGAACATGACTGGCCATATCCAAACTATTTATGGTTCGTATCTACTGTGAGCTTCTTCCTACCTCTGGGAATCATGCTGGTTATGTACACTCGAATCTACCTTGTGGCCCGATACCAGGCCAAACGCATCGGCAGAAACTACGCCACGGACATCAAAGCTGCTAAGACAATCGCGGTCGTGATCGGAGGATTTGTGATCTGCTGGTTACCATTCTTCATCGTTGTCTTACTATGGGCGAATCGTAACAATCCCCCAATCATTTTCTTGAACGTAGCCAAATGGCTCGAGTACCTGAACAGTTGCTTGAACCCGGTGATTTACACATGTTTAAACCGAACTTACAGAAACGCGTTCAAAAAACTTTTCCGTCGCTGTCGTTCAAAAATTATGAGAGATCGGGACCCATCGACAGGCACAAACTGGCAGACCATGGTTGAAACTCATGCGATAACACATCGAGAAGTTTCATCTGATCACAGCGGTTCCGCGACTCCTAATGGTAGGGCAATCGAGGACATGAACGACAACGTACTCCTAAAAGAGCATCAAACGGAGATATGACACCAAACCACACAGCAAGGTTACTGTGGTTCTTGGTTTGCATTATGGAACTTTTCAAAGAAATCAAAAACACGCGACCTGCGCTTAAGAATAATTTGCCTTTTCTTTTTGACGATGAAACTATGAGATTGACGTTGAAGAGACAACCACTGACGCTGGAGGCCTTAACGGTAATGAATTGAACGCAAGGAAAAATTAACTAACGAAACAGATGACAGGAAATATGTTAAGTTTTACGCAAACTATCTCATTCTAATGTCTGTTTTGAAAGCGGTCATGCAAAATGTCTCCAAATTCGGTATATGAACGTGAAAAGATTTCATTGCGCTGTTGTTTATCTGACGCTAACTGTAAATAACCTCAGGGAAATTGAAAGGTATGTCAAGTAAGAGAATTTGTAAGAATTTTCCAGACACGTTAAAATTATATAAAAGAATTGTAATTGCTATATACAGTATTATAATAAAGAATCACTGAAGTAAAGATACAAGTTACTTATAAAGCTGCACAGAGCTGTACGTCGAACAAGAATTGAACCCCTGACTTTCAGTGTCATTGCAAACAAAGTATAGCTGATATGAATCAGCCGCTTACAAATTAGCACTGACGCATTAGAGTAAGGTAATTAAATTTTCCACTATACAACTCTACATCAATGATATTATGGCCCTAGGGACCCAAAACAAAACTAAATGATCGTACCATTTACGTGCTTACCGAAATCTAATGCATTGAAAGGATGGGCAGATGCCTGCTGTGCTCGTTCACAGATCACCAACATTCCAAATGGGTTTAAACTCAACTGCGCTGTTTTATATATGAATGTTTCGATTACTCTTACTCAAATCTACGTATGTGGCTAAAAATTCCCAACTTCACAAAAACCCAGAAGAGACAGAGGCTCAAAGACTTTAAACCAGATTCTGTGGATGCGACGTCAGGAACAAATTAATAAAATCAGGCATTAATTGCCACCGCTAAATAAACACTGGTTTGGTGAAAGAATTTATCTCGGCTAGTTTACATTAAAGCTCGATGATGAAATCCAAATTTCGTAATTAAAGAACTCAATTCGTGCTTTGGTGACTCCAGTTCTTAAAAATCAAAGCCCCACACTGAATCATCAAAAAGAGCTGTAAACATGATAAAACCTGACTTTAACCTAAGGCAAAACTACCAGATGCATAAAGAAGTACGGTGTAGAATAAACAAATAGGCCATATTCGTATTCTCGGTATTGAACTGGATCTAGCATGAAGTGGAGGCTCTTGCGGGGGAATCTTTTCATATGTAAATGTATTCCCCCGCATGAGCCTCCACTTCATGCTAGATCCAGTTCAATACCGAGAATACGAATATGGCCTATTACGAACGTGCCGGAAAAGATAGAATCAAATCAACTGCAGCCGATATGTCAAGGTGGCCCCCATCTGTAGCCTCTGGCATGAACTAGCAGTATTTGCTGAACAATGCGGCTGTCATCTCATTACACAGAAAACCTGCTACGCTCGACTTTGATTGATACATAATATTGATAGTAAGATGTGTTATGTCTCCAACTGACTCAGTAAGGTCAGTGTCAACGGCCCATTTGCGGGCACAAGCTGCAAGCTGAACTTGATGACATTCATGGATACTGCAAATACTGAAAATGAAAACTGTTCTTTTTTCCCGTGTTGAAATGAATCTAAATTGAGCATGGAAAGTAAACCTCAAGTTTGCTACGGTTTTATTATTGCTGGGCTGTGACTGGTTAAATAACTTAATGGACCCCCTTTGTCAACCAATAAAAAGACAAATGAAAACGTATCATGTGGCTAGATTTACCTGTAAAGCTTCGACTTGTGATTGGTTCACTGAAAATGGAACGAAAGCAGACGATTTATCCTAAAGCTAAGCACCGCGTACGCGCGCGGACCTGCCGAAAATTACTCTCATAGCAAATGTTTGGAGATTGGAAAAAATATCTGTTGCGCCTTCAGATGAGAACAAGGAATGGACGGGCACAAGAGAAGCGGTTTTCACCTAACTGAACGAAAACAGATGTACTCTGAGAATGGTCAAGGTTTCAACCAGTTTATGGTGATTTTCATTTTCTAACAACTCCAATAAGTACAGTGACACATTTTGTGCCTCAAAATACGTCCATCAAAAATATTATCTTACATTAATGGTATTAAGTCCAAAAAAGGTGGGTTTTTTTTGTCCACAAAAAGATTACTTCAGCAACGTTTGGCGCGAAATTGAATTGCCTTCCTTCCAGATCAATTCAATCGTTCTTTGGAAACTGTTCTTATTAATGTTACCACAGTGTTCTGCCAGCTGCCAGGTCACTTTTGTGTCATATCATAACCCAGTGGATCCAGATTGCCCGCCAGCAGTGCGAGTGAGGTATCCCTGAATAGAGACAGCATCTTCTGTAACTCGTCCTTCCTGAACACCTGTTAGAGACAACAGTCGAGTTACAAGTGAGGATAATTCAACCTCATTTGTGGATTTCCCTAACATTCCTCCATACTAATGAAGGGTCTTCCTCCATACCACTGAATAACTGACTTCCTCCACATTAATAAGCGTCACTCTAAAGTCTAATCAAGTGAAGGATGATCCTGGCAGTTCTATCGCAATTTGATGCAATTGCGTAAAGAAGCCTGAAAAAAAATTCAGGCCCCAGTTGTTCAAAGAACGGATAACTCTATCCAGCGGATAAGTCGTTATCCAGCGGATAAGATGTATTGGAACTGATACATTTTATCCACCGGATAGCGAGTTATCCGCTGGATAGAGTTATCCGCTCTTTGAACAACTGGGGCCAGGACTTCAACGGGGTGTTCTGGTTCTCTAAAGTCTGGTTCACACTAGCGTCGTAATCGTAATCGCAATCGTAACAGTAATTGTAAGGAGCTTTAAAATCCAGTGTGAATCAAAAATCGTTATCGTAAGTACCGACGCAAGTAACGTCGAAAGCGCCGTAATCGAAACATAAGGATGAGAAGCTTCCTTTTTCTTACGATTTCGATTACAGCGCTTACGATCTGGTGTGAACCGATTCAACGTAATCGTAAGCCGATTCGTAAGAGTAGGAAAGAGTGGTCCAATCACAAAACACCAGGGTTATTTACAAGATCCATCCGGGTGGAATATATGCTGCAGCTTGTCCAAACGCAAAATGAATAAATCACAAAATATACTGGTACCAGTTGGAAAGCTCAAAAATGATAGAAAAAGTCCGTTGATAAAGCCGATGGCCCATAATTTCTGAAACTTTCCAAATGGAATGGTATGTACCATTTGATTTTCCAACCAGAATTTCCGGGTTTTTCGTGTAATGGTAAGGATCCCTAGTTACAGAATATATAGTTCCCCGCTATCGCAAGTTCGAACGAGACAGCAATATTCTCCCGACTCTTTCCTGCGCAAAAATGTTCTTTTCCTGAGAGTCTCGACATAACGTCGAGGGAAACCTCGAGGCTAGAGGAAAAACAGAACTATTTACCGAGGCCAAATATTAAGTGCTTTGTTATACAGCCTTAAGAAAACAAAGAAAAAAATAGTTATCAAAACTGTATTGAGTTCTTCTTTTGAGATAGCTTCAGGTCGTCAAAGTTTTTAATAGGCGCCTCTTGCAAGGAAATCTCCTTGGAAAATGGGTACTGTAGCAGCTCTCGTAAGCTCTAAATTTCATAGCCAGGCATAGTGTAGCACCTCTATTGTTTTAGGGATAGGGTCCATTGTTTGTGTTGTTTGTTCTTTTGTTCACCTGAAGGGTTGCAAGGCAATCTCGTGAGACCTTACGAGGGCTGCTACATGCCCCTGCAAAATGCCAGAAAAGTAGTAACGGCATTTTATGTTCCCTTCGAATGTTACACTGCCAAGCGATCTTTTGGTCACTTGACCATCCAAAAACCTCACCAACGCGTCTTTAGAGGTCTCGTTTCAGTTTTTCATTGCTGTAGTAAATGGTCTAGACGTTGCTTCAATTTAAGATAAATTTCCGGTAGTACAGAGTAAAACTCGTTCTTTTTTTTTTTCTCTAACACTTTAGTACTTATGGCTTGCACTAATGTTGCTTCAAGTCAAAAGAAGAGTAACCTTACCTCATAAAGCTGGTACTGTTCAGACGTGACGACATCGGCGAGTTGTAAACACTGCAGTGTAAATCACAATATTACATAAATGTGCAGCCCTTACTCCACCCAAACGCATTAAACCACCTATAGGTTCGTTAGACCAGTTTTAAAATAACTTAGGAAAATGTAATTGCTGTTTTTCGAGAAATCTACTCTAAACATTTATCTAAACACGCTATACTTGCAGCTTGCAACTCGGTGAGTTACAACCACTACAATATCAACCACAACAATATAAAACTGTGCAGCTATTACTCCTGTTCTAAACAGTTCGACAACTGAGATTGACACATCCAAGGAGCGCTCGCATAAAGCGTAAACTCTCAGTTGCTTATGAACGTCTCTCGCGAACAAAGGTGTGGTACATAACATTGTGATCCGACAGCAGAGTGCTACCCACATTTCCAACACGCCTTCATACAAACCAAGCACAGAAGGAATTGAATGACACCTTTATATCTCAAAATGATTCATTCGGATAGTTAATTATTGCTCGTTCTAGTCTAACCGTCGGCAAATGTTACACCAAACAGCACTGACCTGTTTGTACTGTTCAGTTGAGTGTAACACGTTATGGAGCAGAAAGCAAATGAGTGGAAGGCAAAGCTGTCTTAAGAGCTGCAGTTGATGAGCACGGCTTGCGTCTTTTTCTTCCTCCTACAAAAAAACATCACTTGTTGAAAATCAGCTCGTTTACCGTTAGCTTCGTAACTGTCAACCAAACTTAGAAGTTCTCATGACCTACTCTTTTCATTACAATCAGTGTAGAGAAGGTTAATAACTGCTGGGCCCGGAAAATTGCGATTCCTGACAAGAGCAAATAACTCTTCTTTGTTATACAACTCCAATTAGTATCATTCAAATAACGCGCGAAACAAGTACGAATATGGTACAGTATTTGCAGAGTTAGTTATTTGTATAGTAGAAAACCGATTTCACGGTTAATTGTACAATAAAAAACGGTTTCTAAATAACCCGGCATAGCCAATCGAACGTTCGGAAATCGAGGTCAATCCACAAATTTGGTTACTGTATGTGAGCTCTGGTAAACCTACATACAAAGCAAGCCCTTCGAAAACATATTTCATATTTCTCTCGTCGGTTTTTTTTTTTTTTTTTTTACCAAGTTTGCAAAATCAAGAGTTCGGAAATGAACGTTTGATTGAGTTCGATTGTCCATTTTTTTTTTGTGAGTTCGATTGAGTACGATTGCCGAATGACTTCGATTGAGTTCGATTGAAATTCAGTTCGGTTGGGTTCGATTGACCATACCGGGTAAATAAACAGCCGCTCAGCTGTCAGCTTTTGTCACACCTTTCGTTGCTAAATAGAGATGCAAGTGATGGTCGCAGTTATGATCACCACTTAAGAAGTAGTGTTCACAACTGCGATGATCACTTATACGTCTTCATTCTTTTATCTGCAGTTCAAATAAGGTACGTTCGGTTGTTTGTATTTTTGACTCGTCTGCGGGCTCGTGTCACAACTCATAAACCGATACTACACACCAAAACATATAATAAGATAAATGAGCTGTCCAGAATCCACAGGATAAGGTCAACAACATAAATTGGCAGCTTCTTCTTCCCACCACTATAAAATTTAATATAAGACTTTTGACACACACCGCCTCCTGATCTACCATCCAGCCTCCATCAGGGAACAAAAGAACGTTATACAACTTCTCAACTGTGGCCTAACAAGGACATGAAACACAACTGATTTAATACAACTTCTCAACTGTCAAGAACGGCGGCCTAACAAGGACATGAAACACAACTGATTTAAAACAACTTCTCAACTGCCAAGGACGGCGGCCTAACAAGGACATGAGACAACTGGTTTTAAGTCAAAAATAATTTAAAGAACAAGAATTTCAAAATTAAATAAAAGTAATATACCTTCGTATGAATATCAAGCGAGTTCTTCCATCTTCCAAATTCCACCTGTATTAAAAAAAGAACATCAGGGGCCGGTTCCTGAAAGGTATAATAACTCTATTCCAGAGATAAATGTGCCTTATTTAGTTCTTTATCCCTGGAATAAGGCACATTTATCCCTGGAATAGAGTTGTTACACCTTTCAGGAATCGGCTCCAGAGAGTTAAAACAACAATGAACGCTGGAAAATGAGAACACTGTTGTTGAGGGAAATAAATACGACATGCAAAAACGCAATACTGAACCTCCCTAAATCAAAAATATAGTTGTAACAATTGACCGTTCTTATTGTTTTAAATTGGAAAGTAGTTAAACCAGTATTCCGTATTTTTCTTAAAACAGTATAAGTAGTATAGCCCGGCAGTATTTTTCTTTTAGTACAAATTGTTTGCCGGTTTTCTTCCGTACAGCTTTCTATTATTACATTCGTGGGTATTCTTAAAGGGACTCAACTGGCCCGTCCAGTGTGAGGTCTTCTCACCTCGTATTGCTTAAGGCGCTGCTCAAATGCCACTTTTTCTGTGAAATTAGCGTGTGCGTCATGCCGCGGCTTTGGCTGCAACACAAAATATTCATTTCAACTGCAAATTAAAATACACGGAGTGCAAACAGGAGGTAATAATAAACCAACATCACAGCATTATTCTTTTACTTACTGGTACACTGTGATGAAAATGCTGAAACCAATCGTTGAAAGAATCCAGGGCCTCCTGCGAATAAACAATGAGCCCAAAATCAATCTCTGACCGAAAACATTTTTTGAAATACGACTGCACACAAAACACAAACCTTGCGTCGGTCAAAACTGAGAACCTACGAGTTGACACATTTAAACTCATCCGGTTCCTTCTTTACTCCACATTCCAGTTCACAACAGTGATGTTGCACATTGGCCAAAGTGTGAAACTGACGGGACGCCTTGGCGTACCTTATATGACGCTTCAAATACCATCTAACCTTACTGATAACGAAATAACATTGGAGACCGTAAGCAACGACGAAGACAATGGCGACGAGAAAGCCATCAAACATTCGCACGTTCGGTTTACGTTTTGGTACATTTTTTTGTGGTCTCGTTCAAAACAACAACGCAAAATAATCAAATTCAAGGTGTTGCTGATATCGTGAAGGTTAATAATAATAATAATAAACGTTCTTTTCCCTTCCTTTACTTATTTCGTTCCAGGTTTAAAAGTTGACCAAGTTGGAATAATCGTGAAAGGGTTACTTGCCGTTGCCATGGCAGTTACATAAGTTCCCTGTTACTGAAAGCAATATGCCATCCAAATAAATGGCTTCCAATCCAAGTACCCGCAGGACACTTCAAAATAATCGTCTATTATGCCGGTGGAAATTTAAAGACGACGATAAAGAAACATTACGTTGAGCTACAACTGCTTCAAAGTACTCTGAACACATAAAAGGTGTCTATCAAGGCTAGCTTTAACCCGCAAGTTCATTTGCTTTATGGAATTAAGCCCATAACATTACACAGTATTTCCCTACTCAACCCTTTACCTCCCAATAGTGACCGCCATCTAACATACAGGGCATGAGAATACAGGAAATGATCACCACGGATCAGTTGAGTTAACGTTTATACAAATTCTCCCTACATGTAACATACGACATAACTGAGAAGTGTAATAAGAATACACGTGTTGAGTCTGGGGATTAATAGACTAATTAAAACTGTTTCCCTACTTGAAACTGTTGGCAAGTTTAATGAGTAAATGAACCGAAAGCAAGCAGCTTACCAGGTACGCTTTGATGCATAGGTACTCCCTTATAGCACTGTCATCAGCAGCGGGTAATGCACTGGATCCACCCTGAAACACAAATAAACACAACTCAGAAGGCACAAGCTACAGCCGGCAGACAGAGTGAATGAAGGTGCATGTCTCCTTCACACAATCTTTGAAATCATCTTGCGAGCATTGTTCTTGACCGCATTTATTTATTGTCCGCAAAAAACACATTACTAGAATTTGTCATACTAGAACACAACATTAATTGCTCTACAGAATTATCCACCACACCGATGTGGCCTATCGTGAACTCCGATGACATGCCGCATTATTCAAAATAACTCAAAGTTCAGTTCAGATCTACCATCTTGTATGTATTTTAGATCAGTTATACAGCTGCTGCACTCTCTGAACTGAAATTGATTTAAACTCGCTGTACTTGCAAAATTAACCTCCGCAAACATACTTGAAGAGACAAACGAGTATTTGAGCTTCACTACACCTCAAACTCCCAATAAAGCTATCAGTCAACAGGGTTGTTGTATAATCAGTGGGATTGATATAGTGATATATATGAAGAGTCAGAATTCTGAAAAAAAAGAAGAAAACAAAAAACGTCTAGGCGCCCACCCTAAGTTGCCACTCTTTGTGAATCACGTGAACGGAGTCTTGTGGAATCTTCTGGAAAACTTCGCGGGCTGCAGCGTGTTTCCTTGTGGCTGTCAAAACAGTAGAACATCAAAGATCAAACGAAAGTCAAACAAAACTTTCAAGCTTGCAAGATAAAAATCTTGATATGACAGTCCAGAGCCTTGACGAATGCTCACACGAGGTAAAATGCAATACTTACGTTTGATACACTCACCTATAAAGCAGCGCATGATTCCATTACTCTGCTTCAAAGCTTCGCTTCGCTGAGATGGGTCAAACACCAGCCACTCAATAGCTTCTATCTTTTTACGATCCTCCTAGATTTGCAAGGAACAATAAATGTGGGTGAGCAACTGTGGTCCTTGTCCACAGTGGCCAGACGATCACATGGAGCAAACTGTAACTTTAGATTTTACTTCACATCAAACTCATTAAAAATTGAAGGCTGTAGGAAAAGAAACTGCCACCAAAGATTATGCCGTTTAGCTGTTTCCTGGTTTGTGAGGTCAGAACTTACGTTCGATGTCGCAGCTTCTAGAGCAGGTGATATGTCTCTATCGATCTTAAACTCATCCTAAAAAAAAAAGGAACATGAAACCGTTAAGCTGCAGCTGGCATGTGTTAATAGAGGGGGATACGTTGCCTGTTAGGTCGTAAATGAGTTGATGTTTGTTTGTCTCGGAGAATAATGTTGTATTTTCGTGAAAACAAAACACACAGGCTTACATTTATAATTTACAATTTTATTTTAGTCCGACCTAGTCAGGTGTATCGCAACATCGCCAACATAACTCAATAAATCTCAGAGGTGCTATGACGGAGCTGCACATAGTAACTGATCAACAGTCTTACCTTTCCTCGGATGTTCTCCACAACAGTCTTGGTGATCAGTGGAACATCAAGACCTGGCAGGTATTTACGATGGTTAGTAAGGACCAACAACAGACAGCGTGTTCAGTCTTTGCCTTCAATTCTCTGTCAAGGAGGGCATCTCGAAAGGGCCTGCTTACACTGTACAACGTGGTTACATACGGCATGTATTAAAACCCGAAACAACGAAACGAAACCACCGAAACAATGTGATTACATGGATTTTTGGTCTCCTATATTCTGTCCTTGTAATTCACAATCTCCTCCCCTACTATACAGTTTAAACGTAGTCTCAGGGAGACAAGTAGCGATACTGACTGAGATGTTATCAGTGAACACTTCTTTCCCTAATTTTTCAATTATTTTCCTTTCCTTTCTTTTCCCATCTGCTTTGGTCGGTGCTCCGCCCTAAAAATACATTAAAAAATACAAAACCATTTTCTTTCTTTAAGTCCTAAATGTAAGATAATTCTGTCTTTTGCTGGCTCATGGCTTCTTTTCGTTCGTTTCGCTTGTTTCGGTGGTTTCGTTTCGTTCGTTTCGCTTGTTTCGGTGGTTTCGTTTCGGTCGTTTCGCTTGTTTCGTTTCGGTGGTTTCGATCGTTTCGTTTCGGTCGTTTCGTTTCGTTGTTTCGGGTTTTAGCACATGCCGTTACATACAACATGCTTATGGTACGTCAGAAAACGGCATGGATCGCACACAAAGGATTAATATAAAAAAAAATGTGCACGAGAGGCCATCATGACCTAAGATGGATGGCAGCCTTATCCGTGATCACATGATAAACCTTCTCTATCACCGAAGAAACGTTTCACAAATACACAGGAAAAAAATTTTAAAATGTGATGTTAATACGATTATCAGTTGAGTTTGGACCGAGGGAAGTTTGGCGCCCAAGTTTTGCCGTTGAAACCACGTTGTTGTCAAGGGGAACGCAAATGGTATCCATTGGCAACTCTTCGGACAGTGAAATCATCAGTCTTAACATGACAGCCCGAATAGTTGCCAATGGATACTATTCGTGTTCCTCGGTCTAAACTCAACTGATGATCGTAGTATTATACAAACCAGCACTGCTCGCTAGGTCCAAGCATTTTTGTCTTTGCCTCATGTCAACAATATCTGTAATAAAATGTCAAAAACTCTGTTAAGAACTCTTAAAATTAACATAACCAAGATTCACCGTTTTAAACAAAACATTTACCTTCTAAGAAATACGCATACGTCTCCGTTTGAATTTCAGGGGGAAGCGTAGCTGTGTAAGTTGCCACAAGGTCGATCTGCTTTTCATCAATAAGTGCCTGGAAAAACATGGTCACTATCAAGAATCTGCCAAATATAATTACAATTCCACTGATTTCATTTTAGCAGACCAAAAGACAATCTAGATTCAGGGTTGTAATTAGGACCCAGTAGCCACTGGATTTTCGCCAACCGCCGGACCACTTTGTGCCGGCTACTTTTGCCCCAAAATGTAGGAAATTACATCTGTGGGGTTTTAAATTTGATGATTTGTTATAATCTGCAGCCACGAACTTCAATCAATTCATCCTTCTACTTAAAATCCTAGTGACAGCCCTGCATACCTAGTATATATTACAACTTAAATTTTCATTTTAAACGCATAGCAAAGATACAACAACAATAGCAAAAAAACGCCGGACAATGCCCCGTTGTTTTATAAGCTAACCTTCCCATTGTATTATAATATGCAGTTCGCCATTCTCTCACATGTAAATTGCCATTTAAGCCTGGTTCACACTTGCGACATAACGACATAACGGGAAGGTCACGCCAACGAAAAAAGTACCTCGTGTTAATGTTTTATGTCTCTAGTGTGAACAACACATCATAACGACATAGTAGGAACATAATGACATGACAATATCGAAATAACGATAACACCGATCTTTTCTTTATGTGATTATGACTATGTTGTTATGTCGTTCTGTCACTAGTGTGAACCAGGCTTTACGGTTGATCTCAAAACAACAACAAACGCACGCAAAGCATGACCCCCCACTCCCCTATATGTTGTCCAAGCGATGTACTGCGTCCTGTTTAAACTGCAGATACTTTGGCCCCTATACATGAGATGGCTATCAAACTGTACCAAGAATTTTAAAATAAGATGAATTGTAAAATTTTTCACGACCTGTAAATGCAAGCGTCCGAATCACCTTTTCAAAGCTACAAGTCAAAGGGAATTTTGTCGTTTGCTAATTTGTTCCTCGGTTTAAAGACTGAGAGAATGCATGGACTAGAGTAAATATCGCGTCATCTTTTATCGCTCGTTCCGTCGAAATGCGCGACTTGATCCTTTAACTCCACATACTTGATGAAAACAGAGCTGATGGATACCTGTACATAGGCCTTCAAGATGGACACGCAGTGATCCACATCGGTCTGTTGAAAAGAAAAGGAACATCAGTTAAAAAATCACAACAAGGGGAAAGATACAGGGTTGCAAGTCTACCGTGTATATCAACTGACGCACCTCCGACTCAATCCCCGCTGATCTTAGAAACAGAACCAGATGAGCCTGAAAAAACAGTAAACAAAAACGCGTTCAATAGCAACATTGATAAAGTGGTTCTTAGGTAAACAGTCTGATAAAAATTGGTTCAGAAACAAGTTTCGGAGCTCTGCTTTATCACACCGACTCACCATAAATCGTAATATTTGTGTTATTGGTTTGTCCTTCTTCCGCAGCCAGCTGTACATGTTTTCTATCAAGCCTAACCCACAGAAAAAAAGTAAACAGTACTTTACATTTATGCTATGGATGTTCAGTGAGCGACAAAGTCTATCCTTTTATGTTCACCTGACTGAGGTCTCTAAGTCATGTGGCACATAACGCCCCATAACGCACCACAATGCAGTACCTAAGTGCCGAGTAATTCCAGAGAACTGATATCGTTCCTTGTGGACAGCGAAACGTGTGTCCTCTGAGGCATGGTTAGTTTTTAGCAGCACTGCACATAAAAATACAGGCAAGCTGTCTAGTTTGTGAACAGTGCTACTTGAGGTTACCATCCACACCCGCTGAAAATCAAGCTCCTAATACCAAAACATGCAAACAAAACACGACAGCCAGCTAACCGTTAGTGTCATTGAGTATGATGTGCTTTTGTATGACATGATGGAATTCATCTGCTTGGTGCCTGATGGACTAAAGCACAAGTATAAACAATCAACCATTTAATCTCTGCAATGTAAATATATTTCGCCTTTAAATTTAATTATTGCTTCTTACTCTTCCATCTTGTAACTTAGCTGTATTTTTATTAGGGTTTACGAAATTTGTTATTTCTTAGGGGTCCACAATTAGTATCTGGGACTTTCTCCCCCAGCTACATAACATCGACCCATTTATAAAGTTTCATCATCATCACCTCAACTACAGTTGTTAATCCTTTTGACAGCTACAGTTGTATCAGTATAGTATATAGTATTTTAACTGCACTTTAAAATCGACTGACCTCCTTCGGACAAGCTAGCAGTTCCTCAAAGATCTTTTCAGGGCTCTGGCTGGGGACAAATTATTGAGCATTTGAGCATACTGTAACACAAAGTGTGTAACAAAGGTCTGTACAAGAAGCTCTACGCACGATTCCAAGAGTCGCACTTACGTTTGGTCCCAGAACTTTGAAGGCAAGTTTTCGAGGTCTCTATCTGGCCTTGGGTGAAGACGAATCTCCTACAAGATGTATTTACATTCATAAGCAATACTGTTGCATAGATAGTCAACATCCATTCACCTGCCTGCTTGTCAGAAGAGCTGTGATGTTATATGGCCTACTGTAGGTTTGAATTTGAAGTTGCTTCTAGCCGTACACTGTGGTCACTTCAAAAGTGGTCAAATCAAGTACAAACCCTCTTTTATATTGACAAATGTATCGGCATAAAGCAGCAGCTAAGCCGAGGGCGTTCTTAACGAACCATTTTCTCTTAAAGAAACAAAAAAGGATCGTAAACAAAAATTACGGTTCAAAATACCGTTCAATTTGACATTAAATGTAGCACAAGCAAAGCCACATTAACACATTTTATCGTACATCTTTGGTTTAATTACCAAAGGGAATAAATAATTACCTGCTCGACTCTAACATCCACCATAACTCTGTAAAATGCCCATAAATAGTCTTCCCATGATTTGCACACTTGAAGAAGCTGAAAACAAAATAGACTGTTAGTTACGTGTACACGACGGAACTCAAACATGTACAATTTATCAAAGGACACTTTTGACATTACGTCACATCTATAGACCTCCACGACTACCCACAGGGCAACGTTTACTGAAAGTTATGAATCACAAGTATGGAGAGAATTCATGCAACGTGTGAGCGATATGGCAATGGTCAAGGGTTCCGTATCGACCAGGGAAACAGATTTTTCTTTTCCAATATTCTCCCTTGTTTTCAGCACAACAGGTAAAACAGGTTTTAAAACCGGTAAAGCAGTCACAGCCATGTTTATTTAACATCTGGTTTAAAGCAATTTAGGCGGTAATAATTAACAACTATTCACCGAAGTGGAGGTGGCTAGTGGTGGATATTTACCAAGCCGCGAAGCGGCGAGCTAAATATCCACCACTAGCCACCAACACTGAGGTGAATAGTTGTTTCAATATATATTAAAACAGTGAGATAATACAGCACAAAAAGATGATTTCAACCCATTCATTCCTGCAAAGATTACAACATTTTCAGGCGCAAATTCCGCACGAATTGCTCGGAGGTGAATAGCACAGGATATCCGGAATTTGAGTAGCCAATCAGCGTGTGCGTTCAACGCTATCCGCTGTTTTAGTATATACTAAGTGGTATTACAGGCAGTGAATTTTACCTGTTACCGCCTGAAAAGGAGAACACTGCCTCTGTATTTCCAGTTGCCTTTGTAAAACACCAATAGAAGCGATAACTGATAACGTTATTACCTGGCTAAGATTTCCACTGAGTGCAGCATAAATGGCTCTCTCATACATGCTAAACTTACTCTGATAAATAGAAAACAAAAAGTAGAAAGTTACACGACATAGCTTCAGGTTTTATACAAGGCCTTTCTAATGTTTCTGATTCTGAAGACAAGAAATCACGGACTTTTTACTGAAGACTGTTTATTACATGCGCCACAATTTTTCTCTTCACAAAGCTCCAGAGAGCCCTGAGTAATGTTGTATTGTAACTGGGAATCAATAAGTTTTACTACTCTGAATGGTTTAAATTTCAAATCATTTCTTTGTTACACTCTCAAAAGTAAGCATACAGATTTCGGCTAATTCTAAAACATATAAGAGATATACCTCCTGAGACATTTTCCAACAAGCTGCTTTCCATACATCTCTATATGGGTTTCCCTCAATAGCAGCAAGAACGTCATTGTTAGACACTAAAAGAGACCACCATAAATACATTGTCCTTGTTAAACTTGTACGTCATGGCTGTTCAGATCATTCTTTCATTGCTCAACAGCTGTTCTTCAGAAAGTCTGCTTATGGCACCTGCAGATGCTAGGTGCCCACTGACGCTAAGTTGACTACCAATGGTACCCTCACTGTCCCGACACAAATGTAGGAAGCTGAAGTTAGATTTCCACTTCACGTAATTCTGTTTTGAGTGCCTGCGTAGGTAAACTTTAACGAGCTTTAGGTGGGTAAATAAAATGTATGAAAGGTTGCGCGTAATCGCAAAAAAATTGAGCGAGCCGGTTCAATTTTCACTTTTAAGCGCGACCTTCCATACATCGACTCTATTTCATTTAAGCACGTAAAGCCAGTTGAAGTTTATATCCGTAAGCAAATAAAAATAACGCGGCAGTAGAAATAAACCCTAAGATATATGCGTAAACCACGTCAATATCACACAGGCTCAAAATTGTTTCGTTACTTTTAAACATCAATTTTTTGACGGATCGATACTACCACAATTTGTTCCGATCTTGTGACACCAGCATTCGTTAAGTATTCCAACTAAATGTGCCTAGTATTGTAGGTATATTGCTATGAAACACAACAGGTTTTGACTGATCACTGAGTGGTAAAATCAACTTTATTTGTGTTCTTCTCGAGGAGAAAACTTGCACACAAAACTACCTTTTTAAAATTAAAAAAAAAAGGAAAGCACGATCCTTTCAATGAAAAGCAATCCTTTTGCACTTCCATTATTCCCAAATATCTCTGTTAAGTTTTGGCGGAATCGGCTTTCAAACGTTCATGATGTAATACTTTTGCCTTATGAATATATTCGGAGCCATGTATCGCCCACGACGTTACAAGGATTGACAAACCTCCATCTACGTTAGCATCATGCCAGAGTTTCCAGCCTTCAAGAGTGGCAGCCCGCCATGACTGACCGCAGTTCTCACACAAACGTTGAGCCTTCAAGACAAGAAAAATAGATAAACATTATCATAGTTGCTTAGCTTATTTAATGCCAGCTTAATCCAGTGTTTCATTTACCTCCTCGAGTTTTCCTGCCCTTAAGAAGGCAAAAACATGCCGCAATAATCTGGCCTCATCCTCCTGTAATAAATTGGAAACAAGGTTGCTGAAAATCAGATAGGTCTGTCCAGAAACAGCATTTACAATTATACCAACTAGAGAGATGTACTGCAGTTTCACGTCAGGAACTACCAGTTATCATGACAGAACAAAAGCTCATTAGATCGGTGCGGATGCACTGGAAGTAGTCGTGGTGGTCGTGACAGTAGTACATGTAGCCACAGTAATAGTCGTCGTAGCAGTAGTGGCAGCAGTAGCAGAAGCAGTAGTAGTAACAGGAGCAGTAGCAGTAGTAGCAGTAGCAGTAGCGGTAGTAGCAGCAGCAATAGTAGCAGTAGCAGTAGTAGCAGCAGCAGTAGTAGCAGTAGCAGTAGTAGCAGTAGCAGTAGTAGCAGCAGCAGTAGTAGCAGTAGTAGCAGTAGCAGTAGTAGTAGCAGCAGTAGTAGCAGTAGCAGCAGCAGTAGTAGCAGTAGTAGCAGTAGCAGTAGTAGCAGCAGCAGTAGTAGCAGTAGCAGTAGTAGCAGCAGCAGTAGTAGCAGTAGCAGTAGCAGCAGTAGCAGTAGCAGTAGCAGTAGTAGCAGTAGTAGCGGTAGTAGCAGCAGCAGTAGTAGCAGTAGCAGTTTGAGTAGCAGTAGTAGCAGTATTGTCCCATGAACTCCTGGCTGGCAGAAGCCTGCCATGCCAACAACAGTATCTACCATTGGAGTCACATACCTGGTCTAAATCAGCAAGCGGCCTGTTTTGTCTCACAGGGGCATCAGGATCCTACAACCACATGAAGAAGGACACATTAACATACAACACCCCAATAATATTTGTTACTACCAACCTAACAATCAGCGACAAAAGGCGTTACGTGACACTTCCCTGACCATCACCTTCTTCGCATTAATTATGCTATCATCTTCGACAGTAATTTTTCACCGTTTACAAACCCCTCCCCCCACTACAATGTTGTTGTATAAAGACCAGTGTCTGACGAATGGTTTACAAAATTGTAAGGGGGGATGGGGGATATTTCAGTCATTATCATATCTCCCAGTTAGTATACGCGCTGTGATTGGTCAATTTTGCGGGCTGTATTCTCCTTTACGGCCCGCTAAATTTGAAAGATTCTTTTCCCTCGCTCCTGATTAACTGAGATACAATAAATATCTTACTAACCTCGTTTTCACGGTCCGTACTGTAAGTTACGGATCCTCGTTTTTTCCCGTTGATTTGTGGCCCATGCGCTTCGCGCTTGGGCCATAAGCGAACGGTAAAAAAGTCGGTCCGTAATTTACAGTACGGAATGTTGTAAATGAGAGAAGACCTTTGCCTGAAAAATGTTAGGCTTCAATGACCAAAACTCTTGCTACTACAAAACATGGCGGCCAACTGCGGCCTCGAGGATTGTAGGCTTTATAATAAAGTCAAATCACACTACACGTTCAACACAACGAATTATAATATAAAGTGAAACGTCACGCAATACTCGCAATGTTCAATTGTCTCTAGTTACTTGTCCTCGTTCGCAATTTCATTACACCACACGGACCTCGAACTCAGTTGGTAAGAGGTATATAGCCGCTCATTTCATTTGAGTGTAGGGTAAAGAGGGGTTGAAAATCCAGGTGTAGCAGCATTTTCGTCGCCCATTGTACAATGACAAGATGTATTGATCTTACCATCTCGGTGACTAGCGGTCTTCTCATTCCCACATCCTTTCCTCCTTGTTGAAGAGCGTGAAGAGTATTTTCCCTGAAAAAAAGTCTAGCTTTTTTATTTCGAATGCAATAATGCGGCAGGATGGCTAAGTGGTTTAGGGCGCCGGATTTCAATGAAGTCATGGGATTCTCATTGTGTTAAGTTTATTTGAATTATTTGTTTGACGTATTTGTTCAGCCTCGATAGCCTTTGTGCTAAATATATGCTTACTGCAGAAGGTAAGTAAAGGTCATTTATTTTTTTATGATTACGGCAGAAACAGTAGTGTTCAAGGTTCAAGTTTAAGCAAGATCTTCTAGATTCTGAATAAGGATGGTAAAAGCAAGAAAAAAGGGGAAAATCAGTGTTCACCGACGTGATGTCAATTCGTTTATGACAATAGTTAAAAATGTTTGCGTTACAGTACTAACCAGCAAACTGACTCTGAAAAATATTCCACTTTATCAGATTCCAAAAAGATCTCCAACCAATCTTCTGCATTCTTCTCCAACCAGTCAATAACAATCTAGTACACCAAGACTGCATTTAACAAGGTGCTATTTCATTACTGCAGTAAAAAGTTTAACTGACTGATCACCATGTTCAATAAAATAATATCAACCTTTGACTGAACCGTTCAATAAAAAATGGTGTTATCTAAACAATTTAGAGTATTAGAGTGATCACTCTCAAGTGGTGTCAGTGACTGGTTATTTCGCCTCGAGTCAATTACTGCTTGACCTTTCCTGCTTGGAACCAATTCCCCCAACTGATAAAGGACTTGACAAATGCCATCCCTTACTACTTTTCTTACAGTGCTACTAACCAACATTTTGACAAAGGCACACCCTTTTTTCAAACGCAAAACAAGATAATATTGTGCTTACTAGTTATGGTCGTCAGCAAAAAATGTGGAGTGCATGTATAATGTATACAATTTCAATACCATCAATACTGTTTGAATTCTACCACACCTGGTTTTGCCTGGTAGAAGCTTCTCTCTCATAAAGCTTGCTTACAATGCTCTTTTCGCTCCAATTTCGTCCCTAAAATACACGACATGTGTCTTATTACATGTATTGAATTAAAGTGCATACAGTAGAAGTGGTTTAAGTGTATTATATTTGAAAACTATTTAACAAAGTTCTTCGGAAACATACTAAAACTCGTTGGACAAAATTAGAGGAGTTTCCTCACAAACCTGTTGGATGCATAAAAAAAAGACTGTCACACCTTAGATGTAGATAAATGGAGTGGATGTATTTTTAACAAAGTGAAGAAATCTAAATCTTAAATGGAGATCCAAGTGTTTATACAACTGAAGTTATTGATATATGTATTATCTAACAGGATACATGTACTATACTCCTCAGGCAATCTTATCACTCCCATTTAACATGCCAGTTATCAATCAGTAATCCTTTGGCAAACTGTTGGCTGACAAAAATAACATCAACACCAACACTGGAAACAGTTTTACATGAAAATGAAAAATATGAGGATAATGAGGAAAAACTGTTAACACGAAGTACAGATTTAAGCTGTGCTCCGTATTAAAAGTTTTCCTCATTTTCCCAATTTCCACTGGTATCACTATTGCTTCCAATCATTCACAATATTACTGTTCAAACGGATGTAGCAGAGGTTATCTTTCAATGTCAACACAATCTACAACATATAAGACATGCCAATCAAAGATTCCATGTAACCTAGTGTTCCTCTCACTGAAGGGCTAAGTACAGTACATGGTGGTATTTCACAACAGAAGTGCACTTGAAACCCAACAAATACAAGCCACATGTACATGTAACTAACTTGTAAATTACTTGCTCTGACCCTACCACAAAATTTGTAAGCATGACCTCATCATCAAATGTTCCATTCTGAAGTCGATCACTACAAAGACATTATTTTATTAAAGTGAAATAAGTAAAAAAGGAATACAAAACTCATGTTCAAAATCAGTTGTACACTATACACTACTGATTGCCACAAAGCAAGATATTCTAGATCAGGTGCTGATATGTTTTACCATGAAAATCCAAAAACCATGAACACTAGAAATATTTATTGAATGTTATTGTGTTTTAAATAAAAAGCATTCTGGTGGGAGAAAATTAAACTGCAAACAGTAACAGTAATTAGTTTGTGGTTTCATGTTGCTTCTGATTGGTTGCTGCACAATTGGAAATTTCAAAATCAAATCACAATGTTTGCAGTTTTTGGATTCACATGGTAACCAAAACTACAGTTCTTTCTTTGTTTTGACAAAAAAAGAATCTTCAAGACATTTTATTCTACCAACAACTCAGATTATAATCATGACAACACCAACAACGTATGCTGTATTCTCAAATGTGAGCTGTGCCAATGATGGCCACATTCCATGTACTTAAGTGCATGTACCTCACAGACACTATCAAGAATGCAACATACCACAGGACCACAGCACACCAGACTTCTCAACAAAAAAGGCTGTGGTGACAAGTTGTGTGTGGATCAAGTTGGTAACTGAGACAAAGGCTTGATTGCACAAAATTTATTTAAAAAATGTTAGCAGCATCCAAAAAAGGCCTGTTGAGTAACAACTGGCAGATAAACAGCCGATTGTAGCCTGTTTTGCAACCATCTGCCAGTCAGGAAATAAAACCGGTTTTATCAGCATTTAGATATGTTGGTCCACTAATGGCCTGATACACTGTATTGTACTGTATTGCTCTCTGTAGATCTGATCTTTGGAGCAGGTCTTTGGGGTTTACCCCCACAATCGTACCCTCTCATGCACAAAGTTGGTGTTGGGCATTCAAATGGTTCTATAACCTTGTACAAAATGATTTGAACAGACCTTCGTACTCTCCTTTTAAATTAAATTGATCACGATTAATAGTTCTAGCCCACAAAAAAACATCTTTATTATTCTTGGGCGAGTAGAATCTTAATATTTCAACGCGAGGATGAATGTTTTGTTTTTCTGGGTACCTTTGATCGTTGTCACAACCCCAGGCAGCACAATGATCACCGCTGGGCATATTTCCAATATTATTTGTATTACTGAACTTAGACATAAGCTAACCGTGGCCTGTACACACGCAAATACAACTGAAAAGGCTTTATTGAGTCATTTCCTCCCGATGTATACAGTGTACCTAATTTTTCAATATTTCGGGACCATTATGCGAGGTCAATTTCACAATAAACCTTACGCAAGCAAGGAAGTTTATCAGTTACTCAAACAAAAACTTTCCACATATCAACATTGCCCAAATCCATTTATGTCAAAACAGTGTCGAAAAAGCGTTGATCTCTCTCTAAAATCGTTGATTTGGAGGTCGAAACAACTCATCGCAATACATTGGCATTGACTGGCAATGTTCGCCCCCTGGCGATCCCAGAATCCTATGCGCATAAGACAGGGATCCGATTACTGGCAACTCATTCATTGTTATATATATGCCATTAAAATAAGTGTTCAATAAGGAGCCATCGGGTTATTACTTCAAAAGGCCGAAATTGAAGTAGTATTTTAATGCAAACTCAAACTGCACCGGTCCCAGCACACACTGTCTGGTAACTGTCATTGAGTTTATGCTGTTTCTTTTTCTCTTCAGAGATTCCTCTGCAGAGCAAATTATTTCTGTAAATGACTTCTCACAAACCTTGTAGACCAATGGGATCAAAATGTATGCACTAGAAAATCCTTCAGTGAGATAGTTAACTATTATTTTTTCATTGCCTTCCATGTTGCCCACAGTTTGCAATCAAGGTAAACAAAAATAATGATTGACTTTGCTTTCTGAGCATGACAAACTAGACATTCCCAGCATTTTGGGGATTAAGTGTCTTTGTAGGAGCAAAAAGATGCAAATAATTCACAGCAGTTAGCTGTTATGATTTACGATGACATTCAAGCCAGTGGCAATATCGTGGTAACCCAATCGGATCTCAAGAATTAACAACAGAGACATTTGAAAACTATAAGAAGTGAGTGCAAGCCTTTTTGGTTGAAAGTGGCCCTTTAATGATGAGACTCGCAGTACATGGAGACTGTGCAGAAATTTGGATAATGAGCAAGTGGGTTATCACAGATCATTTACATGTATCTCAACTAAAAGCAGATACAAACAAACCATATGAATTACCTGTATAAAGAGCCAACAAGTCTCCAAGTGTAACTTTCTTGAGAAATGAGATATAATATATCAACTTGCCTGGAAAATCTACAGACAAACACAACTTTCCATTAACATCTGCACAGCAACAATAATGTTCAGTGTATTTTGCTTAAAAAGAGAAATACTGTAATATTATCATTATTATTTTATTACTGTTTTTTTTAAACATTTATAACAGCTTTCCAAACATTTCCAATGCTAGCCTGCAGTGCAGGCGGTTTTTGGCGGGGGCGAGTGGATATTCCCATCGGTTGTTCAGGCCGCCATCTTGAATTAGGAAAACAGTGGAGAGTTGGGGCGAGGTAAAAAGTTTCCCAAGCCAGTGGGAGGGAGAAAGAAAAATTGGGGAGGGGGGAGGGGGAGGGAAAAGAAAAAACATTTTCCCTTCCCCGCCCTCCACCCCCTCCGACATTCTCGCCTCGCTTTCTCGCCCCTATTCTCCCAGTCTGCAACGAAACCAAAATGGCGGCTAAACACTCGAAAGATGAAAACCACCAAAACCGCCTGCACTGCAGGCTATTGCAATGCTTGTCATCATGTCCTTTAAAGCTTACCTATCAGCTTCATTAATTTTAACAGGGAAGCAAAAACAGATTAGGAAATGGCACAGTATTAATACACAGTTATCCTCCATTACAAAATCAGTACACTGGACTTTTCTCACTGATGAATTTTCTCTTGTAATTTATTGCAGCTTAATTGTGTTAAATCAAAATGAATAACAAACGAATAACAAATGATCGATTTATTGTGTAACAGAAAGTCAAGGAAAACGCACCAATAACTGGTGGCTTGTGGTCAGGCTTCTGCAAACACACATTAAGCTTATCCTTTAGGTCATGTAGTGATACCCTGTTTAGGACAGTACTGGTAAGTGATGAAACCAATACCCTGTTCAAGACAAAAACTGTACCCTACCGGGCTGCACATCCCCATTAAGGCCATATAAGGGAGCATCCAATCCCCTTCCCCCTCCCTGGGGATCAGGCTTTTAGCCAGGTGGCCGTCCAGCCGTCTTTTGGACGGCCACTTTTAGAAGAAATTCAACGAAAATTCGTTTAATCTCTTATACTTTTATGGGAAAACATACAGTACTGCCCAAATGTAAGTTACCACCTCTCGTCTCGTTTCTCACGAGACGAGTCTCATTTCTCTTGATACGAGTCTCGTTTCTCGTGAGAGTCACTGAACCGTTTAGTATGGAATATATTACTCGCGAGAAGTCGTTGTACCATCTATTGTATCAGAGATTTCTGTTTGCATTGTGTTGTGAAATCCGTTAAGTCGAAATTATTAACAGAAAGTTTGTTTGTTTTTAGCTTTAGCATACTGAATCTGCAACGCCTCCAAACGTCGGTCTAATGCGTAAACAATTATCTTCTGGAGGAATATCGCCGCGTTTTATAAGCGAACGTCAAGATCATCTCGCTTCGTCTCATTTTTATTCGAAATCATAAACCAAGCTACTTGATTTCCCACTCAACAAATCCGCTCAGCAATAGCGACCTTCGGCTCGCAGAATTGACGCTTATTAATGTTATCGCTTTGATATCTATTTTTTTGCTGACTTTACAGCGCCGGCGGCGGCGTTGTTTGGACAGTTTTTTGTTGGTTATAATTAA
Source organism: Galaxea fascicularis (assembly GCA_948470475.1). NCBI lineage: Eukaryota > Metazoa > Cnidaria > Anthozoa > Scleractinia > Euphylliidae > Galaxea > Galaxea fascicularis. The sequence continues at coordinate 14,624,657 of OX419336.1, read as the reverse complement.
TTGTGTTGCCAATTAGTTGTTTCGCTTGGAGAAAGCAGTAAAAAAGAAAACTAACAGAAAAATAAGTCGAGATAAATTGTTTTCATGTATTCTCGACATGCATGTGCATGTTCAAGCGGCGTTTGACATGTTTATTTTTTAGACGTTTTGGCTGAGTGATTTTCTGATTTACAGTTTCGAAAAACAAACGTTAAGTCAGATTCCAGTAAACTGTAACGGCCAGTTTCCAATGTCTGGCTAAAAGCCTGCCGGGGATGAGCTAAAATAATTGCTGCAAGCCTTAGCATTTTTTACCCACCATGCGGGGCCTAGGCACTTGAATGCCTAAAAAAAAACTCGATTTTCAGCCAAATTCTTTTCAGTGGGGATGTTTTTGTGTATATGCTGTATTATATTTAGGATCGGCGACAGTAGTTGCCATATAATTACATGTGTGCTTAGCCAACACCCACATTGTCCATTGTGGTTTCCTGCATGATATTCTTACACTCAAGTATTAAGACAGAAAGTGCCATTCATTGTAAACATGTTTGTTGCAAGTGAACATGGTCCAAATTTATGTTAGTCTTTACCCCATGTGCCCTCTTCTAACCTAACATGAGTTCCTATTCATAACAAACCACACTGGACAAAGTTTTGTAAACCTGAAGAAAGAACTTCAACCTCTCTCTGGTTATTTGGAACAAAGACTTTTTGTGACAATAAAGGCACTGTTTGGCTCATCATTCCTGATAAGTGGTAGTATTATTTAATCACTCACTTCACAGCACTTCACTTGCTGTTAGCAACTTCTAGTTCTACCTTTGTTAGTGGACTTACCTGGTTTTACCAGGTGTTGATTGTCTTATTAATCCATTGAGAACTCGAAGCTGCTGGCTGCATGCCTAAAATTATCACAATAAAAATTCAATTTTAGAGTAGATTTATACTCTTACTTAAGAAAAAGTGAAGCTACAAGTTAGAGTAATGCAAACTAATACAAATGACATAAAGAGACAATATTCTGGGAATGAAGGTACTATCTTAAAGGTAGATAATATTTCAATGGCACATTTTGGAGCTACATTGATCAATAATTTTCTTTTTTTCTGGCAGTTTTGAACATGCAATAACAACACTACATGTAGCAATTGCCTCAAACACAACTTCTCTAACCTTCTCATATCTGGCAATCACATCAAAAATGTGTCGCGTGTCAGGAAATGATGTCATCGCATTCATGAATTCTTCGAACAAGCTGGAACTTGCTATGCATCAAACAAACACATGTAAATGTAACTAGAAATCCTGTGATTTCACTAATACAGTCGTAATAAACTATACAACTCATTACAGTTCCACGACTCTAGACAACTATGCAAATTATATGTATCAACTAAGATTAAATAAGGTGTTTGCTGTTCAGTACAATGGAACCCCGATTTTACGAAAAGGCAAGGGGACAGCAAAATCATATCATTCAATTGGGATATCATTGTAAATGACCTCCCAACTTAAAGATTTGGCAGCAAAGCAACTAATAATATCATTACATCAGGATATGGTCAATAATTAATTTTTCTAAGTCTCTGCAACATGAGCCATGAAACACTAGTATTATGCCCTACAGGACAAATGATTAAAAATACTGTAACTAAATAAATGTAAAACCTTGTGTAATTGCTAGGAGTTTGTCACTGTTTTATTGTTTGAGATATTATTATTATTATATCATTGTAGCAGGAAAAACATTATGATTGGGTTGCTAGATTTCAATCATTACACTGGGAATATCACTGAACCAGATGTTGTTAAATCTGGATTCTGCTCCACACAATTTACTATAACATTTGCAGCATTAAATCGCTGATCATAAAATTGGGGTTCCACTGTACACTGCATGTCACAGCCTTCAGTAGCACAACCACTACACTGTATATCCAAGCAGTGTAAAGTACATGTACCAACAAAATAGCTGGTAACATGGTTTCAACAATTATTCAAATATCTGCTAACCAAAGTAGATGGCAACCTAATAAATACACAATAAATCCACAATTTTTTGTTGTTTGAGTGAAAATAGTAGTAAAAAAGTAGGAAGCGGTTTTTACCAGTTGCCAGCTTCCATTGAAACCCCTGTATTCTAACTCAGAGGAAACCAGGACTAATAATTACAAAATATATAAGGTTCTCATTCCCTCACTTGTGTTGCAAATTATTTTCTTCACTGACCTGCAATCAGAGGGTCTTTTTCTGTGAGAATACTGATATTCTCTGTTAACTGAGATAACTCAACAGCACTCCCTGGAGAAAAATCCTAGGGAACGAAACACAGAGAAAAATAATTTCATGGAGGTAATAAACTGAGGACTTGTTGACACAGGGTAATTTCCATCATGGGTCACAGGGTGTTCATTAGGCATCGGACATCGGAGAATTCTCCGGCTACTGTGTGGAATTCTCCGGCTAAATTTCAATGGCCTGTAGCAGCCTTGAAGGTAATTTTTTGTCTGAGTGCCCAGATTCTCCTGTTACGTTATAATATCCTCTTACTACTTCAGTTCTTAATGAAAACCCTGGGGTCATGGGTCAAAGGTTGCCCAAGCTCAAGATGAAAGAACAAAATCCACCTCACACCAATAAGCAGTCACAAACACACTACGCACAATATAATTCCACATTCTTTAAGCGTCAGGTCCACAAACACACCACAGAATGTATATTTCTTGTTCTATAAGTATGTGGCCACAAATACACTACTCACAATGTATATTCTTCTTTCTATAAGCGCAAGGCCTCAAACACACTACGCACAGTGTATATGTTGTCGTTCAATTTTATCCTTGGTTCAAATTTTATTTTTCATTGTTTCAAACTTATTATCATACATTACCATACACAAAAACAAAGAAAAATAAGATTTGAACCAAGGATAAAATTGAACCACAACATATATTCCTTGTTCCACTACACACAATGTGTATTCTTTGTTCTACAAGCATGAGGCCTCAAACACACTATGCACAGTATACAGTATATTCCTTGTTGTGAGGCCACAAATACACTACACACAAATTATGTATGTTCCTTGTTCTGTAAGGACCTATAAGAAGTCACAAACACACTACAACCAACAGATATTCTTCGCTCTAAAAGTGTGAGGCCACAAACACGCTGCACACAATGCATATCATTCGTTCGACATGCGTGAGGCCACGAATATGCTAAACACAATTAACAATTATTGGACAAGGTTGAGCAAAATATCGTGATTTGTCAGTGGCAAATAATTGATCTGTGAGACACTGGCAAATCACGATATTTTGCGATAAGCGAGTTCAATAATTGTTTTATCATTCGATCACCAAGTTTGTTTTGATACTTTTTCTTTGGGAAGCAGTAAGCGTGCGCTGCTGGCAGAAATCAATTGGTTTCCTTCTCAGTTAAATAATTTATTCTAACGTGGTTACAATTACGCATGAGCAGAATATTATTTGCAGCAAAAACGCATTTAGACGATATTACGCATGAGCAGATCATTATTTGTAGGCAATTATTTGCAGGTCACGTGGTGGGCTCTCAGCCAATGAAAAGGGGGGAAAATATCCATCGAATGACAATATATATTATTCATTCTAAAAGTACAAGACCGCAAACACACTAAACACAATGTACATTCTTGACTTCACTACAGCAACTCAAATCCCCGGCTACTTTTTGGTAAATCCCCACCTACTTAAAAAATTAGTGACAGCCCAGAAATATTGAATAGAAAACATTACATTGGAAAAAACACAAGCACATTTTTGGAGTCCAAACCAATTTCGGATGAAATTTCAAAACAAAACGTAAGAAATCAAACATTTCCCACAGAAATTGGAAAAATAAAACAAGTACAGTGTAACAAACATAACTCGTAGTAACCTAACCAAATTGCTAATCAATTTTCTTGACATAAATGTCCATACAAAAGACGAAACAAATTTCATAAGTGAATGGCTCAGTCCAAGCAAATGCATGCCAAATTGCTGTTGTTAACAATTTTCGCTGGCCTGCACATACAGGTGTACATCTCCATCTGCTTTGCTCAAGTCGACTGCAACTTGATTTGAAAAGGAAAACCCTGGAAATTACCAAGAACACTTTCTTCCAATGAAACATAATAATTTTTGATTACCTCAACAGCTGGAGCAAGTGGTTTACTGGGAATTAAAGGTTCACTTAATCCACTGCCCTCCATGAAAGACAATGAGCCCTGTGGCACAAAAAAACATATTAAAGGAAGAAATTAAATTTATTGGAAATGATGCACAATACCCAAGAACACAAGCCACAGTTTGGTGAGGCAGACATTTTACTAAAAACAAAGAAAAAGGAATAATAGAGTCAAAAGAACCATGGCATTATCACAAAATATCATAAAATGGCCAGTAAAATAAAGAAAGATGAACATCAGATCGCAAAAATGAAATGGCAAATTGGAAATTGTGGCCAAAAGAACCACTTCATATGGCTTCCCTTCACTAAGTCAATTAACCGCTGCCTCGCTTAAAATGGAAGGTGGGTGCCTGGAGTATCCAGGGGGTTCCACTGTGTCCAGCCAGCCCCCATGGCTGCCAAATCCCCGCAACCCAGCCATGAGCCCCCATTCCAGGCACCCGTCAACACTGATTAGAACGGTGGAGTGGGGAATAAACCCAACAAGGGTGGGGAGGGTGGGGGAATGCTTTAAAATAACAGCTCCAAACCGCTCAGTACCACTGAAAATGCCCAGTCCAAAACTGCACTGAAAACACGAAGATCGAATGGCAACGTTCCACGTGAGCCTACACTTGTGAGATTGACTGCTGGCCATGCACAAAGTTCGTGGAGGCTAACTTTGTTAAATTGACATTTAACTAAATTTAAATGTATAACACTTTACCAGCGTAGACATGGGAACCGGTCGAGATGACAGTGGTCCATGTGACACTCCTTCACTAAGGCAGGAGACATCCTACAACAGGGAACGAAAAAAATTTTAAATTGACGATTATACAATAGATTCAGTCCAAAGTACTGTCAGTAACTAAAATTAATAATGTGTTTTCAATCTCTAAACAGGTGAAAGCACATGTACATGTAGGTCACACTGTTATTCTGCACAATAAGATTGTGGCTAACCCATTAAGTGCTGGGCGCCCAGTATTTTTCCTGGAAATTTTGAGGTGAATCTCCACCTATCATACAGCATAATTATTGTAACACAATAGCTGGATTCCCCAGCTACACTTTGCACGTTGCCATGTCAACTTCAAAAATTAGTAACAGCCCTGAAGATGAACAGTCATTCCTTTTCAGCTACAGTCTGGGAATGGTAAGTTCTTGTTTGTGTGCAGATAGGCACCTTTCCAACCACGTATCTAATCATTTCCTAAAAGTAGTAAGTACCTCAGTTCTGAACAATAATAGGCCATTTCCGAGTTCATGTCTGCCTCCTCTTCAAAGCGAGTCTAAGTGCGAAGTTTTTGTTATGAAAATTAGTTTTCATTCATATGTAAAGTAGAACTAATTATCATCACAAAAACTTCGCACTTAGACTCGCTTTGAAGAAGAGGCAGACATGAACTCGGAAATGGCCTATTGAAGTAGACAACAGCAGCTCCCTGTCAATATTTATTTCACCTGTACAAATAAACAAACCTAACATTTGTACCTGAGTTGTGAGGTCACTGTCTGCAATTGATGATGTGCCACTTGGAGTATCTAAAATAATGCAAAAGGTTCTCATTAAACCCAAGGTTAAGTAAAATATCACACATACAGCGTTCAGTGATTTTGTTGCTGCATACTGTTTCGGGCAGAAGTTTTTAAAATAGCCCTGCCATAAAAATGTAGAGATCACAAAGAAACTCTTTTAGTTAAGGGTGCCTATTCCAAAGAATTTCGAATGTTGATACACTCGATGAAATCACTACTCATTTGGCATGCCTGGCAATTACCCAGAAAATAATTACCTGCTGAATCACATGATTGTTTCAAAGAAACAGATGATTTATTTCTGTCATTATGGTAGCAAAAATGGAAGGCAGAGTTTATCACTACTGAAAACGAAAATAATTTAAACTCAATAGATTGAATTTATAATAGCAAACACCTGTAAAATGGAAATACCTGCTCCTTAAGGATGTTTGCATGAAAATTTTCCAACATTGATTTTT
>OX419336.1:14603478-14615978 GCA_948470475.1 Galaxea fascicularis | reverse complement strand
TATGTTGTCCTTCACAGCAATTCTCGTTGTAAGTTAAAAAATCGTAGACTTAATGGGCTAATTGCAGTAAAAACTTCGTCTTTAATTCAATGTTTATTGACAAATGTTTTTCTGAAACCGATTTGTTTGTCTGTTGTCATTGCCAATCAGATGTTATCATTAACAGTGATGTAAAAAATATTACCGCCCACGACTCGTAGTCAACGTTTGTAGTTTGCAATATTTGTAGTTGATCGAAGTCAAGAATAAAACCATTCTCAACCATTTGTAGTTGATCACCTGAGTTGATTCATGGCTTATTGTGCCGCAGCCACTTTTCACAACGAAAAGTTAAGTTAAAGTCTTTTTCGGTTAATGTTTTTTGGTGCTATTGTACAAAGGACACAAACGGCACCTTTCTATCGTCTTTATAGCTCACAAAAAATGACGCCATAAAATAGTCAAAACAAGGCGAGCAAAGTACTTTTCTTCTTTTTTGGGTAGTGTCGAAGAGTACCCACTTTGGGGTTTTACCATTTTGTTTTGTTGTGGAATATTTCGGTTTGTTGAGGTTAAAATGTCAACGATACATGTTAGAAAATTTGTGACTTAGCCAAAGCACATAACCGGTTGTGATGTTGGATTTAAAAGTGAGACACTGGGACTGTTAACCTATAGTTTAGAGATTTACACCATTTGTATTGAAATTTAATCGGATGTAATTAAACTGTGATGAAGTAAAATCGTTTATGCTCTGGTTATGTAGTCCCTTGATCCAACGTGGCAAAGCCGATGATAAATCGAAAATGTACGTTAGCACATGTTTGAATGGTGGCTGTGGCTCTGCAGCAAAACAGTAAAAACTATAATCACAATGCAGAAGTCCTTACGTACTAGAGTCCTGGCTCGAGTCCTGGCATTGATTTTATTTTATCGGTAAATGCCATACAATAAAAAAAGAACTGTGGAGCTCCGCTTTTAGGTTTGCCTAAATATATATATTATTATATGCACTAAACAGAATAATTATTATTCTATGTGTATTAATTTTGCATGTTTGTGGGTAAGCAATGAAATTAACAAATGGAATGTGGTTTAGCGTTGTCTGTACCCATATCGACAAAGAGTATGCGTCATCAAAGTGGTTAAAATGTTGTGGACTCACTCGGCTGCACCTCATGAGTCCACAACAATTACCTTGGATGACAAAACTAACAAAATGATCCCATGGGAGAGGATGACCCTCCTCTACTGGTCCCAATTCTCTACATGTTGTACCTCCAAGCCTTCTCCTACACCAAAACTGCTCAGCAGGCTAACCAGAATAGCAAACAGAGAAGCAAGGAAATATTCTTCATCACAAGAAATGGCTGCACAGTTATTGCTAAGCCAAAAGAGAGCAGCATAGCAAAAGATGCGAATGAAAGAAACAAGACAGCAATGCTGGTTGTTCTTTTCCAAACAACTTTTTTTTCCAGAAGAAACACACACCCCCAATGGACAACAAGGTTGTTTAAATCCACCCACTCTGACCAGATTTCAGAGACCAGTACACCCGCTTCCAACTTGACTTTCCAAGCTCACAAACCTCCCCTCTACCCTGCAAACAGAGGTTTTTTATCTTGTTGCTTCTACCTCCAAGTCTTTAAAACAACAACGTTAAAGGCAGCCATAAAAAGACCAGGGAATAGAAGCAACAAGATAAAAAACCTCTCCTAGCAGGGTACCTCACACTCCAGAAGGATTTTCATGAACTTTTTCCTAGGTGGTAACTGTAATCAATAACCAGTAGAAAAGATGTAAAATTGGATCCAGAAGATCTCATTTTGCTATAGTTTTCAAAACTAGGTCAATATTGTGAATCTGTGAAATTAAACATTAACATCTGAAATCAGCTTACATGTATTAAATGAACGAGTTACATCAAACTCAATCTCAACCTTTGCTTGTTTTCTGTGCCATGCCAAATTATACAAATAAGATATACAAAGTAGCTTATGTATGAAAAATTGATGTAAAAAAAAGTCCCAAAGAAAACTAATTTGAAAAGTAAAAGCTCTTTTTTTCAGCAAGTGAATAACCTGCCAGTGCTGTGGCAATGCAAGTCTTGAATCTGTTTACAAAATCCATGTGTGCCCCACACTTATTACAAGAGTTGCTATGGGAAAAAAACTTAGTTGCAAATGGGTAAAATTTACCAATAAAGTACAAATACAATGCAATGTTGCCTAGTGCTGTTTTTTTCATTCTGCAGAGTTGAAGCAGGATTCGGTTAGTGTCTAGTAAAACTTACCAAAATTTCAGCTAAGAAAGTTTACTTTTCATGGATAGCAAGCATTACTTTATGGAATGAACTGGATCTGATGTCACTTTATAATTTGGGCTGTCTAAATAAATAACTGACAGTATTATAAAGTACACATACATGCACTATGCCTGAGTGCTGATACAGGCTGTTGACGCAGTGGGGGTGGAGTGTCAGCTGCTCTCAACAGGGAAGAAGCAGTGTGCAGTGGCTGGAATGGAGTGGCAATGGCCTCATCCAGTAGGTGAAGTGCTGTGTCTGAGTTGAGGATATTTTCACCTCTCAAGTAATGGTTTTTTTGTTGCTATCCCAGTACCAGCAATAATCATTTAAAAATTCAATCGCTTGACTGACCACAGCTTCTAAAATCCTGCTTTACATGTATGCGAATGATGACATACAGATATAATTAATTTATTTTAATATTGTAAACCAAGTGAAAATTTTAAAGGCAGCCATACCAGTACATTAATTTTATTCATAAAGTGCTGAATACATGTAAGTGTTGCCTCTAGACAAGCAAGGTGGGTTTAACAATGATCAAAGTGGCTTTGAGCCAATGAACCCAGAAAATGAATATTATAAACCACTCACAGGTATAAGGTTTTGATTCATGCGTTGCTGAAAGCTCCAGAAGAGAAGCATGACATTAATATTGGCATCATATTTTTACACGATTTAGTCTTTGTGAGGTCAAATATTTAAGTTAGCAGGTCTATTCAAAACAAAATACCTGTTCGGTTCATCCCAGAGAAAATTGTCAAAAGCAAATTCCTCCTCTTCTATTCATCTTTTGATAGTTGTTTCTAGCACCTTGCTGAAATTTGTCTTTTCATTTGGTAATTTTTATGATCACAATTGGACTGTACAGTTTCATGGCTGGATTTTAAAAACACATGAAGACTATATTATTGACATGTATGCCAAGCATTGTGCACTGGTTGGCACTGATATACAAAATGTGATTTATGTGTCACAGGAATCAAAAGAGCGAAGGATCAAATGAAGGAGTGAATCAACCTCACATCCACAGGTACAACTCGCAGTTGGCCGTAGACATTTTTTTAAAAATGTTCATCAAAAGGGTAATTTTCAACTCTATGCCTTAATGTATGATGTGTTGATTCAGACAAGTTGCATGTATTGCACTATTGAAAATACAATTGGGCCTCTCTCCTCTGCAGAGGTTCTAACGTTTGTTATATAAATCCGCTGTAAGACGTTAGTGCAGGCACAAAGTCGAATGGATCGATCGTGCGGAGAACCTCTGCCAGATGTACGTCGACTTCTCATACATCCTTGTCGTTTTCTCATACATCGATAGATTTCTCGGCATTGGGTAAACTTGACAGCTTGAAACTCACAGAAACCCATTGCTAATTATTTCGCTACAGTTTGCATTAGTTTTTTTGAGGTCTAATTCAATAATTTCCAAGAAACGAAGCAAAAGTGTTGTACTTCGAAGGCCCCCCTGAAGCCCGTGGGGGGGTGATCTTGTATGATGTCTTTTTCTTTTTTCTCTTGGAAGAATATGGCGGAGGATTCGGAGCTTGACTGTTCTCTTCAGGAGCTGTCTCTTGATAGTAAATCTGAATTCAAATAAACCAATATTGCAATGTCCCCCCGGTATCTGGCAGAGGCTCCCGTGCTTTCTGCCGTCGCCTGTAAACCTGTGCCTGCACTTACATTACTCAGCGGATCCTCCCGAAAAAAAACCTTTAGCCTCTGCGGAGGAGAGAGCAATTGGGCAATACAAGAATCTTACAAAGTTATTTCCTTGCACCTTCTGAACAATGATGAACACAAAACGATGTACACTGACTCAGTATCAACTCCTGGATCTCTGCACTGTTTTAACAGAGGGACAATGTTTTGTTTTATGGAAAATATGCAACAATTCCAATTTCCACCCTTCTTGAAGACCTTGTTTCTCCAAGCATCAATTAATGTGAAAACCTGGAGAACATTTCTATACAACAGCTGCATCTGTCAATAACAACCTAACTAATGAAATATTTTGCCAAAAGGATACATCTTTTAATGTGGCTTCTTCGTTTAAATGTGCTGCTTAAATTTTCCTTGAAATTAAAATAAACAGATAAATCAATAAGATAAATGAGAACTTGTCATGAGATATAAAACAGACACTTTTATACAACACCACCAGGTGAAAATCAGTTTTTATTCACAATGGACAAAAATAAATAAACATAACTAACACAATACACAACTAATTTATTTCTTCTTACCCCTCTCACTTTTGTCACTTCATCTGGCATGGGACCAAACATCTGCCTTATGTCTGGTCTGTTCAAACAAGTAAAAGCCAGTTTAATTGATCAGGGTTAGGAAAAGTGATTTACCATACCTATACATGTCAAATTATTAAACTTAAGAATAACAAATGACTATTCCCAATGTTTCCAAGGAAATCCAAACTTTATCAATAAAATCTCAAATTGTCATGAGAAATGACCACTTCCTTGATTTTATAGTTTTTAGTTCTTTACATAATAACGATTATTACATTTTCACAATTTAGTAAAGTAGGCATACATAAGACATTCTATCTAAATGAGGGTCTCTTGAGCAATGCTACATCTATCTCATACCATTTACATACAATAACGTAAAGCTGCCAATGTACGTAGCCTATAGGACCAACCTTTGAGCCTTCCCTCTGGCTTCCCTCTGTGTATCTACGGCAATGTTCATCGCCTCTGGATTGAAGCTGTTCCCTTGCTCAGAGAACTACATGAAATACAAACATTTTTTATAACAATAATTGATATTTTTTCCTAACCAACAGACAGATCCATGACGTTGTTCTACACGTACAGTGTAACTCAACTCAATAACTTTATTTATCAATAGTGAAAGAAATCACTAGCCATGAGCAAAAAAGAATTAACTAGCTTACAGTACCACTCAAAGGTAAGTTGACAGTCTCAACTCGAAACTCGATTCTCGATCCTCGAAGTTTTCGAGAATCGAGAATCGAGTTTCGAGTTTCGAGGCTCGAGTTTCGAGTTTCGATTTTCGAGGATCGAGAGTCTAGTTTCGAGGATCGAGTTTCGAGTTTCGCGACACTCGAAGAAATTTTCGAGAATCTCGAACAGAGCTTTCGAGAAAACGATTTAATTCTCGAAAACAAAACAATAGTGATGAACAAAACAATTAACGCGCGGCATTGTTCGCGCAAAGCCGCTTTTGAATGTATCCAAATATTTTTTCGTGTTGTGCATTTTCTACAAGACACATGTGGTTTTTAATAACAATCCTAAAGAACTCTAGTTATAATAAAAATAATAAGTGGTGTAGCATCTTCCTCAAATTTATTAAGGCCCATACTTGCATGTGCATGAATATACATGTATTATCACAAGTATATACCACACATGTGTTTTTAGACTTGTTAGTCGAGATTATCTGCTTTGCCTGAAGCTAGAATTCCCGTGAACAAAGTTTGTAAAGCCCTTTGTCTGTCAGTTTTCTGTAGACCGTGGTGTCTACACGACAGCCATTCCTGATAACATCCATTCTGACAAAGGGCTTTTGCTACACTACCACAGCCACATTGACGCCAGATACAAATGGTCACAACTCTCATCTACATGGAAGCTTTTTCACGAGGAATGTGAATGCCTTAAAGAGATCTTCTCCCAACTATGCTATCCTGACGACCTTGTGCAGTCAATCATTCGCAGATTCATTGAATCAAAAGTGTCCTAAGATTCACATACTCGAGTGACTGATAAAAGAGAAGCCCCAGTCAGAATCATGTTGCCCTACAAGGACCAGAAATCTGCAAACAACGTAGTACGTAAACAGCTGGCTGACCTCAGTCGGAAGATCAACGCAGATATTAGCCCAGTTTATAGAAGCAAAGATCAAGGATGAAATTATGGTCAGGGAAGACAAGCCGCCTCTTGTGAGTCAACAGTGCGTGTTGTATTCATTTCAGTGTGACCTGTGTGCTGCAGGCTACATGTATGTCGGCTACACGTGCCGACACCTACACCAACAAATTGAAGAACACAAAGGATCAGCAATCGGAAACAACCTCAGAAATGGAGCCAGTAGACATCGCACAGAATTTTTTAATCTTAAGTGTCAGAACAAATTTGACTGTCTTACTTTTGAAATGTCTTTAATCAAAGAACTGAAACCAACACTAAACAAACAGTGCAATTCAATTAGTTACATGTATTCTTGCTAAGATTATTTTATTTTTCCATTGTATATTTTTAACACTTTTTCACATTTTTATCACATTTAAGTGTTCGCCACATTTTTGTCTACCATAACTTGTTTTTAACATATTTATGCTAATTTAAAAAATAATTTATTCACTTGAAAATGACTTCGGAGAGGTCAAAACGTCATGACTTTTTAGCGCTAGGATATTTTTGGTTTGTACTCCGCAAACATGTCAACAAGCCCTTGTCATTTTTTGGACCAATGGGGTTCTTGTTGGCGGAGCATATTAACCCCACAAGGTAAAATAAAAACAAACTGCCTGCTGCTTGTCTGAAATTTTTGTACATATATTATTAACAAGTAATCACATTATTTTTCTCGTGCGATTTGGAATAAATAAGCACTTGTAAGTCTTTCAAAGACCCTAAATTGCACTCCCCCCGTGGACTCATACAATTTTGTTAGTCTGAAAAATTTACTCGCCCACGTCTTCAGCGGAGCACCATTGCTAAGAAAATATGGTAACCCATCCATCTGAGAAATTTTGGTTATGACGTCACTGTATGACCGGCCGACCGACCGTCAACTGGTATGTCCACCCCATCATGTAAGCCAAAGTCAAATGTGATACTCCAGTTAACCCTTTTGTGTGCAAGCTCTCATGTAAGCACACTTCCATATGGAGTGTTTTTGAACAGATCATTTTTCCATACACACAGTTCTCAACCCCCATTTTTGTGGCGAGAAATTGCCTGGCCAACATTTGAGGACAGATTTAAAACAAAGTCAGTTTTGTCTATTTGTTGGCAGAGTATCAGTGACAAACAACGGGAGAAAGAACAAGAAAGGGCACGAGTAAACAGGCAGAGTATCAGTGACAAATAGCAAGAGAAAGAGCAAGAGTACACAGGCTGAATTGTACTGTCGAGCAACAGGAAAAAAAACAAAGAAGGGCTCAAGTAACCAGACTGAATCACACTGACGAGCAACAGGAGAAAGAACAACAAAAAGCTCGAGAGAAGAGAAAAGTTATGAGGAACAGCGAGAAAGAGAGCGTCTCTTGTCAAGCTGTAAAAACATTACTAAGTGTTGCGGCGTTTCAGTTTTTCCTCGTGTTTGCCTGCAAAAGCTTGCGTGTATATAGTTCACGGGCCTTCGAGAGAAAAGATCATGTGGTTTGGCAAGGTTTCAGTAATCATGCACCATCTTCAGATGTTGCTATGCGTTAAACTGGACAGTTTTGCTGCTAAAAAGCTTTAATGGAAGAAGATTCCTTGGCATGCATGATAAGTAATATGGCTTACTATTTTATGTGAGTGATGGCTTCTGCTTATGCTCTGCGTTCGGAGTGATTGTTGACTGACTTAAACTGTGCACAGGTTAGTACTCCTGTTTTGTCTTTTATATAGACATGTATGCCAAGAAAATTGAATAGCGATTAGTCTCAGTTTGTTACTTGTCCTTTTTTTTTCAATTTCTACCCTCATTTTAGGGCAAAAATTGGTCGAAGAAAAGCCAAGTGAAGTCCAGACAGGCACAATTAGTAAGTTTGACATTTGGAAAACCCTCACAAAGAACAACTACTCTTTTCCAAACGTAACAGCTGCAGCATTGGAAATGCCAGCAATATGTTGTCCCTCGTAGCAATTCTTAGCAAAGCAATGATTTTGTGTGAAATGACAGCTATTATTTCAGCTCTGCGTTCAGAGTGATCCTTGACTGACCTAAACTGTCCGCAGGTTAGTATTCCTGTTTTGTCTTTTCTATGGACACTTCTGTCAAGAACACTGACTAGCGATTTGCCTAGATTACTCACAAGTTACATGTATGTTTCTTACTTGTCTTATTTTTCCAATTTCTACGAGAACAGCCCAAGAAACATTTGTATTGTTCATCGTTCTTTGTTTTCTTACATTTTGCCAGTGTTGTTTTCAAGCTTTCATCTCAAATTGGCTTGGACTAAAAAATTCTCAAATGTTTTCTATCCAATATTGTATTTTGGATCCTAAAACTTTTCATTTTCCCTGCTGTCGCTCATTTTTGGGCACAAAATTGGTTGAAGAAAAGCCAAGCAAAGTTCAGATGGTTCGTATCCTCGGCTCTGCTTTGTTAGGAACAAGAGCTGGATTGACATTTGGAGAACTCTCGTAAAGAGCGACAACTCCTTGCTAAAAGTAAACACAATTTATAACAGCTCCAGCATTCAAAATGTCAGCAATATGTTGTCCCTCACAGCAATTCTCGTTGTTAGTTAAAAAATTGCAGACTTGAAACTGATTTGATTGTCTGTTGTCATTGCCAATCAGATGTTATCATTAACAGTGATGTAAAAAATAATACCGCCCATGACTTGTAGTCAAGGTTTGTAGTTTGCAATATTTGTAATTGATCAAAGTCAAGAATAAAACCATTCTCAACCATTTGCAGTTGATCACCTGAGTTGATTCATGACCAATTGTGCCGCAGTCACTTTTCACAAGGAAAAGTTTAAGTCATTTTCACTTAACGTTTTTTCAAAGCTATTGTAAAAAGGACACCGATGGCAGTTTTCTATCGTCTTTACTCTAATAGATCACAAAAAGGATGCCATAAAATAGCCAAAACAAGGCAAACAAAGTACTGTTCTTCTTTTTTGGGTGATGTCGAATAGTACCCCTTTTGGGGTTTGACCATTAATTTTTTGTTTTGTTGTGGAATATTTCGGTTTGTTGAGGTTAAAATGTCAACGATACATGTTTTGTGACTCAGCCAAAGCACATAACCTGTTGTGATGTTGGATTTAAAAGTGAAACACTGGGACTGTTAATCTATACTTTAGAGATTTACACCATTTGTATTGAAATGCAATCGATGTAATTAAACTGGGATGAAGCAAAATCGTTTATGCTCATAATCATGTAGTCCCTTGATCCAACGTGGCAAAGGGCGATGATAAATCGAAAATGTACGTTAGCACATGTTTGAATAGTGGCTGTGGCTCTGCTGCAAAACAGTAAAAAAAACTACAATCAGAATCAAGAAGTCCTTACTAGAGTCCTGGCTCGAGTCCTGGCACTGATTTTATTTTATCGGTAAATGCCATACAATAAGGAAAGGACTGTGGAGCTCCGCTCTTAGGCTTGCCTAAATATATATATTTTATTCCAAATTGCACTCGAAATCATGCGATTACCTATACAAATGTACATCACCTACCGTATACTTCAGCTTCGATGCAAGGGAGCTGGGCTTGGCGGCGATGAGAAATAAAAGCAAACGATGAGGCGCGCACATACACTGCACCGCATGTGCACAGACAATTCGAGTTTGCGCAGTTGTTTACTTCAAAACTGTTAAATTATATTTAAAATAAGCTAGCTAATTTATAAGATAGGCGAGGAACACACGTGTCAGTGTAATTAAGCACATGACATGATTTTAATTGAGAAAGAAATGACTTTTTCAAAACAATTACCTGCCAAACATAGTTGATAGTTGATTCACCAGGATAAAATTCAGAACTCTGACGTTGCGATGTAGACGATAACCTTGTTTCTTCTTCACTTCTTGACTCCATTTTGTCTGCTGCGCTCGGAAAACGGTTTTTAACTGCCTGCTTCTTCTTGGAGCCTTGCCGCCATTTTCTATTTGCTAGATCGAACGAGAGAGCCTGGATTGACTAGTGTTAGTATCCAGTACTTTTCTAATGAGCGGCCTGTGAGTGTTTTGCTTCCACACGTGTTGTGGTTGACTTTAGAAAGATGACTGGTGTAAGAAGAAAGAAATCGCAACGGAAAAAGCGCATCAATACAACAAAACCAGGGATAAAAAGAAAAAAGAAAGATAAGAAAGTAAAGGTGCTGAAGTAAGTCGAATTTACTTGATTGATATCGGCATTTTCCCTGGGTGTGAAGTTAACCTGTTAAGTGCCAAAATGGCGTAGCACGATCGGATGTTTATTAAACTTCGGGAAACCTCGGAAACTTGAGCCAAGTAAACACCGTGAAGACTTAACTAAAAGTACGAAAAAATTACAATAAGATTGGAAAAATAACAGAATATAATTTGTGAACTAAACAAAGCTGATTGGTTGAGCGGTTCCTTGTGTAACGTTTTGGTATAATAACTCAGGTGATTATAGGAATTCTTTGCGCTCTCATTGGCCGAGAATGGCGTCATATTCTGCTATAATCCCCTCCAGCGAGGTGATCATAGCGGTAGGACAAATTTTCAAAATGGCCGCCTCACGCTTTGTCGAAGTGTCTGAAGAGGAAATTAATTAAATGAAAGAAAATGTTATTCCAAGGAATACCAAACACGCCACAATGTTCAGAATAACACTCTACAAGGTAAGATGCAAAACTTCTGCGAAATGTAACAAAGAAACCATTTAAATAATTTCCCATGAAGAAGTCAACTATGTCGAGGGTCCAAAATAGGTTTGGCGGGATGCGGGATGAGGCTTAAAATCAAGGCGGGATGTGGGATACGAAAAATTTTAGGGGCGGGATATGGGATGAAACTTCCCTGGCGAGACCGGGATGCTTGTATTTTCGCAGGCGGGATGTGGGATGTTTAAAAAATTAATGGCAGGATGCGGGATGGAACACGTGAAAAGAGACCTTAAAAAACGGCCATAAAACCTCTTTCAGGAAGATCTCTGTTGATAAAGGAAGTTTTATTTTGGTACACGGTGCTCAGTGGCGATCTGTTTACACTAAAATAAATACTTTATGATGCATCTGTCATTACGCGGAGTGCGATTGGTTGGTGCTGGGATCCAATTTGGTGAATAAAATAGACAGGCCAAACGCGTCTCCCATTGGTCCTTTGGTGTTATCTTAGACCTTCAAAGTTTGGCTCTTACGAGTATATCTCTTAATGACCTCCCTTTTCTGTACGAAAGGATGGGAGGGTCTTGAAATATTTTTCTGAGCACAGGTTGATTCTTTATAAGGTGCCACTTTGCCATTAGAATGTTCCTAAGATTAGGCACAAAAGGGCAATATTCTGTTACAAAAAACGGTAAAATTCTTTTGTGCGTCTTTTGTTTATTTTGTAGTGCCAACGATCTTTCGCTAAATTCAACTTCTGAAAGAATTTTCTCCGAAAGGTTATCTGGATAACCCCTCGTTCGTAATTTTCGTTTGAATTGTCTAATGTTCTCTTCAAAAGTATTCTCTGAAGAGTTAGTTCTAAGAAGTCTTAAAGCTTTGCCTTTAATGAAACCTTTCCTGACACCCGGAGGGTGACAGGAGGAGAATTCTGTGTTATTGGAAAGATTCTGTCGGCTTGAAATATGTTCGCACATCAAGGATAGATTCCCTCTTGAATCTGTAGCCCTTATAAACATGTGTATCCAGAAAAGTTATCTCTGTATCTGAGATCTCAGCCGTAAATTTTATGGTCGGATGGTGATTGTTAGCTAGTTCTATGAACAAGTCTATGTCTTCCTTGTCTGTATTCCATAGGGAAAATATGTCATCAATATATCTTTTCCAGACCACTGTTTTTTTAGGGCTTAGTTGGCTGATTTCTGTCTCTACCGCGCTCATGAAGATGTTGGCAAAAGCTACTGCCATTTTTGTGCCCATTGCGGTACCGTGTGTCGGAGGTAGTGTTTCCATTGAACTGGAATGAGTTTTCTTTTAAGATCAGTTGAAGCATTTCTCTAATGAAGTGTGTTGGTATGGGAGGGCTGTTTTTATAGAATGTTTCGTATGCATTGCACACAGTGGTTATCCCTTCCTCTTGTGGAATGTTTGTATATAGGCTTGTTACGTCCATTGAGACTAGGACTGTATTTTCTTCGATCTTTGTTTTTTCTATGAAGTTAATAAAATCTGTTGTATCTTTAAGATACGATTGTTGTGCTTTAGCGATAGGCTGAAGGAGATAGTCTACAAAGGATGATGTTCGTTCTGTAGGGCCTTCGCAGCCCGAAATGATGGGTCTCCCAACTGGATTAGGAAGTTACTCGAGATGTCGACTTTCTAGTCGGTGTAACATCCCGATTTGGTCGTCCAGTACAGTTTAA
>OX419336.1:14558478-14598478 GCA_948470475.1 Galaxea fascicularis | reverse complement strand
ACTCGGTCGTGGATCAAATGATGCTCTGTTTCACAGCCTATAAAAGTCAAGATTTGGAGAAAAAAGGACAAAAAGTGCCGCAGTCCGTTTCGAACAGGTGCAAAGATGCATGTTAGCAAAAAAAATATTTTGGGGTTATAGGCACTTTAACTTGGCTTTGAGAGTCCCAGAGGGTATCATATTTTGGGACTACATGTATATATGTATTTTCGCAGTCAGAAACAGAAAAACTAACTAAAAATTAATTTGCACAAGAACAAGGGTGCCGGTATGCATTCATTTCCAAAGGATAAAAATTACTAAGAATAATGTGAGAATCCAGTATTTTAATGGAGTGGAGTTTTGTGGGTGATCCAGATATTAAACGTTTGCCCCAACTATGATATTTAATGTTAACAAATTGTTTCAGGAATGAGCAAGAACTAGACTCGATGATGCAAGTGATGTAAAAGCAGACAGATGTAGTCAAATGTAGTTTGTGTTTTTTTTCTGTCAAAGTAGTCAGGGATCTAACTCAATTATCCAGGAAAAAATGTGCACCTCTTGGCCCTAATGACAGCCTTGTAAAGTACATGTAGTATAAACTTGCACTTTACATTTCTATTTTACGTAGCCATTAGGTTTGTCTGTTGTAAGAAGTGGCGAATACATGTAAACTTACCAAGCAAATAATATATGCAACTAAGCACAAAAAATGCATTTTCTTGAATTTAACAACAGAATTTGAAGAAATAGCAGCAAATGAAGTCAAATGTGAAAGGCATATATCACCTGGAGAAGCACAGTTTTTATGGCAGCTTATTCAAGACCATGGAGATAACTACAAGGTAAATAATAAATTATGACAGAAAAACTGTGTAAGCATAATAATAGAGTATGTAAATGGGAAGTGAAATGTGTATGCACAGAGGAATCCGTGGAATGTACCTAGACATGTATGTAAAGTGTAGAGTGACACTGTTAAATTATCTCTCACAGTTTGCGTTACTTACTGAGTGAAGGTTTTGGTAAACCATGGAGTAGGTTTTATTTGTCAAAATAGAATACTAGACTTATCATTACATGCAATAACTGCTAATATCTAGTACGAAGGACATTGAACCAATGATCTGGATGCAGACATGCTGTGGTATCCTTTCTTTTGCAAATTTGGTGTCAATGAGAGGCTTTGTGTTGGTCCTGCCTTGTTCTTCCAATAAGTAGTACATTGTATTCCTCTGCCCCTCTAGCCCCCCCCCCCCTCCCCCCGCTGTGACATTGGTTTCTTCAGAAATATACTAACTGAAATCACCTTCAGGGAGATCATGTTTCTTCCCTGTTGCATCTGTGCCTTATGAGTTTTGTATTATTGGCTTTTTTGATTAAATTTCTTTTGCATAGGATATGGCAAGAGACAAGAGAAATTACTACCAACATACACCCAACCAGTTAAAAAGGAAATGTGAGGCCTTCTTGAGATCAAAACAAGACTTCAGTGGATATCTTGAAGAGAAATAAAGTTATACACAAATTGATGTTCTAAAGATGCACTTTAGGGTTGCATACAATCCTCCGCTTCTTTCTTTTTGCTCTGACGTCAACCACAATTTATTAAAGAAAATGACATCTTTATTTGTCAAAATCAATCCTTACAGTTCGTGCTCACCGCAAACGTTCTGTAGTTTTTAAAAGTCAGGGATACAGGTGTGTAAGAAGCTCCATTTATATATATAAAAAAAGGCTGGACAAGTTTGTAATGTGTGAAAATGGCACAACAGTGGGCTTTCATGCAGGTCAAGTAGGCAAATACCTTGACGGTCCATCTAGTTAAGCTTTACAGGTACAAAATTACTTTGCTGTGGAAGCGTTCACGGAAGCCTTCTCGTCAGTCGCAAGATCGACCTAGCTGTGAATTGTGAGTGGTTAATTTTGCGACATAAATTCTGTCTGGTCAGTTGTACATGTAGCTGTTATTGATACGAACATTGAGAGAGAAGAGCGATTTGAAACATGCGCCACTAGTCACTGTCTCGACGTGTTTGGTTGGTCAGTGATCAAACGGAGAGATGTTGTGAACAAGGGTGGACAACCCCAGAAGCGAGCAGTATCTATCCACCAAGATCGAGATGTTTGGTATTGCTTTTTATTCCAGTTTTATTTCTTGTCAATTGGGGTATTTCCAAAAGATCTTCGACGTGAATTTTTAAATTGAACTTCAGTTTTCCTTGCATGCAGTGTGTGTTTTACTTGACTGCTTGCAGTCCCTTTCTGGGGAAGCCATCAACAACGCAGCAACGGGGGGTGACAACTCTAACTATGCCGGTTTAGTTAGAAAAACAAAATTCTTCCGGGAATCTGGAGACCCGGCAATTTTTCTGCGGAATATGACAGAGTTGCTGGGACATTGCAGAAAAAAAGCGGGATATTGAACAAATTTTGCATTTAATTCGAATCGGGAGGATCTTCCAAATTTCCGGGAGGAGTTAAAGTTACACATAGTGTTGCTCAAACAACGTTTATTTATAAGAATTGTCACCCCCCGTGCAGCAGGACTGGAGAAAGGAGAAGACAGAGAATAAACCCGCTCGATTTTTCAAAAGGGCCGCCAATAGTCCAGTATTTTACTGTTACCTCAAACCGTAAGTTTGAAGTTAATGGCCCAATCATCAAATCGACTCATTAAACTTTATATCCATTGTACGAATTTCTTATTCATGTTTCACGATTGGAGGAGGTGCCGAAGGCCCTAAATGTCGCAGAATGAGAGTTTTGAGTTCAAGCTGAACTACCATTACTTTTATTATTATTAAAAAGTAAACTGAAAGGAAGAAGAAGAAAACAACTTCGATTGACTCTAAAAGAGGCAAACGTTTATTCTTACGCAAAATTTATTTTTCAAAATAATTTTTTTTGACAACAAGGGTCCTGAAAACTTTCGGAAACGATGACAGGTTTTCTGATTTGCTTTACATGTTAAACCATTTTGCGGACTTTTTCAAAATAAAAAAATTCATTCAAGTCTTGCACAAGATTAAGACTTTTTTTTTTACATTTTATTATCAACATAGCCAGAAGAGACTAGTGCTTTTAACTGGAAAATATCTTCAATTAAACAACAGGATGCATAATTAAAATAAATAATTTGATGTGATTTTTCATGAAGAAGTCCACCATTCCCAAGAGAAGCAGTCTTTTCTGAAGGAGCTTAAGGGCGGAAACGAGAACGCCACGAAACAATAAGTTTTAAATGATCAAAAACAATCGCTCTGTATGAGCGTTTTATATTTTGGTACATTTCTCTGGCTTCCTCTGCAAAACAACAACGTGGAATGAGCAAATTTGATGTGAACGCGTGACGGCGGTTTCTTTTCCTTACTTTGACGCCGTGCATTGTAATTTAGTCTCTGGATAGTTCCCCAGCATTTTCCTATCATAGTTTCCGCACAGCCCCATATACTAATTATGCGTGCATTTTGTGACTCAACTCTATTCGTTTTTGGAACAGGGTTAGCATGGGGCCGTGCGAAAATCTTTCCACGAATTGGGATTATTGCAAGATTTATAAAAACAAGAAGTTACATATTTAAGGGTGACTTTTCCATTGCCGTCGTTTAAGCTCCCTTTTAAATTTAATCCCCGTGAAGAACAGCCGAAGATTAATGACAATTTTACCAAGGACGTTAAAGGTTGGTTGACACGTGCAGCCCATGCAATACAAGCGGAAGCACAAGCACATTGCGTTCGCCGCCGCCACTTTGAAAAACAAATCTATATGCTGACAAGTTGCGACCGCTCTTCTTTTTGTTTTTGTGCTAATCGGAAGAACGCAAGCCAGAGGAAGAAGCGTACCACGCGTACGGTTGCGTCTTACCCGTTTACACGACTCTCAGATTAGCGGCGGTAGGTAGTTAAGGAAAAGGAAAGGGTGACTCATGCTTGCACGTGTATCGTGCGTGTGAATCAGCCCTTTTGTGGTGGTGTCCCGATGGCCGTATATTGGGAGTTTAAGAAACGAGGACGGCAACGAGAACGTCATTTTAAAATATAACTTCTCGCTTTTGTAACTCTTTCGCAGCCATTGAAATTTGTTTAACTTGGAAAACACTGGCGAACTCTTCAGGAACTAACTTACTTTGGACGATGTCAAAGTAAGGAAAAAGAAAGATTTTGCTGTTTATACACGCTCGCGTTCTCAAGAAAACCTAAAATTTGGTCATTTCACGTAGTTGTTTTGCAGAGGACGGTAAAGAAATGTACCAAAATATAAAACGCACGTGCAGAGCGATTGTTTTTGCTCATTAAGCCCACTGTTTTGTGGCGTTCTCGTTGCCGTCGCCGTCCTCGTTTCTTAAACTCCCTATTATCATTCCTCCTCGACCATTTCTAGTTTCCCCCGGGACTCGGGGAATGAAGAGGAATGTTGTAGTTTATTCCATTCTTTCCTCGCGATAGCTGCTTTCTCGCGTCTCCCGTCCAGCGCACAGGGCCGAGTTGCTCGAAGTATGGTTAGCGCTAACCATTGGTTAAATTGAAACCTGTAGGTTGTCATGGTATTTAATCTCCGTTAGCGTTAACCATGCTTCGAGCAACTCAGCCCTGTGATGTATCATTTATGTCCACGCGATAAAGGTTGAGCTAATTCTACGATCCTTTGAGATGGACTCGCTTTTCTCGCCGACTCGCTGACTGTGAATGCATCAGGATTGAACTGTACGTGATCCATGGTCTCCCGTATGATTGGTTTCGCCAAAGTCTGGGTCCTCTCAGAAGCCATAGCTCTAAGTGTGTTCCTACTTACCGGCCACTCCACTTCTTTGCAGCGAAAATATCCTTCCGCAGTTTGCTTGGGCTTTGCAAGCTCCTGTACTCTAGTGGATGCCACTGCTCGTCTGCTAGCTGAGGACACCCGCCATGTTGGTTCCCTTATGAGTCCATCCTGTCGCGTTTTAGGGCGCGCGAGTTGTTCTACACGCGCGGAGGTTACGGCTCTCTTGGCTGTCTCACTTACAATCCAAGGTACCTCTCGCTCCGGTTGGTAGTGAGGGTGGGGTTTCTTTGGAGAAGCCAGTCTTAATGATCTTTCCCGCTCCTCTGCCGTTTTCGTTGCCTCACTTACGTGCCAAATAGGCGAGCTTCTGCCACAGCTAAAGATATAAGCCTCTCTGAGGAGAACAAAAAAATAAAAAAGATTGTTGTGAGCTGGGAGCAAAGCAATGGAAAGTTGACGTTTCTCGGTCGCCACGCAGTATATACGTGCTGGTTGAGGTTTGTTGAAAATCTACAACGTAGCTGCCATTTCAACAGTGGTGTTTGAAGAATCCAGAAACAGAAATATTCTTAACATTATTATGACTGCTGTAGCCTGTCAACAGGGTCCATCTTGAGACAAATACTCGGTGGATCTTGCCGCTGTACCCTTCAGAGCAGAGAACCAACAAACTCAGCCCACTTATGACGCCAAGTGGAAGGCGAGCGCCCTCATCACCGCGCCAACCATGTTCCCGCTGCCACTCAGAAGTCTGTGAACTGTGTAGATTCCTTGGGGCAGGCAAACGAGGTCTTTCAAATATAAACCAATCAAATCCCGTGCATTTCAAAATGTCTGACACCTCAAACTTGTAAGTTATTTCCTAAGTGTTAATTATCCAGGATCGCCAGTTCCAGCTGATTCAGATGAGGCCGGTTCATTTCCAAGTTGCGATTCTAGTTACCAAATGGACCTCTCATTAAATCCTGTAATTCTCCAGATGATCAAAATTTGACTTATACACTAAGTAGGTAACGAATAATTCAAGGTCCGAACATGTCGATAGAAAATGTTGCCGTGGTTGACCTAATTGTAGGACGATAAATTTGATAAATTCATTTGAGCGATAAGATCATTAACACGCGCTTAGAACAAACCTAAATCACCGACAAACGTCTCAACGATCGGATATTCATTCGTTCAAAGGTCGAATCCAATAGTTTGTGTACAGTGAAAATAATACTTAAACCCCATTACAAAACTTGTCTGTCTGAATATTGCTTTTGCTAAGGTGGGAGAATCAAAGAAATTTACCTGTGGAGTTGATATGAGGTTCAAATGAAAACTCCTCTTCACAATTACCTCGAGTTTTCTTCGGCAATAGAAACCCGAGTTTGCCTGACCGTCTCACACTGGTCATGCAATGCTTAGCAACTGAACAATCACTGAGAATTTAAACACTGCAATGTCACGCGCGTGCAGTCGACAGTCACAAAAGATATTTCACGCTTCTCGATGTTTTCACAGTCGAGAGCAAATAATTACACAAGATATGATGCCCATTCCAAACAAATTCAAGAAATTGACATCTTTAGCTACTTATCTCTCAAAAGTACGACTTTTTTGAGAACACCTGAGGCATAAAAGTTTGACATGATTTTGCTTTAATTAAAGATAATTACCTCGCAATTTAAATGTTATCAAGTGTTGGCAAATTGCTTGTCTCGACTTTTCTTTATCGCCAGGGGCAGGAAGATATTTGATTCACAGTGTGTAATAAATACATAAGAGAGATAAACTGAGCTTGAAAACAAAAGTTACTGCCAATCATACCGAGACGAAAGCGGTTTTTAAAAGAAAAGTTCTCACTCGTTATATCAAAAGATTCTCAACAAGAGGTCCGTGTTGCCATAACAAGGAACACAATTTATTCATTTTAAATTCTGCCCCAGCCGGAGTATTTTCAATAAATCAAACAAAAGTCCAAGAGTAGTTTTTGACTTAATTTAGCACCGTTAATGACTGGAGGAGAGAAACATGTAACCACATTAACTAGCAACTTTGACGGCAAAAAAACCTATTGTGAACAGAGGTAGCAAGACAGAGCAGGTGTAAAACGTCGTCTTTTCGTCTCCCCGAATCAAGTTCGTACACAAGTTCGTTTACAGCAATCGTTATGCTCTAGGTAAACCAATAATCAGAAAGATTTCCGAACAGCCCCGTGTATATATTAATTATACATGCATCACTGTGATGTTAACCCTGTTCCGAATACGAATAAAGTTTGAGTCACAAAATTCATGCATAATTAATGTATGGGGCTGTGTGGAAATCTTGCCCAAAAATCTTCTAGTGCATTTCTTACCGCTGTTCTTCGTGACCCTCCGGTACTGGCTTGGGCTCTGCCAGTTGGGCTAGTCTTGCGGAAATATTTGCTTTCAAAGCCAATGGCTGCAAGCCCAAAATAACAGATTCACGACCACAGCTGTAAGTGTACTGCTCTCTAAACGTCAAAGGAGAAGAGAAAGAAAGTGAGTGAAATTTTATTGAACATAACTCGCAAATGACTGATAACTGCGAGCGTATTTGTTAATACACACAATTTTTTTGCACAAAGTAACATCGAGGAAAGCTTATCAAAACTAGGATTGATTGTTACGTTGTAAGGAAAGACAAAACAAAAATTTGCAAAGGCTGTTTGCGCGAGGCGATACGTTGTTCTCAAGACACTAGTTAAAAGATATTAATTTTCATTAACAAAATGCCAGGGAAATAGAAACTCAGGCAATAACAGGAAACGTCTCTTATTTTTCGTTGTTTGATACAACTTTGTGCTTATGTTTCATGTCATCGTTGAGTGCCAGGTTAAAAAAATAATAAATCTCCAATTTGCCTCTATTTTGGTATTCAAAATGATAACGGCTCAGCGATAAACTATTCTTAGCTGAACATGTGTCCGCAACCAGGGAGGCAGAAAAAACAATGGCTAAAAGAGTGCACTTTACTGCATGTTTCCTTTGTATAAATTTACACGTGGTAAATAAATGTTTGTTTCGTGTTATAGGCACCTAGAACCCGTTTTGCGTTTTATGTCATGAGTACTCTAGAAAAAAAGAAATCATGGGCTGAATAAAAATGAAGGGGAACAATATATACAGGGCCATTAAATGGTACCTCTAACACACTCGCGTTGCAAATAAGCCCTAATTGAATGATAACTCTGTTATTATTAATTGCCAACTAAATTTGATTTCTACTTCTTCTTGAATTGATTTAGAGAAAATACCTAATGTTATAATGATGTTATCGTTACCTAATGTTATCGTCAACGTTAGACGACGTTGACGAAGAGTACCGTTCTGATGATGAATCATGGAACAAAATAACATGCTACTGCCAAAAACCCTTCGCCGGAAAACCCATGATCGAGAGTTCAGAGTGTCTAACGTGGATTCATCTCCGGCTCTTGTGCGAAAATTAGAAAATCGAACGTTCCCGATGTGTTTATTTGTCAGCAATGTCGCGACGCCAAACACACGATGCGTTGTTCGAATCGTGTGCGAACTCAGCCGATAATAATAATAATAATAATAATAATAGGCTTTATTTGAAGAGGGTGAAACACTTAACAGAAGTCCTAAGACGCTGGTGACTCTGTGGCCCTCGAAATCAAATAAACTCTAAATCAAATCAAATGTTGGTTTTTGAGGAGAGGGGAAAACCAGAGTACCCGGCGAAAAACCTCTCGGAGCAGGGTAGAGAACCAACAAACTCAGCCCACTTATGACACCGAGTCCGGGGATCGAACCCGGGACACATTGGTGGAAGGCGAGCGCTCTCACCACTGCGCCAACCCTTCTCCCCTAAATATTGTTTGTAGACAATCATACCGCATGAACCCATAAGATTTATTTTAATTTTTCTTTCGAGCGTGTTAGTATCCTCATGTTTATAAAACAGATTTCCGTCACCTGGAAAGAGATGAAAATCTAGTAGACATGAACAGTGCTGAAATCATTTCACTCCAAATTAAATTTTAAAAAAAACAGGGCTCCAACTGCTGACCCTTGAGGCACAACATAAAAAGCAAGTTTGTGCCAAGTACCTGTTACACTTGAGTGGGTGATCCTGTTGGAAATCTTTCTTTGGCGTTGCTAGGGCCATTAATCGTTCAGAAGCATTCGCCGAGAGTGCTGCTCTTGATATTGGCCACATCGCTTCTTGGTTTCCCCACACAAGTGGCCTAAAACACAAATTAGCTATTGAATGAATGTTTGTGAAACAATAAATCCAATTAAAACTATATTAACAGTACTCAGGAACCTGAGAATAGAAATGCCCCGTTAAAACGTTGTTTCACATCTTTCAGTGCTGTTGAACTTGTCAACGAACTGATTTCTGTATTCCCAGGCCGTAGTCTTCTTCAGTAAAAACACATGCATTGAGCTACAAGAAGAAGAAAGAACTCCGGTTTAAAGTTCGTGGCATAAATTAGTACGTACCCTTCTACAGTACTCCATTAATTTTTGTCCCATATTCTCTCTTTCAAATCGTACTGAAACAAACTGGCTAAAGCACAAGTTCATGTTTTCCGGATGCGCACGTTACAAATTAAACTCCATCAAGGTTGACAAATACCGGGCCTTGTATACGGAAAAGGCAACGGATTCATTTGTCTTGCTTATAAACTTACCAAAAGCTTGTCATCCAAACGGCTTTAGATTCTTTTGGCTTTGCTAGCTTCATCAGGCGAGTGCTATCAAAACAAAAAAGAGTGCCGGAAAAAATTCATACAACAAACACGAATACTGACGGCTTGAGCAAACACAAACACAAATGAATGGAATTTGGAAGCAAAGCAAACAGGACTCACATGCCAGTATCTCGTGTGGCTTCAGTGAAGTCAGGAAGTGGGTGATTCACTCGAACAACTGTGAAAGAAGACAACACATAAGAATCGGAAGATTTATCCATCGTCAATTTGAGTCGTGACCGTCCATTTCAAACAACCACTTCAACTTACATGCTATTTCTGTCATGTTTACAATTATGATTACTTCCACAAAAAAAGTTTTAACAAGTAGTTCACACACAAAACCAGGAAACTTGAAGTAAAGGCTAGCAACAATGACCGGTGGTTTCTCCAGTTAAAGTTTTAGCTGTCTTATTTTGCCAGGTGCAAATTCAACTGTGGTTATCCTTTCTTCTGAGTTGGTTGTGCCAGGGTTTAATGATATCATTCAGCAAAGCGTCCTGTTGTGTTCCCATGGAAACGATGCCTTATCGTGGTGCCAATTAACATTATCCGACCACAGAGCTCGTTCTGGAATGTAATTGGATGATCAGAGGTCCAGCGAGGTTTCAATCTCCCAATGTGTATTACCTTTCTTTTATGTAAGCCAAAACGACAAAAGCGCTAATTGTATGTTGATCCTGGGAATAGTTGTTCAGACAATCCTACGAACATGGCATTGTTTAGGTGGTTTTGTGCACGCAAGGAAGGTTTTTCGTTCTTTTGTAAGTTAAGATTTCAGTCCACAAAACAAATACCAATTGTACATGTGAAGACGACATTTCTAAGTTATAAATTATTTCTGAATTTTTCCTCATCTACAGATGAAATGTTAGTTTCTTCTTAGCCAAATTGCAGAGAGAGTAAATTGTTGAGTGTTTTGTGACCATGATAGTTGAAAATGTCAACAAATCTGGCAGCCCATCCACTAAAGCGCGCTATACAGTCATTTTGTTCGCTATTCTTCTAATGCAAACACTGAAATGATCACTGCAGCCCATTTTCATCGTGTAGTTGAGTAGTTACGAAAGAGGATTTGAACCTTGAAAGGAAATCACTATATTTGTTATTATTGTTGTTCTAAAGTTCACGTAAATGCCGTTTCTATATTATTATTCACTCTCATTAAAATGTCTGGACGTCGCTATTTGTTTTCCCTCTTGTTGATTCGATACAGCTAAATCCCTCATTAAATACAACTTAAGGTTATCAAATAAACCATAACGGCAGACGATATGAAGTAATTATATTTCCGTCATTTTTTTAACTGCTCTTCATCAGCGAACTTAAGTGACGCAATTCCTATCCTCAGCAAAGCAATTTCTTTTCTTGTTGTTTTTAACTTAATTAAACGGTTGGTTTGTCGGCTGTTGCTGTTACTCATTCGTCAAGTTCGTTTGGAATGACTGTTTACATTGGAATGAGAGGAGTGTGTAGTGTCGTGAGTATTCCGCACGTGTGTATCAGAACCAATCAGGTTAAATCTATTGTTCGCACCATTTGTTAAATAGCAGCCGTAATGTATGCGTGGGGTGAATGAGAACTAACGGTCGTTTCATGTACATTAAAAGTGAGAGCTATTTTATTAACTGCGTCTCTACATTGGCGTCTCTACAGAGTGCAATTTAGAGTGCCGTGCGGGATAATGTTCAGTCATAAGACTGTAGATCACTAAAGGACTGCCTCGACCTCAAACGCTTGTTTCTATAGCAATAAAGGTGCTACTGTATGTCAGTGGAGTCCTATGGTAAAACTTGGCTTTTGGGCTCCTTTAGAAGTCCCCAATTTATCCACGGCGAAAATGCGATATGGGTGAAACTCGCCGCCTGAATAGAAAAATACAATAAAAGGCGCGAAATTCATAAAGCATCCGCTGTAGCTAGTCGCATGTATTGGTTCCTGGGGGCATCTTTACCAATCTCCAGCATTGTGGTTGTAAGTTACAGGATCTCTTCAGTTCTCAGATCAGTTCTATCATATCCGCGTTATTCTCTTTGATGCCAATTGTCAATACATACTTACCAAAGTTAGCATATAACAATAATCAACACTAGTATTGTATCCCTATCTAGTAAATATGCACACTGTAAGTGGGTATCGTAGGATGTAGAACAGCCAGGCGAAGACTTGAAGATAACCGGGTCCTGACACAGCATCGTGTAGAGTATTGGAATCCTCTTTGTTTAATGTTACGGCTTAATTATCCTGCGAGCAAGCTCTTCCCACCCCTCGAAAGAGGCCTTGCTTGTAGGCTATGTTTTAATAAACAAAACTTACTGTGCGGTAACTTGACTTTCTGGTTCTTATGCTTTTTCTTTGCTTCTTTGACCTCTACAAAATAACAAAGCTTGTTTATTGACTAAAATCATATCACTTGAACGAAAATCTCAATGACTGGCAGTTAACATAGCCAAAGCATTTTTCATTGAAACCGCACTGATTTAAGTTGGCTTTGTTAATTCTATTCAACGAGCCAAGTTAGAAGTTTAACCGATATACAGACTATCATCGATCTCGTATTTTGCGCTTACAAAGCCAGTGGCCTACCTTTTGGAGTTTCAACTCTTACAGATGAATTGTATGGAGATTTAGTGCCAGCGCTCGTGGCAGTGTGCGGTCTTATGGGCGGTAACTGTAATTGTTCGGTCTCAGAATCGCTGTGTTTCTCTTGCTTCACAGATGAGCTTTTCTTGGCTTTTGACGAAGTCTGTCTTGGCGGTTCCTCTTTCTCTAGTTTGGTCTGTTTCTCTACTACTGTACTGTCTTGTTTTTCTCCTTCCTTGTGAGGACTAGTGCCTTGTGGACCAACTGCACTGCTCTCTCCATCTGTGTTAGTAGAGAATTACGAAAACGTCGCAAATTGAAGATTTTAATAACGTTGAATTTGAAGTAAATGGTAAAAGATAAGCCCTGGATTGGCACAAGAATCCATATAAACTATTTCAAATTCAAGTTCACACACAATGGAGCACAGGTGTTCTACTTGTTGGGGCGGAGACTGTAAAATTAAGTGAACTCTAAATCAATTCAAGTGTTGGTCTTTGAGGAGAGAGGAAAACCAGAGTACCCGGAGAAAAACCTCTCGGAGCAGAGTAGGGAACCAACAAACGCGGCCCACTTGTGAAGCCGAGTCCGGGAATCGAACCCAGGACACATTAATGGAAAACGAGCGCTTTCGCCTCTGCGCCAACCCTGCTCCCTGTTTGCTTTT
The DNA here is from genome assembly GCA_948470475.1 of Galaxea fascicularis. Lineage (NCBI taxonomy): Eukaryota > Metazoa > Cnidaria > Anthozoa > Scleractinia > Euphylliidae > Galaxea > Galaxea fascicularis. Next base: position 14,585,749 of record OX419336.1, on the reverse strand, counting down.
CTTCCCCGCATTTGTTTTTGCGCAATGTTTGCATAGCCACTTCTTGTGTTGCTTTTCAACGACTAAACTAGTCCCTTATCATATTCAAGTCACTAGAGTCAAGGTATCTTGTTTTATATTATTATAAGAGTTTGTTCAGTTATTTGTTGGAGTGTTCACATAATTATTGAGGAATTTACTCTATGCTTACTTTTTAGTATATATTGTAACCAATGGTTAGTTTTACGGAATGGTAAATACGGATGACAAAATGTGTATAGCTTACTTCTTCCAAAGAACATCGACGTAATAATTTTATCCCAACTTGATTTTAAGCAAATCTAATTTTGCCTTTCACGTAATAAAATTACATTTCAGAGGTAAAGATACCTTTCATTGCCCAGCAATTCTGAGGGGAACTATGTTTCTTTCAATTTTCAAGACACTATTTGGCAGGTTCAACGTCATTAGTCAGTTCTTTTCCTCTCCTGTTTAAGTGAAGGTTTCATGTTTGCAATGTTTCTGACACGGTTGCTAACCGTGAAAAATTTTGTTCCGTGTTTCACATCAAGCTTGGATCTGCAGGTGGCTCAGTCTGCAGTTGGCAGGGCACTGACTCAGCTACCAACTTTGCTTCCATGGTTACACATTCTGCTAGTCAGATACTATTTAAGTACAATATTGATCTGTCCATGAAAAACCTGCAGTTCACCTCACACAAAAACTAAACGTTATGATATAAATATATGACACGAAAACGTTCAGCAATAATGGTCCCATGTAATACAGAGATCTGATCAAGGGCGAGTGCCGTCGGTCCCACAGGAAAGAACGACCAGATATTGCCTTGCTGTTCAGAATGTTTTTATTTTGTGCTAAACCAACATTTCAGAGTGGTTACAGCACTGATTTTCGCATCTTAGTGTACCAGGTTTCAGTCCCGTCCAGAATTCGTGGATAATGGATAACCACTGACTTGGCTCAACAAAGCCCCATACAAAGAACAATTATTACCGAAGAGGGGTATAGATTCCTTAAAAATAAAAACGCGTATATACAGGATTGGATCAAAACGAGAAGAAAGCTTGAAGAATCTTTGTCGATGGTGAAATCCTTGTTAAAATGTAACCAAAATCAATATACGATGGCATTAAAGTTCTCAAATTTTTTTTTCCGAACTGTAAATTCAGAAGTTATTTCCGATCTTCATCTCTTACTGTTTATGTAATCTAATAGGAGTACTAAAAATACGTCTGTAGTAAACCTACCATCCACCTCCTCAACTTTAATTTCATCGTTTGAAGCAGCGGCTTTTTGCTCCATAGCAGAAAGAATTGTTGTTGGAGGGCTTTTAGTCTTTAAGCACGTTCTGAGATTCGCCCACTATGAAATTTTGTTTGACTTTAGTGGTGTTTGGAATCCTAGAAACCACTAAGTGTGTAACTTGTATTTTGTTCAGCAGAAATAAATATTTAATGACTGGCAATGTTATGTTTGCATGTAAATTAAGTTAAATGGGGTAGTTTCTAAAGAAACTGTGGTGATGCCTCGGTGGGGGAGTTATGAACAAGAATTTGGTTTTATCAACGGGGGGTTATGATGTAAATTGACCACCGTACAGAGATTCTGAAAGCTGACGTTTCGAGCGTTAGCCCTTCGTCAGAGCTCTGACGAAGGGTTAATGCTCGAAACGTCAGCTTTTAGAATCCCTGTACGGTGGTCAATGTACATTATCAACTCCGTTGATAAAACCAAATTCTTGTAAATTAAGTTGATGAATAAAACAAGTTGTCCGCAATTACCCCTACCAAAATTGACGTTTCCTTTGTTGAGCGTAAGTACCCAGTGTGTCCATAATTTCTATTTGCTTTCTTCTGCTTGATGGTCCATTCAAGACAAAGAAAACAGTTCATCCGTCCAGAGTTACGGAATCGGGCAGAAGTTCAATTTGGGATAACAACAAAATGTTGTGAAAACAGTAGTCTTGGACGGATGTTTCTTTGTGCTTTGGTTTCTGTAAATCCATTATTGTGACCGTCAAACAATGGCCAGTGAAAATCCGTTGACGCGGAGCTATAGAAAAAAGTATGGAAAGGTGACGGAAGCCGATCCGCAAAACGCTGTCGCGAGCCGCTCGACGGTACGCGGTCAATTATGAAAAAACTTTCAGATTAAAGCGTAAATTATTCATCGCTGGTCAAAAACAAAAAAAATTACATTAGAAAAACAAGGAACGATATTAATGTTTCTTTCTAGTTTCTCGGAGGAAGTGGAGAAATCAGACACTAGGGTATCCCGTAGAAAGCTAGACAAGTTGCTTAGCAATTTTGACAAAAATGTCCTCAAGAAAAGACTAAGAAGGGTAAGAACTTGACAGCCTCAGTGAATAATCACTTGAAACACACAGCTACATATTAGCAACATTTTACCAAAAGTTCCTTGATTGTTTTACTGTTATTTCTCACGTTCACTGAGGAAGGTTCTGCAATTAAAAATTCTCAGCGGAAAACCCTATCCATAACACAGCAACGAAGACAATGCCATTACAACTTACGAGCTTTGTTCTCGCAGAACTGTGTACAATAAAATTAACATACAATTTCCCGCAGAAAATACGGGCTCCTTATTTGATTTCCTTTCATAATGCGGAATATGGCAGGGCTATCTGGAGCGTGACCTTTCACAAAGGCTTACATGAATAAAGGAAAACCGGTGGCAATTTTCAGAGAAATGGAACAGTACAAGTTTCTCCGAGTTTGGGAGCAACAAACCGCGCATTTTCACGAGGGAGCATTGTTCTAATGTGATGAGGTAAATGGTTCAGCGATATTCCGATCATTTCGGTAAAAACGAGAAAAGAGGAATACATCTGAAGGTATTCCTTTTTTCCGAGAAATTTCCAGTGGGAGGAATGTTCCATTTGTTTTCCCACCGGAACGACCGGTATTTCCATGCAAAAGAAAAGCGCTTGGGACTCCCTCAGCAGCCCCATTCTCTCGTGCGAAACGTTTCCTCGACCTTTCACCTTTCACCTTTCTTTTGTTCTAAAGTTTCTTAGCTTCGCAGAAACTTTAGAACAAAAGAAAGGTGATGATGATGCGGTCGTGTAGCGGAACTGCTTTTTTTCACGGGAAAGATAGTCTTAAAAAATAAATCGCTCTGTAAAAATGCCGTGACGTAGGCTTAGTATTGGAGTTGTACGCTCCAAGTGATGGGCTCCTGACGCAGGTAAATGTAGTTACGCCATCTGACGTACGTGTTTTGGTTTTTTGGGACCTACCATCTCTTGCTGGTGCGTGACTAAAATAAGTTGTAATCATATTACAATGGCAGAGATTGTAAGGCTTTGTAGTGAATATTGTGATCTACTGAGCTTACAGTGTTGTGATAGGAGCATAAGCATTAAAATAGGATGGTTCCGACTATGGCCCCCATGTCGACAAAGTGTTATTAATTTAATGCTAGTAGAACTGAGTTAAGTCCAATTCGGTCGGTAATCATACGAGTGATTAACAAAATCGGACGACCGAGTAGTGGGAGTCTGATTTGTTTCATCACGAGTGTGATTACAGACCAAATTGGACGACACGAAGTCCTGTTACCAATTAATTGTATCTATAACAAAATTCGAGAAAGATATGAGAGAAAAGGTTTTCAAGAAAAAATGGTTTTCACCCTGAGATGCATAGTGAAGAAAATACGAAAGTGCAACTGTCCTCTTGCAACGCGAGCGCGATGGCGCGTACTGTCCAATTATACTATCCTATTTGGGTGAAAATTATAGCTGGCAATAGCCAATCAGATGCGAGAATTTTGATATAGTTACGATTATGGGCATTTCTTAAATACGTTCCATGGCGAACCTTCATCCGAATTTCAATATTTAACGAATCTCTGTTAAATAATACTACTTTTTACCTGTGCTTGATAGACTCGATCTGGAACTGTATCGTGCTGACTTAACACTGGAGACTGCTAAGCTTAGATAACTGCTATATTCTGTGATAGCGGACCGCAGGCTCGGACTTCGCTGAAGGATCACACTAATAGGTGTGGCAGGTGCAAGCAAGGAGACACGACTGGATGAGAGTTCTTGGTTGCTTTGGTAACCAGCATAGGTCCTGATTGGTTTCATCCTCGGTCCTCTTGAAACTACACTCACTTTACTAGATGCACTAGAGGAAGCTTTTCCACCTCGCCCTGTTTCTATTTCCCTTGATTTTAAAGATGACATGGCCGATAACGCACTAGATAAGGGAGAGCGTTCGTCGTCTTTAGCAGACCCTCTCTTACTGCGTTGTTTGATAATTGACCGCGTACTCGACGCAGAACTGTCGGCAGTTGCATTCCTCTTGGGGCGTTCCTTTCGTTTAAGAACTCGTTTGCGCCTATTCCTAAAATCCGTTTCATCATCTAAACCTTTATCTTGCTCCTTAGCTTGCCTTTGTCGCGATGTGTATTGTCTATTACTTCCAGCTTTAACTGCAGACCCAGTAAATCCTCTTTCTATTTGGAAAAAGGACATAACAGCTTCCCTGTTCAGATCAGGAACGGATTTTATACGCTTTGCAGTTGGGGGTTTTATTATTGATCGAGTGCTCTTGCGGGAGGTCATTTGACTGCGACTTACAGATCGCGTCCGTGTGAGGTCGGGAAACGTTAAAGTTACGTGACGCTTACTAGCCTTACTAAGGTCCGGTTGAGATTTGCTGACAGCTTTTTTACCGATCACTGGCAGGTGTGGCACTTGCGTGCGAGACTGTGGTCTTGCTCTTGGAGTCTTTGCTTGCATATTCTGGGCGGTTTTTTTATCTGTGAGTTTTCTGTATCTATGATTGATTTCAGGGCCTTCACTGATACTGTAACCTTCCGCGCTGTAGTTGCTCCATCGTGACCAGTTCCTAACAGTTACGTAAGAACCTCGGCTTTGCACACTCGTCGTACCTCTCTCGCGTATGCTCGCCCTACTCACCGCTGCACGAATGCGGCTTGATCCTAGAGATAGATCTGATTCTATCAGCTCTACCCCGAGCTTTTGCCGCTCTTTCTCTTTTTTTGCAGCCATTTTCTTCATGCGAAACTGATTAGTGTTGACGATATAAGATGGTGCTGAGCTTACGTTGGACGCCGCGCTTTTCTGTCTTTCTGTTTTTGTTGTTTTTGTGGACTCCGCCTTGCTCTTAACTGAAGCAATCGTTGGGATACTACTACTGCTTGCATTCAAACTACTGGAATAGTGTGTTCGAACGCTTACAGGAGTTCCTCGTAGTCTTGGTGGGATCGTATCTGTATCATCGTCGTCTTCATCTTCTTCGTCACTCTCTTCTTCACTTTCTGAGCTTTCTTCCTCGCTATCTTCATCGTCATCATCATCATCACTATCTTCATCATCATCATCATTATCACTCTCAGTATTTTCCTCGTCACTGTTACTCTTATAGCTAATGTGGTCACTTCCCTCTCCGTAATCAATCCTCACAACATTTGGTGTAGCGTGCCAGCTTTCGTTGCGACTTTGCCCGTCGGGATTTCTTCGGAAAGCTTCGGGTTCTGGTCGGTCCAATGAATAGGAGTATTTTCTGTTTGAGATATCCACCTGTTTGTTTTCTTCCCGATTATTATTGTTCCGAAGGTTTTCTTTGAATGCGCTGAGTTGTGAGCCGTAAGACTGGATACCTGAGCTTTGGCCATCAGCCTCAGTTCTCTCGACATTTCTGTTCCTTTGTAAAGATGTTTTTCGCCTGTTCTGGTTTTTAAGCTGCTTTTCAAACTCCTTAAGGTTTTCAGTTGTCAACGAGAAAGGTTTCGTCGATGCCATGGCAACCTATTGTAGGTCATTTGAACTGCTGGAGCTCGATGTTTTTCCGACTTTTAACCAGTTCACCTGTCACTGCCAAAAACTAAAAATGGAAAGAAGAAAAAATAAACAAAATGTTATGGAGATTTAAAATTACACAAAACCTATGCAAGATGATTGTCGCTTCATTTGAATAAATAAACCATTGATTTAGCACTAGGAAAAAATAATAATTCGAAAGGCTTTGGATTCAATGTAATTGCAGAACTTCTTACGATGTCTCGCATGTTAAATCCAATGCCTCACCTTTGTTGTTGTTGCTGTTGTAATTTTCTCATGTGTATTTCGGGTTCAAAGAAAAGCTAATTTTTTTATCCCAAGAGTTAAAAAATACGTAGCTTGCCGAAGATTTTCCTACGTGACCCACAGGTTGGCGTCAACCAAACACAAATATGCAACCTGAATAAATGCCTGACGGTGTGTAGGCTCCCTTAGAATACAAAATTAGACCCCTGGTGTGAACTTCAATGAACTCGTATTACAGTTTTTCCACTTGCTCTAATTGAAGGCGTAGGTTAATTAATTTCCCTTGAGATAATAATGAGGCAATTTTTTTCCTGAACCGGGAAGAGTCTGCCTATTAACCCTGCATATCATCTCGAACTGTGATTGCAAAACGAAGAAAGTTTTTTTTCCTAGGAACATCGTTTGCCGAAACATTTCCCCTTTTTCACAAGTAGACTGTGGAGAAAAAAAACTTCTAATTATAATCAGACGCGGCTTATTCTCTAAAGCTTTGGTGTATGCAATCAGAGAAACGTTCAGGAAAACATGGCATGTTCCCAGCAAAATGCGTAGCTGCATTCCCTTACAGTAGCTACGAGTAAGGAAAAAGACCTCTCGAACTTAGGAGTTAGAGAAAGCTCAAAAACTGATTAGAAAAAAAACACTGATCCGACACTGAGTTTCTCCAGCGCGTGTCTGTATCCGTCGGATGAAGAATCTGTTCTGAATGACCGCGACACTCGGCTAAATCAGACTGTTTTACCTTTTATTGTCATCACAACTTCCGTATCATTCCGTAACCGTTAGGTCTGTAAATGCGATGCGACGACTGTAACAACCGTACAATAAATCTCCAAACCGAGGATAGTAACGTCGAGGTTCGACTTTGTTCGGAACAGTAAAAATCTTAGCCTGCGACTTCTGTTCCGAGCGAAAACTGGGGCCTAGTGCACAGGATACCCACACTCAAAAACTAATGCAGAGGGACATGCAGGGGCATTAACAGTGTCCGCTCCAGTTATCAACAGGCCCACGACATTTTCCATACGTTTGACATGATACTCCATATCTGAGTCGGAAATAAGTACCAACGTAATTAGAAAATTAGTACATTTGCCGTTCAAGCCAGGCTATTTTCGTTGTATGAGGCAATAGAGAGCAAAAACCGGAGCAGGTAATTTTTTCCTCTACTGTTGGAGGAATTAACCGTCAAATCCGACTGATAACCACGTTAGGTAATTAAAAGCAGGTTAGGGCCCTGGAGCAGGGGGTTTGAACGAACTGAAGTTCTGGGATTTCATTTGCCTAGGGGTATTTCTAGGTGTGGATTTGATACGTCTCTATCTCAAAAACTCTGATATTTTTTGTTCATAAAATCCTTAAATTAAGAATTGATGTAGACGTCTCTAGAAGTCATTCAGTATGGGTTCATAACCGTCTCAAGCAGTACATGTGACTGACTAATACAAACCGCAGCTCTTTAGCGTTCTCAGCTTAAAATATCCCCTTTGTGTTTATCTGTATTTCTGCACTGTTCTTTCTCTGGGTTCGTTTTCAGTTGTGCCCCGCAATATTACTTTCCGGCTGTACATACGACCTTGGCAGATATCTGTAAAGGTATAGCTACACATAACCGGGTAATAGCTACAACGAGTTGCAAAAATACTTGAGAATGATGTCAATGAAATGAAATTAAATGAAGGGTGATCCTCGCAGTTGTGAACGCGATTTATGCAGTTGCGTAAAGAAGCCTGAAAAAAAATCCAGGAATCAACGGGGCTTGAACCCGTGACCTCGCGATTCCGGTGCGATGCTCTACCAACTGAGCTATGAAGCCACTGACGTCGAGAGCAGGTCAATTTGGGGTTCATATGTTCCCGTGAAAGATATGTAAGTGAATGATGCATATAAAAGAAATCATATGTGAACTGCGGATATGAAATCAAATGAAGAATGATCGTCGCAGTTTTTATCACAATTTTTGCAATTGCGTAAAGAAGCCTGAAAAAATAGTTCGCGCGCTGTGATTGGTCAATTTTGCGGACCGTACTTTACTGTACGACCCCCTAAATTTGAAAGTTTTCTTTCTCACGCACCCGACTAACCTCAAAGATACAATAAATATCTTACTAACCTCGTTTTCTCAGTCAGTACTGTAAGTTACGAATCCTCGTTTTCTCCCGTTGATTTATGGCCCGCGCGCTTCGCGCTTGGGCCAGAAGCGAACGAGAAAAAACTTGGTCCGTAACTCGGTTAGTAAGAGGTATTTAATCTTCGCTTCTATGTATTTAGGGTGATATTCTGCTTGAATAAACAAACAGGATACAAGTGGATCGCCTTACTAACAGAATTGACAGAACATTGAGCAAAATACAATGTTTCAGTTGAAAGAATAATTTAAGCCGTGAATCTTCTTAAAATTTTTAACATGGCTTACATGCAATCCAGTGACTGCAGACCAAAAAGAAATGGCACGATTTAAAACAGATTGTGCTGGCAACGGTTTAACGTTCGCGTCATTTTAGACATTTTAGGCCGACGTTTTGCAAGTTAGATGAACTAACAGAATACGAACGCCATACCGAAAATTGAGAGAACATTGAGCAAAATGCAATGTTTCTGTTAAAGGGATAATTTGAACCGTGAATATTCTTAAACCTTAACATAGTTTACCACGAAATGACTTCAGACTGATGAGAAAAAGCAACGATTTTCAACGTACTTTGTTACCCCGCAAAGTTGAATATGATAATAAATATGTCAAATATGACGTTCTCCTGATATAAATTAAGGGAATACTGCCCTCAAAAGCTGCATAAGTAAATTACAAACAATAATAAGAAAATGAAGTACGTTATCAGCAACATGAACCTGTAATTATAATTATTATGACCGTAATGTTCTGAAGGATAGCGAAGTTTCACTGGTCAACATGGACTTTATTCAACTTTTTATTTTTAAACCTCTTAACGAATGCAGATTTATTTCGAAGCCGTTGGAAAGAATTATTTGTACTTACAAATTCACGGAACAATGATTACCGTGAAGATGTTTGTTTTCGTTTTCTTCAAACTAATATTTTGTTAGCCCAGGCTATGTAAAGTGTCCGTTCTATATTTATACGGACCGCAGGATATCAGAAAGCATTACAAACTTTCGTGTAGCACATCAGGTGCTATTCCGTGTTTATTTTTTCCAATTTTAACTTAACAACAATGAGTCAGTTACTATTTTCTTTGGTCGAATGAAACAGCTCTGTTTAATCTGAGAGAGTAAATTAAAAGTCTTGCAAAACTAGTGAAATATCCGACTTAGGATTAACTGAGGATATAGTCTTTATTTGGCTACATTTTGAGAGCTTGTAAAATAAACTGCAATTCGAATAACCTTAGTCCGTCGTCACTGCTGCTGTTAAGATTGTTGTAGCCAAATTTCTGGCAGATGAACTAAGACGTTTAGTTTTTTCAACCGATAATGCTACTGGTCACGTTCAGCTATGGAAAAAATGGCTCAAAAAATGACGGAACATTTTTAATCGGCGTTATTCATGTACACAATGTAGGAATTCCCAATTTTTCACCACTTATGTTGTGGTAAAACGACGTGAAAATAAACTTACCTTGCCGTAAACCATTGTTGACATCGTGCATCCACTGAACTATACACGACTTTTCTGACGGCAAGTTTAGACACTTCAAGTTCGTTACCATAGTGCAAACACTACAATTATATTATTGAACTCCACTAATGTCAACTGGTTTTATTCATGCAGATCTCACAGGTACAGTGATCGTTGATTGGCCGTTCAAGAACTGGGACAGGTGTACAAGAGATGCTCTTTCAATGGCAGGCTATTAATGTATTTCACAATTCACGTCCTCATTTTATCGTGTTCAGGTTAATTATTGAGTGACTCCTCACGAAATGTCACGGTTTTTTGACTTTCATATGTCGTGGGTTACAAAGCTTGGCTGAACATTACGCGTCTAATAAAGAAAAAAACATGATTTTGGAAGAAGTTGCTGTGGTTGTTCCCTTCACAAGATCGACCACGGCCTAATTTATGCAAAATTGTAAATAGTTAATATCGCCGAGCACTCTTCCCAGGTATTAAAACTGAATCGAAGTAGAAAGTTTCTTAATGTGACTTAAGATAGATAGACTGATGGCTTTTATTTTAAAACGATGAGTTTTAAAGCTACATGAGCTTGTAGGTTCGTTTGCAAATAACTAATCACTAAGTAAACTAACTAAGAGTATAAACAGAAAAAAAAACGTTGAACTTAAATTAGCGGTGCTAACAGATATGAATATGAATATAAATTTAAGTATATATAAAGTCATCTTTTCTAAAATTACAAGTTAATACCGACGTTATCTTGAAGCTAAATTAAGCTTTAAGCCTTAGCCTGAGATCACGATACGGAATGTTTTCTGTCAGGGTACTGCAGTTGTTGGTCACTGCATTCCACAGGACTGAGCCTCTAAACGCGACAGAGTCTTTCATGTAACGCGTGTTGAAGCGTAGAACAATTAAAGAAGAGCAAGTCCGGATTTAATAATTTGTGGCCCCTTTCTTGAAAATCAGATCGATTAATGTGGCAGGTAACCTATCGTGGAAAGCTTTATAAAAACAGATAAAAATGGCTGATTTATAATAAATAGACAGAGTCTGCCATTGGGCCCGTTGTAGAACATCAGCAGATGTCATGTCTTTCGGCAAATTAAAGATAAGTCTCGCAGCCCTGCAGTGAAGTCTTTCCAGGGACTGAAATAAGTCGGAATTGCAGCAGGATCCCCATAGTATGAGACCATAGGTCACTGAGGGCAAAATGATCTTAAAATAGAGATCCTGTCGAACGTTCCTAAGGAGAAATCTCGATTTCTTAAGTAATCCTAATTTTTTAGCAAATGATTTTTTAAATTCTAGCATATGCGGAGTCCAGTTCAGTTTCTCATCGACGGTTATTCCCAGCAATCGTGATTTCGATACCCATTCAACTGTAGAGTTTCCGATAAAGATCGGGGGGATATCAATCGGGGGATTTCTTCTAGAGATTAGCATGGCCTCACTTTTACTCGAATGGTGTGTTCATCTGTAAATTTAGCACCACTTGTCAAATTCACGGAGTGCAGAATTTAACTGGACCATACGTTTTTCTGCCGTTTCACTTATGCAGTAAACCGTTGTGTCGATTGCAAACATATAGACGGATCCAGAAGACACACAGGACGGAAGGTCGTTCGTGAAAAGAGTGAAAAGTGTCAGTCCAAAAACGGACCCTTGAGAAATTCCAAAAGCGATCGGTAACATATCTGAAGTCGATCCATTAACAGCTGTGAATTGCTGTCGTTCATTTAAGTAACTTTTAATCCAGCCCAGGAGTGGTCCTGATATGCTAAAGTCGCTTTCCAACTTCATTTCGAGGATGAGGTGCGACACACCGTCGAAAGCCTTTTTGAAATCTATGAAGGCAACCGCTACCACTAAGCCTGCGTCCACAGCTTCTCTCCACGTTTCGGAGAGTTGTGTTAGTAACAGTTCAGTTGAAAATCCTGCGTGGTATGCCCATTGTTTGTCCATGACTAGATTATTAGCTTTATATACATGACGAACAATTGTGTCGTTGACTACTGATTTAAGGATCTTACTTGGGACACTTAGCAATGATATCGGTCCCAAGTAAGATCCTTGAATCAGCAGTATTTACTAAGAATACCTCAGAAAATGCATGGAAATCTTAGGAGTTTTGCTAAAAAAAGAAAAGGGAGTGAAAGTGTCTTACAACTTTTACGTCTCCAAAGATTTTTTGATGGAGGGACTGGGTATGGCATGCATGTATATATGTTGTCACATGAATTAAGGGGTTAGGATCTAAGGAAACTATCGTGCTGAATAGGTGAGGGAGTTGTACACGAAATGTAGGGAAAGGAGTTGATCATTAACAATAATTCTATGAAGGTGCGCTGGATATGAAATGATAAATAACAAATGAGGCGCGTGACATGTCCGGCAAGCTAGAGTAAAGCGATTGTTTTAGTAAAAACACTACTGAAATTGAAAAACCCTCAGCAGTGCAGAAATTGAAGAATAACAAATCTCCCTTTTCAGACAGAATCCAAAACGAAATGATTAAAACCAGCTTAAACGAAATGATGCTCGTCTATCATAAACTTTTTAACACTGTTCTTAATTTAGGTGTGATGCCTAAAACTTGGTGCGGTGGACTTATTCAGTACACCAGTATTTAAATATGGCAATCGAAGTGATCCGTCCAATTATCGCGGGATCTGTGTTTCCAGTTGCCTCGGGAAACTGTTCTGTCCTATTTTAAACCAGAGACTTCTTGAATATGTCAACTCGCTAAACATACTTCACAAATCTCAATCGGTTTCTTACCAAAAAACCGAACAGCAAACGGCACGTCCTCACTCTAAGAACGCTAACAGATAAGTATGTTATTGGTCATCACGAAAAAGTATATGCCTGTCTCGTGGATTGGGTCCGGCACGATGGACTCCGTTATAAGATATTACAAATTAATGTCGGAGGGAACTTTTATAAGTTGATCAAAAGTCTATACTCCAACTCTATTTGCTCCATAAAGATTGGTAATCACCAGAAAAGATCATTTCAGTATGCAAGAGGTGTTCGCCAAGGATGTATTCTGAGCCCTTTACTCTTTAATCTTTTATATGTTGATTCACCCCATGTAAGGTAATCCGGATTCCGGAATCCAAGACATTTTTGCTTCTGGAATCCGGAATCCTGGACTTTGGAATCTGGAATCCAGCTCTAGGAATCCGGAATCCCGCCAAGGATTGGAATCCGGAATCCAAGGTGCCGAAAATTCACTCCAAATCGGGTTGATTGGCCTGCTATAAACGGCAAGCGACTTTCAGGCCTGTTTTGCTTGCCAGTGTTGCGTCCATTTACGAGAAGTATTTTTCGTATTTCATTGGGTCTAGTTCGTTGTATCTGGAGATTATCGTCAAGGGTGAACCTCTGAACGTTAAGAAGCAACCAAATAAGCAGTCAGCAATCGGCGACGGAAAGGAAAGGAATGTAAAGAAGACAAAAGACGAGGAGTTGTGATACGAGAATTTGGTAAGGAGTATGGAAGTGGCGTAGGGCAGGAAAATGTTCGCTCAAAGGCAAAAGAGCTTGCTGACACTCTTCCGTATGTCCTTAGTATGCGTCCTACTGTCATCATAGTCTCGTCAGAAGAATGTCAAGACATACCAACAGCCTGCCAAATAGTTAATACTCATTCTGCACTGACGGGCAGAACCTGCGCTGTGGGGGTGGATGCCGTTTACCATAAAAGCGATGATGATGCGACGTGACGTGACCAGAGAAGGGAGATTTCGCCATTCAGCTTGCAGTTGTTTTGAAGAACATGATGGCAATTTTTTAAGACAGAAAGTAGCACTTCAGTGGCTGAACCAGACAAGTGATCCACTTCAAGGTTATTACGAGGTATATCGGATCCAGAATCAGGGATCACAGGTCAGGGATCTGGGATCACTAGTCATGGGATCAGGATCAGCAAATTCTAGTGGGATCAGGGGTCAGAATTTTAGGTCAAAAAATGTGATATACCTCGTTACGACCCTGATCTACTTACATACACTCCTGGCGTAGCCTGCGTAGCAAGCGTTACCGTGGGGTGGCTGGTTGCGCCGGAAATGAGCTGAGGCGAGAGCAAAAGTAAGAAGCGACGAGGGAGTGACGAAGGTAACGCCTGCCCGCAAACCCCACGATTCTGCAGAATAGCGTTTGCCCACGAACGCGGAGCTCTGATTGGTGCGCGAGCTGTCAATCTGTAAAGAAATTAAATCGCAAGTGTTTTTTAACAGGGCGACAACAACACTTTTCACACTGAAAAAAACCCTTTTGGAACCAAACGTTTTTATTTTTGATTTCGAGTACCCCAACGGAGAAACCTCTAGTCGAAAGTTAAACAACATGTAAAACAAAATCGGCGCAGTTCTTCTATTTAAGACATATACATCCTGATTTTTAGTAGCTGTGAAACGTGCTATGCCTTATATTTTTTTCATATGCTGCACCAGAAAAAGCTGAATTCTTTTTTAATAAAACTTCAAAATCAATTAAATGAACCAAACCAAGATTGAGGTTTTTGGTCGCTGTTTCACAAGCTGAAAATGCCTTAACACGATTTATGCTAAAATATCCTCGTCAAAGCAGTTCGATCGGTGCTTATGATTATACTTGTTTGGATTAAAAACTAAAACTTCGAAAACAGCATTTCCTAAGTCAATCGGCAGGAATCGTGGTCGTTCGCTAGAAGAGCAAACTCTTTCTTTGTCTTCTTTGTCTTCTTTGTCTAGACGGCGCAAAATAAAATGTCTACACTTTCGATAGCAGATGATCATCAAAACTTTGATGATCATCACGTTTATACTCTCTGTCAACCGAGATCTCAACTGTCTCGGATTGCAATCCTGTCCTTCGTCTGAGATCAAGATGGCTGGATGATACTTGTTCACTGAACCCAGTTCGAAAAATGGAAGGGAGCAAAATAATAAATATTCACAACATTTTCCGCAGCACTCTGCAAGGTATTCAGACAAATTTAACGTGGCCGTTCTCTAAAGAGTAAATTCTTTCTTCGAGCAGCGTCTTACACTGGTCATGAGCCAGATTTTTATCAGCCGCTTGCGAATGTTGTGATACATCCTGGGTGCCAGAGTTTTCGTTTATTTTTTTCTTCAGCCAGATACAGCGAACGGGGAGCCGGATTTTTTTTTTTTACATTAGCAAGGCACCATTATTTTACTAACATTTGTTCCAAGCTAATAGAGAAGGCTGTTGCTTTGCAATTAAACGACCATATACTGAGGCACCATCTTGACGAGACATTTCAGTCCGCCTATAAAGCATTTCACGGTACTGAAACGGCCCTCGTTAGAGTTCACAATCATATTCTTACTGCTATTGATAACAATAACACTGTTATTCTACTTTTACTCGACCCATCTGCTGCCTTTGATACTCTGGATTATTCCATCTTATTATCAAGGTTATCTAGTCGCTTTGGAATTAAGGGAACAGTACTCGCCTGGCTAAGATCTTATTTGACATCACGAAGACAGTCTGTTAACGTCATTAAATGCAAATCCTCTCAACGTCTCCTGGGACGTGGCGTCCCATAGGGATCTGTCCTTGGCCCTCTTTTATACCTACTATATACCTCTCCTCTTGCTGACATCATTAAGCGTTACAACTTATGTGGCATTTAAAACTGACTGTCGTGATAAAATGGTAGAGTGTACAACTACTATCGAGCAATGCGTCCGTGATATAGATAACTGGATGGTAATCAACAAGCTCAAGCTAAATCAAGACAAGACCGAGGTTGTTCTCATCAGCTCAAGATATCGTCCCAGGCCTCCTTTGGAATCTCTTCAAATTGGCAATGTGACAGTTGTACCATCATCCAGAGCTCGTAATCTAGGCGTTATTTTTTATAAGTGTTTTAACTTTGAGGATCACATAAAATCAATTTGCAAGTCTTCTCATTATCATGTAAGAAATATCGCCAAAATCAGAAAGTACATTGACGATTGTTGTTCATGCCTTTGTTACTGCGAAATTGGATAGCTGTAATTCCCTGCTGTATGGTCTTCCACAGCATCTAATTTCAAGATTGCAATCCATTCAAAACACAGCGGCTCGAGTAGTTACATGTACTAGGAAATTTGATCATGTAACCCCCGTCCTCAAACAGCTTCACTGGCTACCTGTCCGTTATCGTATAGTTTTTAAGATTCTTTAGCCTGCAAACAGGCTCTCCGTATGGGTTATTCCGAGATTTGCTTTCTAATGGCGCGCGGTCTTTTACCGCGTGCCATTTAAGAGCAAGTCGACACGCTGGCTTGAAGTCCCTGAATTAGACGTCATCGGTGTCTCCGGAAACTGGGAACGAGTTTGGCACTGATGACGTAGTTGGTGGTTCTGGCCCTTTGGTTTACACATGGTTTTGTGTGCTTCAGAGTGAAAATCTCTCTGTCAAAGTACTATTTGCTTTGATTTTCTGGGCTTAAACACAACTATGTCTGATAGTGACGATCAGATCTCAACTTCGGCATCTATTTCAAGCGATGAGCAGCTTCGCAGCGATTCATCTGAAGAATTGGACGTAGTTGGACGAGTCCGACCTTACGCAGACGAACCGCCAGCTCACACGAGTGATGAAGAGGAGGGCGCTGAAGAAGACCAGGATGGTCTTTCTCCAGCAGTATTAAGGTCTAGATTCAAAAGAGAAGTACCTTTAAACGAATGGTATGTTTTCTCTTTTATTCGCTTGATGAATCCTTCGTTGAATCAGCTTGAAGCGATGAATTTCGAAGACTACATTCTGATTAGTGGTTAACTCTGAAGTGTAAATTATAAGTGCTAATAGAAACCCACGAAAAACCCACTGGGCGTTAGCCTTAGTAAAGGGTATCAGGGAACCACACGAGGCAAAGAAAAAATTCTTATGACCTCGGTGGGAATCGTACCCACGACCTCCGGATTAGATCTACCGTTGCTCTGCCGACTAAGCTACGAGGTCGGACAGAGAAAGTCGGGGACGATTAAGGTGGTGAGTCGCGGCGAAGAGAAAGTAAGGGTACATCTATACGTTGTGCCGCGTAGCACTATAAACACATACAAGTGGTAGAACAGAGAATTAACTCTGAAGTGTAAATTACAAGTGCTAATAGAAACCCATGAAAAACCCACTGGGCGTTAGCCCGAGTAAAGGGTATCAGGGAACCACACGAGGCAAAATGCATTGAGGTTAAATGGGGTTGACAGGCTAAACATGACTCCCGCTGTTTCGTGATGTAATAGGTCTTTGACCTTTAGAGTTTAGCTCTAACAAGTATATCTTTTAGAGATTTTCCTCTCCTGTAGGAGATAAGAGGTGGTTCTCTGTATATTTCTCTCAGCATTGGTTGGTTTTCGATTAAAATAATGCCACTTGCTCATTAAAATATTTTTTAGGTTAGGCACTGATGGATTGTACTGTGTGCCGACTTTCTATCTGTAAATTTGACTTCTGCGAGGACTTTGTTTACCAGATTATCTCGATAGCCTCGGACACGCAAGTGTGATCTGAAATTTTTAACGTTTTCTTCAAATGTTGTCTTTGAAGAGTTGGTTCTAAGAAGCCTAAGGGCTTCGCCTTTGATAAATCCTTTTTTCACGCCTGGAGCATGACAGGAGAAGAGATGCGTGTATTGAAATGTCTCAGGCACGAAATCTCTCCGATTTATCCGGACAAATCGCGTCCATTTCTGCCGCAATCTTTCCTCCTTGGGAAAGTAATGCATGGAAATTCCAGGCGTTCCGGTTTTCTTGGAGCAATTGACTTTATTGGGGCCACCGGCCGTGCAATAATTCTTAGCTCCCTTCTTTGCCGTCTTGTCCGCCATGACACTGTCGTCTTCAGAACCACCAACTACGTCACTTCCTGTGTAAGATGAGCGATTTGACCGCGCGCAAAACGGACCCATTTCAGATTGCGAAATCCAAACTTTGAGGTTCAAAAAATACGGCAAGAAAGTGCTTTTGGTCGGTCAAAACCAACCAGCTGCGTTCATCAAGACATAAGCAAAACAAACTGGGCAAAATTATTTTTTACTTCATAGGCACTGAAAGAAGGTAACGGCCTTGGAACAGAGCCTAAAAGAGGGAGTAGAGAGGAACACAAATCTAGAACAGTATACCAGACGGGAGAATTTAAGATTTAAAAACATCAAGGAAAGCCAAGATGAAGATTGCGAGAAAGTTGTACGCGACATCATCGAAAGGGACTTTGGCATTGACACCTCCGGAATCAGATTCCACGCAGTACATCGTGTTGGCAAGAGAGACGGCAGTAGGTGCAGACCTATCATAGTAAGATTTGACTGTAGAATGGATCGAGACCAGGTTTGGTCCAAAAGAGGTAAGCTTAAAAAGCCCAAAGTCCACAGAGATGCATACATCACTGAAGATTACGCAAGAGCCATTCAAAACGAACGGGAAATTTTAATCAAGGCTACGATGAAGGCTTGCAACGAACATAATTTACCCGAGGTTAAAGTCAAAGGTCGATATCTATACATCAATAATGAACGATTTAATTTCGAAAATGTACCGGAATATCTTAAGTAATCAGCACTCTTAGCTCTTCAACATGTATTTCTTGAAATATCCTTTCATTCATTAGGCCTTTTATTATCACATCATCCCTGTACCATACAATCTGCAAAATACCCACTCTTCTTTATTTATTTCATTTATTTTGTTATTACTATTATTATTACTTTTTACTGATCTTTATCCTTTAGCTCCCGTAAATTTCAATAAACGTCCAAATTGCCTCCAGATATGCAAATTCGAATCTTCTAAGGCGCAGGAAAACCCTTTCAGCTGGGAATGAACACCTATAAATACCTTTGGGACTATACCCCACTAAGCGCTTATGTGTTACGTATTTATTGTTAATCAGTGTGAAAGCTTTTCCCTATGTTATTACCTGTTACTTTTATGCACGTTTTTTAATTCACAGATATCTTGGCCTCTTAATTACGCCACTAAATTACATAACTGCTCTCTTGACACTCTTCTCAAAGGAACTCTAACACCTTCCTTGCACTATGCGCCCTGAAGATATGGTAATTTGCTCCCTAAATGTCAGAGGTCTTTTAAACAACACCAAACGAAGAGAAACCTTTCTATGGTTGAAGACAAAAAAGTTTTCTATTTACTTTCTGCAAGAAGTGCACAGCACAAGTGAGTCCGAACCTTACTGGCGTTCTGAATGGGGATACTCAACCATTTTCACCACCTTTTCTAGCTCCAGAGCAGGCGTCGCCATACTGTTAAACAACAATTTCCAATTTCCAAATCAGAAGCAGATAACTGATCCCGAGGGAAGGTTTATTATTGCAGATATAGAAACAGAAGTTAGAGTTATGACGCTTGTGAATGTTTACGCGCCTAACGAGGACAACCCGACCTTTTTTAAACACGTCAGTGAAAAGCTGTCGTCTTTTGAATGCGATTTTATAGTCTTTGGTGGCGATTTTAATCTAGTCTGCTATGTTTTCAAGGACAAAAAAGGGGGCATTGCTACAACACATGCTAAGTCAAGAGATGAGGTAGAGAGTATCAACAAAAAAGTTTGAATTGACTGATATTTGGCGCACCCTTAATCCTGACGCTGCGCGTTTTACATTGAGGAGGAAAAAACCTGAGATTCATTGCCGCTTAGATTTCTTTCTTATTAGCGATTCTCTTTGCCCAGAGATTACTGGAGCCAAAATATTACCCGGTTATCGAACTGACCACTCAATGATTACAATTCTCATTACCACAGCTACCAATACCAGAGGGCCATGTTATTGGAAGTTAAATACACACCTCTTAACCGAAACGGAATATGTTACCTTGATACGAAAAACTATCGCTAGTGTGTCAAAGGACTATGAAGGTCAGAATGAAGTAGACGATTTTCTATTATGGGATGTTATCAAAATGGAAATTAGATCTGCTTCCATATGTTATGCTACATCAAAGAAACGGTGTCTTAAGCATAAAGAAAATCTGTTGGAAGAAGAGGCTCGAGAAAACACTTGACGACCGTAATATATCAGATAATGTTAGGGAATGTATACAGACTGAACTAAGAATGAAGAAACAACAAATAGAAGACATAATCTCCTATAAAACCCAAGGTGCTATTCTAAGATCAAAAGTGAGGTGGTATAATGAAGGCGAAAAGAACACAAAATATTTTCACAGTATGGAGAAACGACATTTTAACAATAAAACTATTAGGAACCTTAAAATCGAAAACGATAAAAAGATTTCGACAGATTCTGAAATTTTAGATGAAGCTAAAAAGTATTATGAAAAATATTTTCTTCCCCGAGGTTAATGAAACAAAGTTAAGCTACAACCAGAAAGAATCTTGCGAAGGGCTTTTATTAGAAAAAGAATGTTTTGAGAGTTTAAAAACAATGGAACCCGGTAAGTCCCCTGGTACTGATGGTATTCCAACAGAATTTTATAAAGTGTTTTGGGACGATCTGTCACCCTTTTTACTCGCCGCTTTAAATTCATCTTTTACTCAGGGACACCTTTCCATCTCACAACGCAGAGGGTTGATAATTTTAATACCGAAGAAAAACAAACCACTGCAACATCTAAAAAACTGGAGACCTATAAGCCTAAAATTGTAGCTTTTAGAAGTTATAGGAACTTTGATTCCGAGGAATTCAAAAAGCAGTTGGAGGTAGCGCCGTGGCATGTCGGTGAGATATTTGACGACATTGATGATCAGGTGAATTTTCACAATGGGCTATTGAATAACATTCTCGATGAATTTGCACCTTGCAAACGTATGAAAGTTCGCGATAAAGATGTGCCGTACATGACAACACAATGGAAACAAGCTATTCGCGCTAAACGGAAAGCCACGTCAAAGTTCTTGAAAAATAAAACGAGAGAAAACTGGGAGTCAAGGAGGAAAGCTCGAAACGAGGCAACACGGCAAAGAAGAATTGCTATCAAGAGCTATTGGCAATAAAAAGTTGATCATTTAAAGGATAAGCCAAGAGACTTCTTTCGGACCTTCAAACCCTTCCTCAGTTCAAAGGTTAGTTCCCGTGGCAACGATATTCACCTCAAGGAAAATGGAACGATTGTGAAAGATCAAGCAATGGTCGCTGAGGTGCTCGCGGACCACTTTGCAAGCATTGCCGAAGGTATTGGTGGTTGTGATGCAGAACTAATGTCAGTTGAGGACTTCAAGAATCACGGTAGTGTCTGATGTATACGGGACTCTGGGAATACATTAGCAGAGCGTTTCGAGGTGAAACCAGTCACGCAAGGTCAAGTCCTTAAAGCTCTCGAGACCCTAAAAACAGAAAAGGCGGCTGGGCGAGACGGTATATCTCCTAAAATATTGAAACTTGGGGCGAAAGAACTACAACGACCTTTGACTAATCTTTTCAATGCGTGCATTAAGGCTGGTGAATGGCCTAAGGCCTGGAAATGTGGGGACTGGGCCCCAGTTTACAAGAAAAATGATAGATACTGCAAGGAAAATTACCGCCCTGTAACAGTACTAAACTGCACTGGCAAAGTACTCGAAAAGTTAATCGAAGCTCAAACAAGTGCAGGCTTCCGCCGCATTTTTTATGAGAACTCTTCGGCGTATCGAAAGCATCATAGTTGTGAAACGACTTTAATAAATTTGGTGGAATCTTGGAAAAAAGCGAGAGATGATGGATTATGTGTCAGCATACTGTCGACAGACATGTCAAAGGCGTTTGACTCCCTCCACCCCCCACTCCTGCTAAGTAAGCTGAAGGCCTATGGTTTCGAGGATAACACAATCAAGTTATTTGAGAGCTATCTAAGGGACAGGGAAAACTGTGTTAAAATTGGATGCTATTCAAGTACGCCAAGAGCGGTAAATCGGGGGTGCCCTCAGGGATCTGCCCTAGGGCCCCTCTTGTGGAACATATTTCAAAATGATCTGCCATACCACATGGACACCCGCCTATCAATGTATGCAGATGATCATCAGATTTTTCATGTCGGTTATGATTCTAGTGAAGTCATTTCCAAGTTGCGGGAGAGCGTAGAAACAGCTACAAAATGGTATGAGTCGAACCTGTTGATGGGAAATTTGGAAAAGTATCAAACGATGAATATTGGAAGGAGTACTGTGGATACGCTTTCCATAAATGGAAAGGAGATCAGAACAGCAGAAGAGCTCCAACTTTTGGGAGTGACGATCGACTCTCAAATGGATTTTAACAATCATATAAGTGCACTGTGTAAGAGGGCAAGTCAGAAGATTGGCGTGTTGATGAGAATGAGGAACCTCATTCCAACAACAGCAAAGCTCCATCTTTTTAAAGCAGCAATTCTTCCTCACCTCACATACTGCCACCTGGCATGGCATTTTTGTAAGGCAAGCGACACAAGAAAACTGGAACGACTGCAGGAACGAGGTCTTAGAGCGGTTTTTAAGAATAATAATTTGAGCTATGCGAATCTTCTTAAAAGGGCGAAACTACCAACATTATTAAACAGGCGCTTACAAGATCTATGTATTCTTATGTACAAGGTTAAGCATGAGCTCTGCCCTTCATATATTAGGAACATCTTCAGCCGACAATCGAATACCTATAACTTAAGACAATCTGACTTTACGTTACCTCGTTTCAATACTGTCACGCATGGAAAACATTCTGTTAGATTTTTAGGCCCAAAATTATGGAGTAAACTTCCTAAGAATAATAGGGACGCAGAATCCCTTAATGTTTTTAAAAAACGAATAAGAGATATTAACTTAAGTGAATTAATTGACGATGGGTGCAGAGGTTGTGGCCTGTGCTCTTCTTAAAATATAGTTATAATTTTAAAGAAAAAGAAATTTTATTATTTTCTGGTTTTTTTAGGTTTAAATTGTAATTTATTGTAAATAGTTTTTATATCTTATCGTACATAGTTTTTTTTATTACTAGTAACAATTTATTTACCTTAATTTAATTTTAGAATGTCCCCATATTAGTAAGGGAGATTTCTCCCTGGCTAGGCGGTCTTTCGACATTTAAATAAAGTTGATTGATTGATTGATTGATTGAACTGTGACTACAAAATCGCAACAAAAACAATTGCAGCAAGAATGAAAACAATGCTACCTGATATAATTAACAACGATCAAACAGGCTTTCTCAAGGGTAGATCCATCAGTGAAAATGTTAGATTAATAGACAGCATAATAACCTACACAGAAACCCAGAATATCCCTGGCTTTTTGCTCTTTATAGACTTCGAGAAAGCCTTCGATACTTTGGAATGGAACTTTATTGTAAGAACTCTTCGTTGTTATAACTTTGCGATTCCCTAATTACCTATACCGACATAAGCAGTTGCAAACAAAGAAACAGCTGGTCCTCCGACTTTTTCAATCTTACCAGAGGCGTTAGACAAGGGTGCCCTCTATCCCCATATCTTTTCATCTTATGTGTTGAAATACTAGGCAGTGCCATAAGAAACCATGATCAAATCAAAGGTATTCGTGTTTTAGGTACAGAATGCAAACTAAGTCAATACGCCGATGACACCACATTAATTCTAGACGGTTCAGATAACTCAGTGCACCAATCTTTTAACTTGTTAGATTCCTCTGCAGCTCTTTCTGGGTTAAGGGTTAATTATGAAAAAACAGAAGCTCTCTGGGTCGGCTCTTCACGCCTGCAAAGAAGGATAATTCCTGCCTTTCAACATATTGCATGGCCTGTTCACAAGGTTAAAGCTTTAGGGGTCTGGTTCTCTACAATCAAAGGGGAATCTCTGATACCTAATTATGAAGAAAAAAAAGGAAAAAACTTCTAAAATAATCGAAAATTGTCAGTTCAGAAGATTAACCCTTCTTGGGAAAATAACGGTCATTAAGAGCTTGCTCGCATCGCAATTACAACAACAACAACAACAACAACTTTATTTGCACCCTGAATTAAAATAAATAAATTTACATTACAAAGAGTGTTAAGAGAAATAAGATAAAGTGCATGGCTGACAGAAATAACCACCAGGCTAATAAAATCGGTCAGCCATCCTTAGGGTTTTAAGTACAGTAATTTATAACGGTGTCACGTACTTCTTAAGTAATAAATACACAGACAAAAGCTACTGTTTTAAACTTGAAATACAATTTAGCGAACATAAGCAGGAAGATAAAATATATGTACGCAAATTAACAAAACGGAATAAAGGAAAAGTACTGGGCAATATTCAGTTAGTAACTTTCAATGATGCTTAATTTTAGCTTCTTCTTGAATTGTTTTAGAGATAGAAGCTTAATATGATCACTGATAGCATTCCAGATCTTAGCACCTTGGTATCTAATATTGAAAATTCCATAGTTAGTTCTTGTTTTGGGCAAGGCATAAGTCATTCTAGAGGAGAGCCTAGTGTTGTAATTATGGGTTTCTTTAACCGAAGCGAAAAAAACATTGAAATTTGTAGGAAGAAGTTGGTTTTTAAATTTGTACATAAAAACAGCGATATGAACAGTTACTTCATCAAATAATTTAATAACATTTAAGTCTTTGAAAAGAGGACTTGTATGTTCAAGGAAGCCAGAAAAAGTTATAATTCTAATGGCTTTCTTTTGCAATACAAAAAGAGGTTGCAAAGAACTTTGATAAGTATTGCCCCAAGCTATTATACAATATGTTAAAAATGGATATACAAGAGCATAGTATAGTTCCAGTAAAGTTTTGCTGTTAAGATAATAACGAAGTTTTGATAGAGTGCCTATACTACGTTTGACCTTTTTTGCAATATAGCTAATATGACTTTTCCAATTAAGATTTGAGTCAATATAAATTCCTAGGTATCTGATGGAGTTTTCCTCAGTTAGTGATTGATTATTAATAAATAATGTAACTGACTTAGGTAGTTTTTTCTGGATTGGGTGAAACAGTACAAAATTTGACTTATTGATATTCAAGGAAAGTTTGTTTGCACATAACCAGGAATGAACTTTGCTAAGTTCTTCATTGAGATTACTTTCTAATATATTAAGATTCTTATGCTTAAGAAATAAGTTTGCATCATCTGCAAACAGATGGAAGTGTAGTAGCCTTGAGCAATTATGGAAATCATTAATATAAATTAAGAAAAGCAGAGGTCCCAGTACTGATCCCTGAGGAACACCACAGGAGATATTTACCTTACCAGACAGAGTACTACCAAGAGATACAAATTGCTTCCTATTACCCAAATATGAAGTGAACCAATCTTTAACAATACCACGAATACCATAGAACTCAAGTTTTGAGAGAAGTATCTCATGGTTTACAGTATCAAATGCCTTACTGAAGTCCAAGAATATTCCACAGGAATACTCACGGTCTTCAATTGCCTTTTGCACTTTGTCAATAATACTTAATACTGCATGAACGGTTGAATGATGGGAACGAAAGCCAAATTGCTTACTATAAATAAGTTCCCTTTTTTCTAAATAATTGGAAAGTCTATTAAATACAAGTTTCTCTAACAATTTATTGAAAATAGATAAAAGAGATATAGGACGATAGTTACTTAAGCTAACTTGTGATCCCTTTTTAAATACTGGTATAACTCTGGCTAGTTTGAACCTCTCAGGAACAATGCCAGTTAAAAATGAGGCATTAAAGATCATTTGTAGTCTACATTATGTCCCCTCTACCTACGTCCCATCACCACCTTAAAGAAATAAGTAATATCCTTTTCAATTTTTTATGGGATGGTAAACCCGATAAAATTAAAAGATCAGAAATAATAAATGATTATGCAGAAGGTGGTCTTCAAATGTTGGACATTCAAAGCTTTAACCGAGCCCTTAAGGCCAAATGGATTCAAAAATACTTAGATCCTCAGAACAAAAGAAAATGGAAATTATTCTTAGGTTTCTTCCTCGATACCCACAATATTGAAGTTCTTTTACACGGTAACCTCAATCCAGATGACGTTGTCTCTTTGGGGATTGAGGAACCCTTCACAAAAGAATTAATCGAAACTCGGTCTCGTCTTAATTTGAAAAAACAACTCTCAAACTTTGGTGGGACTCCAATCTGGTACAACTCTCTTATACGCATCAACAATAAGCCCATTTACTATCGGAGCTGGTTTTCGGCAGATATTTCCCTGATAAGTCACCTCCTGGGAGAGAATTCACTTTTTTTGGAGTTCGATACTTATAAGAAAAAATTCGGAATGAAATCCCATTTTCTCCGGTATTACGGCGTAACTTGTGCAATCTCGAATCTGAAACGCAAAAATTATTGTCCGCCAACGAGAGGTGTTACTACTGACACCAAAAACCTTTTGGTCTCACGAGAGTTCTGTAAGTTAGTTTATAGAATGTTTCTAACACAAAGTACCTGTGCCCCGTACAAAAGTCAGGGAAAATGGCTTCCAGACTGTAAAGCTCTTGGTTTCGACACGATAGACTGGAGTAAGTCGTACACGGTGGCCTTTCTATGCACCAATGAATCTAAATTACGAATATGTCAGTTTAAACTTCTACACAGAAAATTAGCAACCAACTGTTTCCTTTTCAAAATTGGGATTGTTGCTAATGACCTGTACACTTTCTGTAAAGCAAGCTCAGAAACTCTCCTACACCTTTTTTGGGACTGTCCTGTTGTTAAATCTTTCAGGAATGAAATTGGTACCTGGATGAGAAACAGCTCTTACTTCCCAAATCAAGACTACTCCTTTCTCTCTTGCATAGGCTTCGTGAACGATACTACAAACTTGCTTTTTCACCGTGCACTTTTAATTGCGAGGAATCACATTTATTATTCGAAAACAATGTGCCTTCATCCATCACGAGAATTTTTTTTTCGAATTATGTTAAATTGCCTCGACTATGAAAGACGTTATGCTGTCAAAACTGGGTCACTGCCAAATTTCAATGTGAAATGGGGAGCATTTATTAGGGAAAATAACCTTTAGTTTCCTTTTCCTTTGACGAGAGGTACGGAGAGCAGCAATTAGAAAATTGCAATACTACAGTTTTTTTTATTACTAGAGAAATATAATTATTCCTTTGTACAATTGATGGACATTGAATCCGTAACCGTATGTACGTATATGTTAGTATTATGAAAACTTTATTATTAATTAATTTTTTGGCAATAGTATGTAAGCCTCCTGTAAGCAATGTAAGTAAGTAACATGTGGTATGTAGGTATGCTATGCTAGTATCGTGATGTAAGTTGCAATATGTCGTAATGTAAGTATAATGTAAATATTATGTAAGTTATATAGGGATTTCAGTTAGTATGTAATCAAATAAAATGTTTTAGCAATTAAAAAAAACTGTTTTTCCAAAGTTCCATGTTTGTACACTATAGATAGTTTTCAGTCAAGTGACCAACTGCCATATTGGTTCAGTGAAACAAAAGAAAGTATTTCCATAAAAATAGAGTTCAATAGGCCATATTCGTATTCCCGGTATTGAACTGGATCTAGCATGAAGTGGAGGCTCTTGCGGGGGAATCTTTTCATATGTAAATGTATTCCCCCGCAAGAGCCTCCACTTCATGCTAGATCCAGTTCAATACTGAGAATACGAATATGGCCTATTCCCAGAGGGTTAACCTTGTGCACCAACATGGCTGCCGTTCCTTTGTTTT
>OX419336.1:14528478-14553478 GCA_948470475.1 Galaxea fascicularis | reverse complement strand
CAATAGGTTTCGTCGATCGGAATGTGTCGTTCCATTTAACAGCGGTTGGTCCTGAGCTCTCTGACCTGTCAGTTTTGAATAATGGAAAGCACCCATGGAAAGCATCCTTGAATAATGGAAGCACCCTTAGTGACAGTTACGCGTCATCGTTTCATAGACCGACCAATCAAAACACTCCGTCACCAGTGCCGGGATTCAGAAATGCTAAACTCTTCACTTTTCACAGGCGCCCACGAAACTACCGGCTCGCGGATTCCCCGCTCGCGTACGTTTGTTCGCTCCTGTGTCGACTCCTGTGTCACAGATAATGAGAGATTGCCTGCAGTCTACCATGGAATCGGCGGTCGATGAGTCGATGAACGTTTTGTTTTCTTTCGTTAGCGTAAGGGCAGCCACAGACTGGTGACTGGAACTCAAGAATCTGGAAATGAACAGTTGGAAGCCCAAACCCTGTAAGTGTTGTATGAATAGAGGGCTTCAAAAAACCCATACATTTGTATCACCCACCGGTTGAGTTCGATGACGGTGAGTCCCTGCATATGGTTTGAAATGTACATGTATGCACTGTTGAAGTAATCATCACTCGAAGGTATTTGATGGTAATCGTAGTATCATACAATAGATTGAAGTTTTGGGGTATTGAGAGCAGACCAAAAATTCCCCTAAAGTAATGTTCTGCAGTTTGTTTTCGGTGACGTGCCCTTTGGCGCCTTTTTGCTTTCTTTGTATTTGACCTTAGCTTATAATCAAAGGCTCCCGTAAGTTGGCTCATAGATAATTATAAAGAATATTGCAACACTTTGTGTTTAAAGAAACTATATTTTCTTTAAAAAAAAAAACAAAAGACTGGTGAGCAAGAATCAAGTATTAGGACTGATGTGCTTGTGACACCATCTTCTTTCCACAATGATCGCACATCAGCTGTCGTCAGCGAGGATGCACCCGTGGGCAAATAGTAAATGACCAATTGGCCAATCAGAATGCGCACTGTATTCAACTTATGTTATAAGTGTAATTAGTCATGCTTAACAGTCACAATGTTTTGGAGCAATTCGAACAAACAAGTTTATTTTACAAACATCAATGAGCTCAAAATTTTGGAAAGATTTCCCCACAGCCCCATGCATTATTAAAACATGCATCACTGTTATACCAATCCTGTTCCAACATAAGCATGCAATGCATTGTTGAGCTATTTTGTGAAGAGTGGTAAAATGTTGATAAGACAGGAAGAAGTGAGAAAATGGTTGAATGGTGAGTCATTTATCTGTGGTGTTTTTGGTTTTTGTTATGGTGTTGGAGGAGTATGAGCAAATTGTTTTTTTATTTGATTCTTGCTTAGTTTTCTTATTTGTAAGATTGATTTTGAGTTTGATTTGCACCAAACAGACTGTCATCCACTGCGCATTGGGCAATTCCAGAAAATATCCATACCCAACCACGGACGGCTTCCATGTTTTAACCCCCCCCTTGTCTTTGGAAATTCCAAAATGCGTTACCCCCCCATGCCCTCAGAATTCCATAATTGTGAACCCCCCCTACCCTTCGGAATTTCCGGGTTTTTTGGGAGGTACATTTTCGACTTGGTAACGTTTATATGAACAAATGAACATGAATTTATGCCTCCCAAAGGCTGTTATCTAGCGGCGCCAGGCGACAAGCTTTACTCTTCAGCGACAAGAATAACCTACTGCGTGTGGCCAGGCTGTGCAACCTTTTTTTAAAGTCTAAATTTGGCTATAAAAAAACACCACTTACGGTAATTTTCACCCTCTTTGTTTTCTTGTGTTGTTCTGACGTTTACAAAGCAAAATAGCTCAAAAGACTGTTAAAATCTTTCGCCGGTTGAAAAGGTTAGAAATACCGTCGAGCCTTCGATCTTTCCTCGTTGGAAACCTTCATATGTCATGTAGTGTGCACGAAAAGTCTTAATTTGACTTTGTTTTCTTGTGTTGTTTTGATGTTCACAAAGCAAAATAGCTCAAAAGACTGTTTTAAAATCTTTTGGTTGATTGCCATCCGGCAGTCCGAATGTAAAATTATCTGACAGGCGTTCCTTGGAAGCGAGGGACAGGTGCGAGTTTTTTTGCCATTTATCAGGCGGGAGATGGGAGTATCAAGAAATTGTACGCGATAAATAAGGTACATTTTCAGACTTTATTCACTTGACAAGAAATTCAGCAAGGTAAATGTGAAACCTACGTTTTACTGTTCACTTCTATGTGTCTGATCAATCGATGCTTTCCCTCTGCTTCCGCGATCATACGTTCGTGGTTTATTTACGAACTGCAAAAGTCGACAACAATAGTGTTTTCAAGAGTCTCACTCTACTCTTTCTACTCTAGAAATCCCACCCGTGAAACCCCCCCCATGCCTTCGGATATTTTCCAATTGTAAATGCCCCCCCATTCCTTCAGAATTCCAGTTCAAAGAATCCCCCTCCCCTTCAGAAATCCTAAAAGCCGTCCGTGGTATAGGTATGGATATTTTCTGGAATCGCCCATTTTCTGAAAAAGGAGATTCATTAATTCCGCAAAAATCGATATTTAATATACTTTCGATTATATCTGTTCACTGTCTATTCCTCATTTTCGCAAACACCATATTCATCCAATCTCTCAAAACTCCCAACATGCATGCACACATGCTGATACAGTTCGAGGACCATGTGAAGAAATACTCCCAAACAGACGAACTACTCAACATACTGCATTACACAAGACCACAAACACCAATCAACGTCGAACAGATAGTACTGATAATGAATATAAATATAATTGCAACCCTCCAAGTTAACTTTTTTCCTTAGTGGCCATTTGGCCACTGAATGTTTATTTTTGGTTGCCAGTAAAACATTTTAGTCGCCAAAATATGCAAATTAATTAGTTAATTAATAATAATTAAGTAATAAGTATATATAAATTAATAATAACTAATTAAAGTGCTCTCCCTGAGCCACTTTTAATACATTTTTTCCAACTAAATGATAATGGTTTCAAAATGTCAACACAGATGTCCTCAGACACAGACAGTAATATACTGGTAATAGAGACAATAACAGTTTCTTCACACAAACATAAGGTAAAGGTAAAGCTGGCTGTGAAATCTTCACGCCAAAAAGCGTGAGTATGTGCAAATTTACCGCCTTTTTTTCCCGCAAGAAAATCTGATCAACAAAAAGAAAATGAAAAAAACAAACAAACAAAAAAACGAAAACCATCACTTCACAAAACACAGAAATAAGCAAAACATAAATGTAGATGACACAGATTATACCATACAGACTGCAGCAACTAGATGATGGAAAGTGTTGGCCAACCTATATCAAAATCATCACTGGCGGCATTACTTTCTTTATGAAAACTTAAAGCAAACTTTTATGTTTACTCAAATGTTGAAAGAGTTCTCTGCTTGAATGACGGAAATCGAAAACTTCAGCTGGATTAACAACAGCAGAAGTGTTCATGGCTTGAATTTTTTTAGTAATATTACAAACAATTCAAGTGTTTAACACATGCGAATTGAATGCAAATTAATAAGCTTGAATATTGTTTTGTATCGATGAAAACTGTTATATTTTACAAGACATAAAACACATCCAGGTTCTAATTATTTTGTTCTCACAAGTGAATTACGAAGTCGCTTTCCATTGCAGTATTTATCATTAAATTTATGTTAGACTTTCCCCTAGATTAGATAATTACGTTTTCGCAGTCGACTTGTGGTAAATGTTCGCACTATGTCACTTGGCAGTGGTTTTGCTTCTGCTGTTACAAGATGTACTTGTCAAAATTAATACACTGTAGATCCGGTCACTGTTGGCCTTTCGAAATTTCCAATTTTTCACTTTCTCTTCTTTTTTTGATTGCGTACATTGTCTCACGTTCGAAGATAAAATTATTATGTCCTAATGTTCACTCAAGTGGAACAAAGCTCGTCGCATACAAAATTAGCATGCTGTAAAATGTTAATTGTTGGGTTCTTGGAATAAAAGGTTGAAACTTTATTCTATTTGTCTCAGTTTCAGTAGATTAAAATGGAAAATGAAATGAAATTTGACAAGTGAATTCATAACGCTCGCAGCCTTCTTTCTTTGTCCGGATTTTTATCACGTTGACTTTAGTCGCCGGGCTGGCGACTTCCCTTTCAAGTTAGTCGCCAGCTCCAAAATTCTAGTCGCCATGGCGACTAAAATGGTCGCAACTTGGAGGGTCGAATTGCCGTAATGATCAAATCCTGATTTTCAAGTGCTTTATGCTGTTTACTTCAGACAGCAAAAATGTGACCTCTCATGCGAAAATGTCAACAAACAGGTTCCGTTGAATGGGTGAAATGCACGGCTATTGAACGGGTGGTCAACCTGTTTGAAATGGATTAAACTGAACTTTGAACAGCTGATGAAAAATTTTTAGTGGCTGGTCATGAGCAGTTAAACAGCTCATTAAAAATTCTGAACAAACAGCTTTGAACACCAAACAGCTAATGAAAAATTTCAAACGGCTGGTTATGAGCAGTTGAATGGCTAATTAACAATTCTGAATGGATAGCTATGAGCACTGAATGGCTCATTGAAAATGTTGAGTGGATGGTCATGAACTGGTGAATGGCCCATGTAAACTGTGAAATTAGGTGGCCATGAATGTAAAACTTGGAACGCAAAGCTAAGAACCGGTGTCTGACCGAACAAGCCAAGACAAAAAATAATTTTGAGTGAATGGTGGTGAATGACAGAAAACTTTGAACTGATAATCAGAACTAAAGTGGTCTAAAATAAGTCATTAAAGTGTATATGACACCAAATTTTTCATAACCTAGTTCGAAAGAGCTTTCAAAATGATGAAGAATGGCGTTTATTTTATTGTGATAGCACTCTTGGTTGCCGAGTTATTCAAGATTTTGATTTATCCAAATTAGGCAACAGTGACGTCATAAGGTTGACACAAAATGAAGTAAAATCACAAAATATGGAATATCTCTGCAAATACTAAGTGTACAGGGTTAAAATTTTGCAGGGTTGATATGCTGCCAGAACTGCACATTGTGATAGTAGTTATGAGGTCACCATGGAAACTTACTCGTTACCAGACCTCTACATTCCAAAAATGAAAAATGCAGTGTTTCTTGACAAATTCATGAGCATCATTATTTCTGTCTGGGTTAGCTGATCTTGTTGCAGAATGTTGTTTACACATGGGCATTAAACTCACCGGTCAAAAGAAAATTGCTGCTTTATTTTTAACCCGAGCATCAGCTCATCCTGAGAAAAGCCTGAAGCCCAGACTATTAATTACATTTGAACAGTTGGTAATTTCTTCTGAACAGCTGACCCAAGCCGTTCGAACCGATGGTAATTTTTTCTGAACGGCTGAGCCAAGTACTCAAATGGGTGGACAGAACTTAGAACAGCTGACCCAAGGTGGTATTTTTTTCTGAACAGATACCCAAGCATTTGAGCGGATGGAGACTTTTTCGGAATGGATACCCAATTTCCTGAATGGATGACCCTAGCCGTTTGAACAGCTAAGAAATGGCTTGTGAATGGAATTGTTTCAAAGTTCAAACACTTTCGTCCCCACCTTATCACCTTCATCATCCATGGAAACAGCACAACTCATACTGCATTCTGATCTGAGTGCCACTTCCTACCTCCTATTCTTGTCATTCACTTTTCCCTAGATCCAAGCTTCGGAGGTCCATTCGGTCAGTTTTGAACATGAGTAATGGCAGACCAGGAAGTCCAAACCATACACTTGAAATAAACAGCTTTTGGATAAAAATCAAAGCTCAAAATTTTGCCAGTCAGGTGGCACGTTTTCAAAATCTGAAGATAAAAAGAAAATGATTTTTTGATCATAGTAGGACTTTAAAACAGGGAATTGGATTGGCCACTGGCTGAAACAATGCCATCTAAAGTAACCCTAATTTCTTTGGTTCAAGGCAGAATCATTCCATCCATCCATCCATCCACCCATAGACCCATCTTTCCACAAAAGAATTTCTTGAGCTTCATGCTGACATAAAGAAAACAAAATAGCTCAAAATTTTTGAGTTTGAGTCACAAAATGCATGTATAGTTAATGTATGGGGCTATGTGGAAATCTTGCTGAAGTTTTGCTTTATAAGGGGAGATATTTGAATGTGGCTGAATGCAATTTTAGTAGATGAGGTTAAACTTGAGCCAATGCTGCCAGCAGTCTTGCTTATTTATGCAAGTAATCTACAATCCGCTGTACATGGTAGGCACCCATGGAATTCTTTGGTACAGATTACAGCTGTACATGTACTTTGCTTCAAGTGAACACTGTTGCAAATCTTTGCAGATAAATTCAGCCTTTTTTAGTTCTTTGAGAGAATTTTGTGTGGATTCTGGTCCTGTTCCCTCCCCCCCATTAGTGGTTAAGGTTGGTACGTATGGTAAGTGGTAAGTATTCAACTGAATTTCTTTCAGTGTGATTGTGTCTGTTGGTGGCTGCTCGTTGGGGTGGTTCCCACTCACAGGGTTGCCATGGTCACCTCCCTGCTGCACATGAATTGCTTAGGATCCCACCAACCTCTTGCACCAGCTTCCAAGCTCATCAGTTGACGATGAGTTTAATCCTTCTACCGGTATTTATGTTTTGTGCTCCAATCAATTTTTTTTTCATTCAAACAGATTAGCTTTGTGTGAAGTCAAAATTTGACCCTCATCTGACAAATAACATCCTCACAGAGAAAAACTTTTGCAGACTTATGTCTTTGTTTGATGTTGAATGTCCTTTCACAAATAACTTTTCTACTAATCATATAAGTCAAAGGATAAAGAATTCTGAAAAAGATCAGTGTTTTGGCTGCATGCAGTGGAATGAATCATATTTTGCTCCTATGAGCAAATGACATTGTGTTATAATTAATGTTGCTTGCTTGAATAATTATGTTTTTTTTTTTTATAGAAAGCCCTTCTCCCAGTATTTTACTTTGTTTTTGTAGATTCATTTCCTGTTGCATTCTTCCTTTGGGCGACAAGAAAAATCCTTGATTTCTCCAAATATAATGAACTATTTGGCAGTTGTTGCGTTCCCAGCACCACGGACACGGGGTGTTGTGTACTGGAGTTCGCCAGGTCAACCACTGACAGGCAGCAAGACTTTAACTTGTTTATCACAATCAGGCAGCCGCTTAATTACATCACATGCGTCACTTGTGGTGAAAACTAAAAGGAATATACGATCGTCTAAGTTTAAGGAAACGAAAACAAACTAACATCAACTCCGTGTAAATGAAGAAAAAGGAAAGAAACGAGTTACAGTGTGACTTACGTTTGATCTTGACTCCGGACTAGAAAGGACTCCAAAAACGCTGTTACTGGTACATGTAAGACTAGTAACTCTGAAACTTTAAACTCCTGAACTCCTAGGTTATCTTAACAGTGGAACAGCTCCTTGCAACTGAAAAGCATGCTTATAGAAAAGAAATCTAAACACATGGCTCTCACGTAATGGAAACAAAAATGAACTACTCTTTGTGCGGCTAGCCAAAAATGGATAATTATTAGTAATCATGCAATCAGAATAAAACAAAGCTTCAAGAAAAAAGGAACAAACAGTACTAGTCTTTAGGCAAAACTAAAGTTCTTTGTATTTGTAAACGTGACAGCAGTAGTTATCACTTTTTTTACTGTACCTCTCAAGAGTTACCAGTCATGTTTCACGCTATGTGATTCATGTAGCACAAGACTTTCCAAAGCAACAAATTGTGGCATAAATTATATATTACCACAACATGAAATCAATTAATTTTGCACAACACTTTTGTTGAGCACCAGTTTTACTGCAGCTATTTGTTCTACCAAATTGGAGTCGTTCTTAATTTCTTTTCATGCAAAATCATTGATTGCCATTTGCAAATCGAAATGCCAAGATTTTCTATGTTTACCAGGGAAAGATCGATTGTGAATAATAATTATTTGAGGCACGAATATTTGTTGTTTATGATAGCGCTGACTACATATCAGTCAAATTAATTTTTATCGGTTCTGTGGTTGCCATGTTAAATGGCCTTGCTTTCTAAATTCGTTAGGGACATAATCAAGAGTCAGTTTGGCACAAACAAATGGGTAGCAACTTTTTTATACTGTATTTTGCTTTCAGTTTGCAAATTTGCATAGCTGCAAACAGTAGCAGACTCGGTATAAAATACAGACCTACTCCAAATTAACCATCTCTGTCAAAAACATGATAAATTTTTGGATTATTTTGTAACCCGCACTAATGTCACACAATTGCTTTTTTGAGGTCAGCCAAAACAGTTGGTTCTTTGGTTACAATTTGCTAGTGTACATTTGATGCATCCGCTTCTCATCGGCAGAAAATATTGGATAAGAAACAGCTTGCCTTTGTGTGTTTTGTGGCTTAAATGTTTTATTTATAGGATGGAAGATGGTTTACTTGACGTTATAACTCTAGTGAGGTGGAAGTGTGCTGCAGTTTTCTTGCAGACACATGCATTCTGAGTTTCATGAATGCATTCCAGTCATTTATGCGTTTTTTTGGGGTAGCTATCATAAGAAATTCAGATATACAATTTCACATATTCACATTCTACACAAGAAATTGTTCACATGCTATAAATAATTAGTGCAAAGTCTGAGCAAGATATCATGTTACCAGGTTGTTGACATTGATGATGCAAGTGACAAGGCTTCTTTAAAGAGGCAGTGGCTTTGCCATGTAATTTCCCTCCGCCAAACATAAAAAGATAGCCCCTGATACCCAGAGTAATTCTCGGTCAGGGAAACTTGGAAAGGTGATAATAGCATAGGTTTAAAATATTGAAAATATATCGTGTATTTGGCTGAGATGGTTTTGGTACTGACTGTAACTGCAAAACTGCTGCCATGTAAAATTTGAAACCTTCCACTGCACTAAAGCTGAGCCAAAAATTCATTTGTTTTTTCACTTGAGAAATCGAGAAAAACTTGAAGCAATATGCAGTTTACTTCAGTTGCATCTCTTGGAATTCATGGCATGTAGAAATTTGAATTTCATCGTAGCAACAGTTTCAACGCTGTTGATGATTTCCAACACTTGCAAGATCCAATGGGGAGTTTTAGTAACAACTGTTTACTAAACAATCTGAAGTCATGACAAAATTTAATACGTAGGTTCAGTTCACAGTTGTAATTGAACTCCACCCTGGCCAACATAACTTGATCTTAATCACCACCAAGTCAACTTCTCAGCCAAAATTTACATACCATTTGAATCAGTATTGGTTTTATCAAAAGGAAGTTTCTTTCAACAGTCACCATAAATGATAAGACTTACTACAACCAGTTGCAAAATTGTTGAGACAATTGCGATCGAAAACATCTTTTCTTCCTCTAAAACGCCCATGTAAGAAATCTGTGGGATACAATACACACTCCCTTCCTCTCCCCCTTTCAAAGTTGTTCCTCAAAGTTTCAAGCATGGTGTTGCATTGTTATCAACTTTGATAAGAGGGGGAGGGAGAGGGAAAGCGGAAGATCATGGAAACCTAATTAAAGGCCAAGTGACATACAGTGTCCAAAGTATCTTTGCAACTCGTTGTACCTTACATTGTTTAAATGTCAAAACTGTTTTAGAAAATACTAGTCGTATGTACTCAGAGTTACATTTAGGGCTGCAAACATTTCATTTTGCAAAAATGTCTGTGGAAACTGTAAAGATGTCACAGATGGTTGACTTCCTTTGTTGCTACACTACACTCTCTTGGAACTATTAACCAACATGCCTGATATCGAACATGTTTCATTATGATATGCAAATTTAGGCAAGTTTAGATGTCACCTATTGACAGTTGATGCGCATTTGCAATAAGAAAGTAATTATTTTTGTCTCTCTTCCTCTTGCTTCACTGATTGAGCAGACTGTTGAAGCGTATAATTTTTTCATATTTATATGACAAGTTTATGATGTACATGATGTTGACCGCCATGGCTTTGAATCTCACAATCATCTCAAGCAGCTCAGACACGAGCCAAGCATTGTAAAAGTATGAGTGGTTTTCCTGCCCACTGTTGTTTCATTAGAATTAACTTTATATAACTATTAATTGCCTAGGGTGAACTTTCCCAACTGTTTTTCTCAACAGTTTCAACGTGTACCGGATAGAACCACACAGCCTTATCCAACATATCCAATGGTTTGGAAGAAATTTCCGAATGGCTTTTTTTAATGCCTTTAACAGGTAAAGGAAAAAACCCAACAGCTTTTCCAATGCCTTCATTGCTTTCATCAATGCCTATAAAGGATAGCCAGCATCTAGCAAATGCTTAAACTGTACGTTTTTGTGTGAGAGATCACATTATTTTATGATTGATTGTTGTAGTAATTAATAATAATAATAATAATGATAATTTATCAATTTCTATAGCGCATT
Source organism: Galaxea fascicularis (assembly GCA_948470475.1). Lineage (NCBI taxonomy): Eukaryota > Metazoa > Cnidaria > Anthozoa > Scleractinia > Euphylliidae > Galaxea > Galaxea fascicularis. The sequence goes on along the minus strand of OX419336.1, from coordinate 14,543,080 downwards.
ACCATGATGCAATGATCTAATGCGCTTTACAACACTTTGTGGGGGACTTTGCCAGACTGCTTATATAGGCGCAAATTGCAGCCATGCAGTTTACAATCTTATGAGAGAGAGATACACAGGTGCCGCCAGAACAGATTAAGTGAATAAACCATCACACAGGGGACTACGTCCCCTACTCTTCGCGATCAGTGTTAACATCCCACACCAGTACTGTGAGACGGGACCTCCGGTTTATCGTCCTTATCCGAGAAGACTAGAAAGTCTTACCATTTGCAGATGTTATTGCAAAGAGAGCACTTTCTCCTCAGTTATTTAAAGACCGAGTGTTGGACCTCCCGCACAGCAGTCCGGTGCCCTACCAACTAAGCTAACTGGTCGACGGTTCTTACAGTAGCACTGTTTTAGACTGTGCAAAGTACAGTAGCAGTCACTAGTTGAACAATCGTGATTGATCTCAGAGATCACATTCTTAGGGTCAATCCATGTTTGTATTTGGCAGGCTGATCAACAGCAAGGACAGTATAAGTTTCCTATTAGTTACCATTCAGGACCTGTAGGTAAGCAATACTTTTATATTAATTTTGTAGTGGTAAAGATAGTGGGTTTTTTTTTTTTTTTGCTTCATAGAGACAGTCATTGTCTTGGCTGACGTATAGTGTTCTCTTAAGATTTGCCAGGATTTGAATCAAGTGGCCATTGTTATGGTTACAAGCAGCTTTTAGAGTAGATAGAAAGACAGATAAATTACAGCTCAAAGGTAAGCAACGAAGGCATATGCAAAATAGGCTTTTTTTTTTTTTGCATTAGCACGTCTGATAACATAACATTCCAAAGCTTAAACTATACCAAATATCTTTGTTTGGCCAGACTGTACAAATCCCCAAACCTCTGCTGTTTTTAACACTTAAACATGGAATGAGCTTTCAGTAATGACTAAGAGTTAATTTTTTCTTACACAGGTCTTCATTGAGTAGATGTAATTTGCTGTGGAGCCATCTTGTATTTAACCCTCTAAAACCCAAGTATCCTTAACTTTTTTCATTAGTTTTTTTTTCCAATAAATGGTCTGCAAAAAAACTACTGAAAAAATTAATGGTACTTGGGTTTTATAGGATTCAATATCTGTGGTTTTAAAGCACTATGGGCTCAAACCTGAGTGACCCTAAGACTAAGATTTGGTCAGTGAATGATAGACAAGACTAATTGAGATATACAAGACTGGCTCTCATTAAGTGGCTGAAGCATGACCAGCAGGAAGCATGGGAGGACAATCTGCAACCAAATACCAAGGTCTGGCCTTAATGTTTGCTGTAAATGTTGATTTTTTATTTCTAAAGAAGATTTTCTCTTAACTAATTGACAACAAACAAGTGCACTTTTTGGTGTTTCTCTCGAACCAAACAATTAGGCTTTTGGAATTTGTTGCCAAACAAAATGGTATATTGCAGCAGAAATTTGGAGTTGCCGTCCTGTTTTTTTGGAAGTGTGAAGCCAACCAGTTGGTGCTATGAACACATTTTCATAACGTTGTGACTAAACTTAAGCAAGCAGCAAGTATTAACAGAGGTAATGGTATTTTTTGGGCACATTTATACACATATGTATAATTGGAAGCCAAAGAGTTAAACATTGAATAATTTTTATACTACACGTTGATTATGTGCTTTACAGCTCTTTCTAAAATTTTTCATTAGTTTGAATTTGACTTAAAAATTAAGTAAAGCCATTTACTGTAAGATGAAAATCACAAGTATTTGGAGTTTCCAATGCCATTTCTTTTACCATCAACATTTTTTAGGGGTTGAAAACTAACTTTGATGTTCAATTTTACAGTGTGCTCTCCTGGATACGTTTTCACTGGCTAAATACCTGCAGCCCATGGACCATTGTGTCTTGAGGTGCTCAATAATTTTCTGCAGGGTCCACCATTGAAAACTGGGGCACAAAAAATAGAATATGAGGAAAGCAAATAAAACAAACAAAAGGAACTGTTACTAGTTGATTTCACTGCAAACACATTGTTTAATGAGATACATGTACAAGGTCATGTAGTAATTGGCCCATTATCTGATACCGCTTCCTCTGATACCAACTCATTTATGGTCTTCTCTGTGGTAGTTAAGGTCATGTGCTGTATCTCTGTCTTCTTGGGGTGTATGGAAAGCTGTTGCTGCCAAAAGCCTATCAAGTTGTAAATCCTGATCCAAATGGCATTTTATATGACCAAATTACAAAAGTTACATGGTCAGTTTCAGAAATGCATGGTTTAATTCCGGAGAACTGATTGAGTTGCTTTCAGAAAGTTTTAGTTCTCGCCTGTGAGTTTCAATTCTTGCTAGCAAGTTTTCAATTTCTTGCTACAGCAAGTTGCAAAAATACTTGAGACACTGTACGCCATCTGGCCTTGAACGAAGTTTCCATGATCTTCTGCTTTCCCTCCCCCTCCTCCTCTTATCAAAGTTGTTAACAGTACAACACCATGCTTGAAACTTTGAGGAACAACTTTAAAAGGGGGAGAGGGAGGGGGTGTGTATTGTATCTCACAGATTTGTTAGCAGCAGCGTTTTAGAGAAAGAAGAGACGTTTTTGATTGCGAATGTCTCAACAATGGTTGTAGTGAGTTTGTAATTTCTCACTAGCGAATTTTCAATTTCTTGTTGGAGAATTTTTAACTTCTCACAAGGGAGTCACTGCCTGTGAGAATGGCAAGAGTTGCTGGCAAAAAGTTAAAAACTCGCTAGTGGAACTAAAATTTTCCGAAAGCAGCTCAATCATTGTTCTCTAGAATTCGACCATGCATTTCTAAAACTGACCATTTAACTTTAATTTGTAACTCAATCATATAAAACACCATATGGATCAGGATTTACAACTTGATAGGCTTTTGGCAGCAACAGCTTTCCATAGGAGTGACCATCAACTACCGCCAAGAACTAGTCACTGCTCTTCTGACAAAAATCAATATGAATACGCTGTAAGGGTCGTGTGGCCATTTCCATGGTATCAAAGGGGTGCTAGGTGGAGAGCTCTGGACTTTCTGACACACTGAACATAATTTTCTCTCTTTCGACCGTGTCATCCATCTTGGGCCACCCAATGGAGGTGCGCTTTTGCTTTCATTGCAGAAATGCCTGGGTGCTTCCAGTATAACTCTTTTAACCTCTTTCCTCTAAATACTTGGGGAGTCATCACCCTGGATCCCCAAAGAATACAGTTTTGTTCACAAGAAAGTTCAGGTGCTGACAGGTGTAGTAGGGTTTTAAATCTTCAGTACTAGCTTCTGGCCACCCCATAAAGACGCAGAGGAGAGCTACTGTACTCAATTTGATAGTCATATGCTGAAAGGACAATCACCCAATGCTGCATATAGGCAGTTGCGAGCGGGGTATGGCAGTTTTAGTGCCCAGGATATTCAACAATGGCTGTTGGTCAGTCACTTAAGGGAACTTAATAATAATAATAATAATAATAATAACAATTTATTCACTTATTGCACAAATTAACAAAAATTTGATCAAATGTGCATTACAATTATAAAAAGTTAAAAATACATATATAACAATTTGAGAAAAAGAATAAAAATCTTAAAAGCTAATTAAATTATGAGACTCCTATAAATATGCCTTTGAAAAAAGATGCACTTTTAGATGGCGCTTGAACTCCTCTAGGTCACTCTTGCGTCGCAGCTCTCCAGGAAGTGAATTCCATAAGCGTGGGGCTGTGACTTGAAATGCCCAGTCACCAAGAGTCTCTTTGGTGATGCGACTCTGCATGCAAAGCAAGAGCTCACTAGAAGATCTGAGACTGTAACATTGGCTCTCTTTGACTGTAATTAGCTCACATAGGTAGCTGGGAGCAAATCCGTGTATGGCCTTGAAAGTTAAAAGACAGATCTTAAAATCGATTTGTTCGAACTCAAAGATGAAAAAAAATCGAAATCGAACTTTGTTCCGTATAGACGGAATTTTTTAACCCAAAAAATGATAGACAAAGCTTCCCGATCAATTTGGGTGTAATTTTTCTCGCTTGAGCTAAGGGTGCATGAAGCATATGCTATCAGCCTTTCTTGGCCATCCTCCATTACATGACTAAGTACTCCCTCGAAGCCATACCTTGATGCATCACAAGCCAACCACAGCTTACGATTCAGATCATAGTGGAGTATCAACAAAACACTGGTGAGGCCATCCTTGTATGCCCTGAAAGCTTTCTGACAGTCCTCTGTCCATTCCCATCAAACACTTTTCTGCAAAACCAATGCAGAGGTGCTAAAGTTGTAGGTAGCCCTGGCAAAAAGGAATTATAACACTGGATCATGCCCAGGAAAGACATTAATTCACTCACATTTTGTGGGGCTGGGGCTCCTTTCATTGCATTCATCTTCTCTTTCACTGGCTGCAAACCTTCAGTGCTTATTCTCAGACCTAGATAGACCACTTCAGGTTTCCAAAATTCACATTTTGGTTATTTAAAATGCAAATTGTATTTGTGTAACCTGTCCAACACATCTGTGAGTATCTTGACATTTTCATGCCAGTCATTTCCCCCTATTAAGATGTCATCCTGTTTACAAACACATTTCTCAACCCCTTGAAGAATTGGATACATCTTTGCTTAAATATTTGTGGAGATGACTTGACCCCATAGAGCAATGAGTAGGAATATAGGCCTTTGTGAGTTGCAATAGTCAAGTATTCTGGATTTCCTTTGTCAACGTTCAGCTGGGCATAAGCATGTGATAGTTCAAGCTTACTAAATACCTTAGTGCCAACTAGTGCAGTATACAAATCCTGAGTTGTGGGTAAAACATATTGCTCATCTTAACAGACTGATTGATAGTTGACTTGTAGTTTCCTCAAACTCTGTGTTATCAGCCTTTGGCACGACCACAATTGGGCTAACCCAACATGACCCGTGAGTTTTCTTTATGACCCCCTTCTTTTTGAGTTTGTTTAACTCCCTTTCAACTTTGTCTTTTAATGCATTTGGAACTCTACGCACTTTCAGAAATAGAGGTCTTGCTTCACCTCTCACGGTAATATGTGACTCAAGGCCCTTCATACCTTCATAACTCTCAGTAAACAATTCACAATTCATGTTTAGACAGCAAGTGACTATCAGCACTTACAGCATCTCGCTTAAGAATACAAAAAATCTCACCCCACTCTAACTTATTGTGCTGCAGCCAGTTTTTACCAAGTAACGTAGGTTGAGCATCATAATTAGCTACAAGAATGGGTAGAAAGTATTGTTTACCCTGGTACACTATGCCAGAATGCATTTCATTTGACATGTCAAGTACTTCACTTGTGTATGTCTTCAGTGTTACTTTTGAGAGTCAGAGACTTTTGTGCAACCTTCTTGAGATATTCAGTTTTACTCATCGAGAAATCCGCCGCTGTAACACCATCATGGAAATAGCTGTAGGTGATGTATAACACTTGGTGGTAAAAGATTGAGTTCACATTTCAAGTAATTATCAAGAAGTGTCAAAATTGTCTAATAACACAGACGTTTTGGGTGTACATTGTATAACCCTTCTTCAGTGTGGAAAAACAACCATTAAAATACACAATATTTGTAACTACATTAAAAGGAAGTGCATGCCAAGGCTGTGCTCTAAGAAAAGTAGTTGGGCGCCCAAACCTCTAAACCCTTGAAATCCAGAGCGCCCAGCATATAAGTTTGGTGCAAAAACTAATATTTCCTGGTCGCCCAATGGCAAAAGTAAGTCACCAGGGGCGACCGGGCACCACTAGAGCACAGCCCTGCATGCATATAAAAAGTAGTGTGTACACAGTTCAAAGGTATTCGAAATTAATGTTAAGGCCATCTGGTTGAACAGTTCCCAGCTGAAACATTAGCTTCATTTGCAGTTGTTTGCAGAGGATGTTGGTTCCTCTGCACAAACGCATACCCCACACCTGGACATCTGTGATACTGTGACCAGCAGGGGTGTTGTTGGGTATGCCTTGAAAATGCTCACCAAATTGACTCTTGAGACTTCTCCCAGTTTCACTGATGTAGATATTGGAGCATCTGCGGTGGGTTATACAGTAAACAAGATTTTCCAACATGCAGGTGATATGATTGTGGATGGTGAAGGTGCTTTTAGGGCCTCGTATATCAGTGAGGGGATTGATGAATTCGTAGGTGTTGTGACACAGAGGGTGTTGACATGCACATGACCCAGGCTGTTCAGTGCAAGAGTTGTCGGCGGAGTGTACTTGTTTGTCTCTCAGGCTGGGGTGGCATTTGTATGCCACAAAAGGTGGTTGTGGGAAGATGTCTTGCGTTTGCTGCTCTGTTAATAAAATGTGAAAGTTCTGAAGTAGATACCATTTGATATTAGTGTTAAACAGGTGGTATGTGAATACCATAAGCACTCTATCAACGGTTGTATCTCCCTGTTCCGACCTGGTTAGAGCATCAGGGTGGCTGATGGTTGTTACCCTATGTAGATCCTGTTCAAGGGAAGTACTGAAGCCAGGCTGTGTAAAGAATGCTATCATCTCCCTAGATTTGATTAGGAAGTCATCATCATCCTGTTATACTATGTGATAATCATTTGCATATTCACTTGCACCTTGGTATTTAATCATATGCACTTTAATTGTATTATATACTGCATTGTCACGCACGTATCCGATAGCATGTATTTATGTCTTGCTTCGGCTTAATAAATTCAGATTTGAACATGTTACCGAACGACAAACATGGTGGCAGCGACGTGGTTTACTCAGCAATAATGTAACAGCTTTAGCGCAGTTTCCGACTCAACGATTCTTCGGCCTACGGCGATGGCTTCGAACACCCCGTTTCCCGAGTTCAAGCAAACGGGAGATGACAAACATGACTTGGAAACGTACATCGAAGATTTGACAGATTACTGCATTATGCAAAATTGGTTTGATCCATCGAAAGAAACTGACGCACAAAAATGGACCAAACCTGAAAAAGCTATGGCATGTCTCCGGGCATCATTATCTCCAGCGGCGAGAACGGTCTATAAATACAGTTTGGGCTTAGACGAAGCCGATCAGAAGAAACCCCATTGTGTTGTCGCCGCACTAAGAGAATATTACGGCGCTAGTATCGGAGTTTCAGGGGAACGACAAAAGTTTCTTCGCCTTCTGCAAAACGAAAATGAATCGATCGCCTCCTGGGAGACGCGTGTACGGAATCAAGCAGCACAGTGTGAATATGAAGGTTTCGCTGACGAGCTCATGAGGGACCAATTTATCGCTGGTTTAACGTCTGATACACTTCGAGTGAAACTAATCGGAAAAGGACACAGACACAGAAACACCGCACAAACAAAAGTTACGCTACGGGAAGTTTTCGAAGTGGCCAAAACGTTCGAAGCGACTGTGTTCGCGAATCAGCTCATGAAAACTGCCAGGGACACACAGCAGGAACAGGTGAATTTCACGAGTAAATCAACAGTGACAAATCAGCGGCGAAATCTGAATCCAGCACAGCAATCAATACAGTGTTTCTGGTGTGGCGGCAACCATCAACAGCCCCGTCAACAGCACTGCCCCGCGTTTGGCAAAAGATGTGGAAAGTGTGGGATCCCTGGTCATTTCGCGCGCATTTGTAGAGGTGGAGCAAGAAGACAAGGACGCCAGCAGCAGTTAAATTTTGTCGATGAAGACAACGGTGAAGAAGCGTTTGTGGCGGATTGCGAGATACCCTCACAGCCGGCAAGGAAATTCTTTGCTCATCTACATCTCGTACATGGAGGGAAAACAAAAGTCGTGAAAGCACAAATCGACTCGGCATCCACATGCAACACGATTCCAATCAGTCTACTAAGCGAGTTGTTTCCTGACGTAAAGATTTCGCGGTCCAGAAGCAAGATTAACACTTATGGAAGCGAAACTATCCGCCCTGAAGGCCAAGTAACCTTGTGTTGTGACAGAAGGGGCAAGATTCACACCATAGATTTTCTTGTGGTCAACGTGCCTAATCAGAAACCGCCACTTCTCAGCGGAAGAGATGCTCAAGCCCTAGATTACTTGAAGATGTATGCTGATGAAACAAACGCAGTCGAAGAAGAGATTCCAGGCAATATGCAGTCACCTCCACCACTAGGAAAACCGACAAAAGAAGACGTGCTACACCACTACTCAAATGTGTTTAAGCCAGGCCGCGGAAATCCTCTTGGAACTCCCCTGCACATCGAGCTTGATCCGAATGTCACTCCAGTACACGCCCCAACGCGTCGAGTTCCCGTGGCAAAGTTGGATAAAGTAAATGACGAGTTAAAGAGACTCTGTGATGAAGGCATCATAAGGCCGGTCACACAGCCTACAGATTGGCTCTCAAACATCCTGGTGAAAGAGAAGCCTAACGGAAAACTTCGAATATGTATTGATCCAAGTCAAACAATTAACAAGGCCATCAGAAGACCGAAGTACACAATACCGACGATAGAAGAAAAGCTTCCTCAACTAACTAAGGCTAAAGTGTTTACCATTGTTGATGTATCTGAGGCTTTCCACACCATCGTGATGGATGAAGAGTCCTCTCTACTCACTACGTTCCAGGGCCCAAACGGTCGCTACTGTTACACTCGCATGCCATTTGGGATCGCCTCGGGACCGGAGGAGTATCAACGGCGCCAGCATGAATTCTTAGACGGCTTACACGGGGTAATAAACATTGCCGATGACATCTGCGTTTTTGGATGCGGAGATTCTAAAGAGGAGGCTGACATCGATCACGACAGAAATCTCACAAGCCTGCTAGAAAAGTGCAACAACCATGGCCTGCGACTTTCGGGGAAAAAATTGCAGTTTAAGTCTCCTTCTGTCACCTTCATGGGACACAAGCTTACTGACAAAGGTGTAGAGCCCGATCCAGCTAAAGTAGCCGCAATTACAGAAATGCCAGCGCCCACTGACAAGTCTGGGGTACAGCGTTTTCTTGGAATGTGCCAATACTTAAGCAAGTTCTGCCATAACTTGTCAGAAACAGTTCTTCCACTAAGGGACTTGACCAGGGAGGACTATGCATTCCTGTGGTCAAGCAAGCATGAAAATGCATTTAACTCGGCAAAGGAACTCATCGCCTCAGCAACTGCATTACGCTACTATGACGCAGCCCTTCCCGTGACGCTACAAGTGGATGCATCTGAAGATGCCATCGGTGGAGTATTGCTGCAGAATGATCAACCTGTTTGCTTTACATCACACACCCTCAACAGCACGGAGAAAAACTACGCCCAAATTGAGAAAGAGTGCCTCGCAATCGTCTCTTGCATGGATAAGTGGCACCAGTACTTATACGGAAAACACGACATAACGGTACATACAGATCACCAGCCGCTCGAGACAATATTCAAGAAGCCTCTTAGCAAAGCCCCCCGCAGACTGCAAAGAATGATGCTAAAGTTGCAAAGATATCAGTTCACTGTCCGATACAAGAAAGGAAAGGAACTTTACGTTGCGGACACTCTATCTCGTGCAGCCGTCACTGGCCAGCCCTCCTCCACTGCTAAGCAGGAATGCGAAGTGTTCCGCCTGGAAATAGCTGAAATGGATCTTGAACCAAACCGAATTACACCTGACACACTGAAACGAATAAGACGAGAAACCGCCAAAGACCCAGTTCTAGCACCCCTGCACACGGTAATAATGAATGGGTGGCCTGCAGAAAGAAAGGAAACCCCAGAGCCACTCAGGCTGTACTGGAATTTCAGAGATGAAATTTCAGTTTATGATGGTGTTCTTTACAGATCCCATCAAGTAATTGTCCCAGCCGTTCTACGAGACGAGATGTTACAGAAAATACACAAAGCACACCAGGGAGCTGACAGCAGTATAAGGCGAGCACGCGAGTCTCTGTTCTGGCCAGGAATGCAAGTAGCAATCCGGGAGAAATGCTTATCATGTGGACTTTGTGCCCAGTACCTAAGCGAGCGACCGCAAGAACCAATGAAATCTCATGATATACCCACTAGACCGTGGTCCAAAATAAGTGCCGACCTTTTTCAGCTGGATGGAAGCAACTACCTCGTTATGGTCGACCATTACAGCGACTACTTTGAGCTAGACCCCCTCAGCGGGAACACATCAGCTAACACAGTTATTCGAGCCATGAAAAGGCAATTTGCTCGGCATGGAATTCCAGACGAGTGCATAACCGATAACGGCCCACAGTTTGAAAGCCATGAATATTTACGCTTTGCTCGAGAATACGGTTTCATCATACGTAAATCATCACCATACCACAGCCGAGGGAATGGAAAGGCGGAGTCTGCCGTCAAAATTGCAAAGAACATTCTGAAAAAGTCTCGCCATGAAGACCCCTATTTGGCCCTCCTAGCATACCGAAACACACCCCAGCTGGGATACAATTACTCGCCAGCACAACGCCTTATGTCTAGAAGACTAAAGGACATCATCCCCACAGCTCCGCGTCAACTTGTTCCGCAGATAGTGTCCCCAAGTGTAGTACAAGAAAACATCGCGGAAAGGAGATGGAGATCTAAGGCTCAATACGACAAGAGGGTGTCGGCGCCGCTTACTGAGTTCTCAAAAGGAGAAAAAGTGTACGTGAAACCCAGACCTACGAACAAACACCAACCCTGGATTTATGGGGAGGTAATTGGAAGACCCGCCCCAAGGTCCTGCCTTGTGAGCACAGCAATGGGGCCAGTCCGGCGAAACCACGCACAAATCAGAGCGGCAAAGGCAGAACCAGTTGACAACTATGATGGAAGATTGGACCAATTTGAAACAGCATCCCTACCATCTGAAAGTGGGCCAATAGAGGGAACGGATCAGCCAGTGGAACCAGAACCTACACCGCCACTTCGCCGTTCAACAAGGGAACGTAGACTTCCTTCAAGATTCAAAGACTTTCTTATGAACTGAACACTTTTAATCACTTAAGGACACTTAACAATGAACACTTAGTTTAATGTAATTGAAGTTTACAATACAATGGACAATCCGTCAAGGATGTCATCTTCCAAAAGGGGAAAGGTGTTATACTATGTGATAATCATTTGCATATTCACTTGCACCTTGGTATTTAATCATATGCACTTTAATTGTATTATATACTGCATTGTCACGCACGTATCCGATAGCATGTATTTATGTCTTGCTTCGGCTTAATAAATTCAGATTTGAACATGTTACCGAACGACAAACAATCCAAGCAAAGTCAACAAAGGTGGAGGAACTGGCTGTAAAGGATAACACACTTGCAGTGGTCAGGATGAAAAGAGGAGAAATGGAGATAGTTTTGAGTATCTGTTTGCTTTTAGAAGACAGATGTTTGAATTCTATCTTCAGAAATGCACAGGTTGATATCCAGAAATTTTGGTAATACTTGATGTGAATTGAAGTGATGGGTAGAGGTTAGAAACAAAGTCAATAAAGTCTTCGAGTTCCTCCCTCCAGCATGAAGCTGCCCCATTGACGTCATCGATTTACCTCTTGTGAAGCTGTTGTATGGATCCTGTGTTGGACATGATAACTGTTCATTGTTCTTCCAGTCAGTGTTCTTACTTCCTTGTTTTGTTAGCTTGTTTTACTTGAATGGTTTCACTGCTTGAAAGCTGAAATTCTTGGGCATTCCTGTCTGCCATCTCCATGGTCTTGGCAGTGCTGCAAGCCTTTTCACACGTTTGGCCCTCTGTGTTCAATAGTTTGTTTTGTTTTTTGAGTGGTAGATTAGCAAGAAACTTTAACTTGCCTGTTCTGGTTGTTAACAAAGGAACCATATTTGAATAATAATAATAATTATTATTATTATTATTAATATCTTTATGGTCCATCTACAGATTTTCATTTTTTGTAATTATGTCTGACAAACTGTGTTTGGTCATATGTAATTGACATTAATGTATACGGCGCCTGTGGACCTTAGAGATACCACTCTAAATTGTTTAAAACTGCGTAATTTAATGGAAAGTATTAGCACGTAAACAGTTCTTTTACCAGAAGGTGTGCCTGAAAAAGATGCGCTCCCTCAAAACGCAAACAAATGTACAGGTTTGTTGCCCATAATTTTTTCAAAGAAAGTAAGTTATTGTAAACTCAAAGTGTTGTAATGTTCTTCGCCCATGAGCTGGCTCTCAAGAGCCTTGATTTTGGTATGCCAGGTACCCTGGCATACAGGCGACAGTAAGCACTCAACAAACTTGTTGTATTTGCTGAACAGTAGTCTGATTCATTGTTGGTCAGAACTTTTTTCAGGTAATATGGTTGCTGCTAAAGGAGTTGCCTCTGTTCTTGAGGTACTGAGTGAGTTGACTAACATCCTGAAGCTCTTTCTTAGTGCCTCACCACAATGGGGAGCAATCTCTTTAGTACAATGGCATCGCTTTGTAGTGTCTGCTTTTTCTTTCCAGAACCTGGAAATTCCCTTCACCAACTTTTTCTTATCTCAGGCTTGACAATGCGTTTGAGGAAATGCTCCAGCTCATGCCACGTAATTTTGATGGGATTCAGCTGGGAGATTCTTGATGCATCTTGCACCACATTATTTAGTTTTCTTTGAGGAAATAGTCAGCTAGGCAGCTGAGATATTTTGGGTCATTGTCCTGCTGAGAACAAAATATGGAAAAAAATTAATACTGGAATAAAAGAGATTAGCCTTGTCTAATTGCGTAAAGAAGCCTGAAAAAAAATTCAGGACTTCAATGGGGCTTCTTTACTTAATTGCATATAATTGACAATTATAATTGACAATTTTTTTGATGTTACAAAACATTGGCAACCTGTATTTTTAGCTCATGGATGACGTAGTCATGCCATGAGGTTTTGTTGTGGGTCTGAATTTCCGTCACTCACTCAGGGATCACTCATTCGTTCACTCACTCACTTGATTCTGATTAATTTATTCATTAAACTTTCCCCCGGTCCCTCCCCTGGTAAGTATTGCTTTTGTCTCCATCGTCTTCTTGGTCCAACGTTTGCAAATTTCAGGGTGTAGTACAAAAATGGAGAATTTTGCTCTGCAGATATTGTTTATGTGTTTAATGTTCATGGCGTTGGTTTTTCGTTTCAATTTTCCAACTCAATAAAGGTCTATTTTGTTTAAGGATCAGTGATCAGATAAAGTTGATAAGATGAAGAACACGAGCTGCGAGAATTGAACTTTGAAATCTTCAGAGCAGCGAAAATGAACTTCGAGATATTGCAAAAGCAACCGTAAAGCTTATCACTGTGCAGTACCTGGGGTAGTAGTAATCGAGAATTTTTGCCACAATATGATGGCAGAAGGAAGAATGAAGAAAATCGGCAAAAAAAGGAAACAGGAGAAAGACTTTCTAGCCAAAAAACCAAATTCTTGCAAGCAACGCATTTGATTTATGAGCAACGTACATGTATGATCAATTTAAGCAGGTACATAATGAAGTATTTTTGAAGACGCTCTTTTCATGGAGAACGCTCGATTGCAAGTATGATCTTGTTTAGAAAGGCTATATCCCTTGGCTTAAACAATCAGTATAACACTTTGTCAACATTTGACAAAAACACAAGGACCACAAGCATGCAAATATTTTTGTCTGTGAAGGTATAATTTGGTCTGACAAGCAGTTATAACAGCTAATCTGTTCGAACAACAAAATGTTTGGAAAATCAAGTTAATTGTAGCACAAAGCATAAATAGATGGATTGAATATCTCACCTTACAAAGCAAACGTTTTGTGCTGGACCCCGAATGGCTCAAAAACATTGTCACTGTAAAGCATGAGTAATTTCACTCAGGACTTTCACAAAATATTGTGTTGTTATCTCACATTCAGAATAGTCGGAAATTTTATTACGACTAAAAACGTTTATAAAACTAATTTGAAATGTGCCGTTGACCAGTAAGAAACTTTAACTTGCCTGTTACACTTCTTAACGAAGCAATGACATTTGAATATTATTTTTATAGTCCGTGTACACATTTGCATATGTGTGCTCCATCGCCAGTCCAAATTACTTACGTCTGTCAATTTCGTCTAATGTAATGCTTCTAACGCCTGTAAATAAACTTGCGTATTTTTACGGGAAATATTAACGCATAAACTGTTCTTTTACCAAGGGGTGTGTCAGAAAAGGATGTGCTCCCACAAAACACAAACGAATGTACAGGTTTCTTGCACATATCTTTTTAGAAAATAAAGTTGTTGTAAATTCAAAGTATTGTTATGTTCCTCAGCCATGAGCTGGCTCATAGGAGCCTTTGATTTAGCAGAAAATTGTGCCCAGAGATGTTTTTAGAGGTAAATAAATTGAAAACCACCACAGAATGAACTTTTTATTTTTTTATCAGCATTGGTATTGTTTTGTAATATTAACTTTTATTGAAGGCAGACGCTCAAATGTGAGGGGAAAAGAAATCAAGTTCATGGGTTGATCTCAAAACTGAGAGAAAGTTGTATAAAACCTTTCAAGAAAATGCCAAAGAACTGGCATGCTTTGCGCTTCATTTAGGGTGGAAGTTATCTAAAAATGGCCACTTTTTCATAACATCATCAGTTTCAATTCAAACAATATAAAAATATATCTTACTGGAAAGCTGATGAGCCGGAGGTTATTACTATAAAGTATAAATAATTTATTAGTAACTGGATATTGGTCGAACCGTG
>OX419336.1:14515978-14523478 GCA_948470475.1 Galaxea fascicularis | reverse complement strand
TACAAATATACCTTAAAAAGCAAGCTACAAAACAATCTGGGAAAACAGGAAACAGCATTATAAGTGTAAAATGATATAAGGAATGATAAAGCTGGCCAGCTTGTGTTGCAGAGACAATTATCTTGAATATATGTTACAGGTTAAATTTGATCTCAGGTCATTTTTTATTTAACCTAGGTCAAAATGACATTCCTTTGTCTCCTAACCCTAATTATTCATGAGAAGACAAAGGAATTTTATTTTGACCTAGGTTAAATCAAAAATGACCTGAGATCAAATTTAACTTGTAACATATACAAGCTGTTGTATTGTGATCACCTCTACAAAGAACAGAGCCAATGAACTGTTTTGTTCTCAGTTAGGGTCCAGTTATAACTACACAGGCCAACAAAAATGTTTATTTTAACACCCGTAAGTGTTGTGGTAATTGCAAGAATGATTTCAATTGAGAAAAATGAATATGGTACATATTAATACTCTTCACGTACCTTAATATTTAAACTGTTCAAAACCTTATTGGTTAATCTTTTTCCCATCTGTTTGGAAAGTGAGCGATATAAGCGCTGTCACTGTCTCTAAACTGAATAAAAATACATTTTTGTAAAATGTTGGTTAGGGGTACAGCGACGAGTATTTCAGGTTCTCTTAGAGCTTTCACTACTGCAACATGAAACCCTGTAGCTTTGGTCACTGGATCTCTTACTAACGACGGCTGAGAAGGTTCCCTTGGCAATTCTGTAATCATTGCAAAGTTTGATGTTGTTCCACAACTTTGGCCATCACAATCTGTATTTGCGCAAAAGTGGTGTTGAAAATAGAACTTCACTTGTCCAAAAAGGAAAACATCGTTGTCCTTGTACAATACAGTGTACGAATTTCTGCTGACCACTCGTTTGTATTCTGCACTGTGATATATACTAGTGGCTATACGAATTCTTTGAAACATTTTCACGGTGGTTGAACATGGAGCATAGTTCAAGGTCTTAAATAACGCTGCAGTTTCAGATCCGGTCATGTCATAGTACTTAAATGAACCAATTGCATATATTCCTTTTTGTAGAATGGTTTCATTGGTCCCTGAACTGTACCTCTGTAATTTTTTATAGAATTGTTTTGCTTTTTCAGTACTGTTTTCAATGTCTTTTTCCAAACTTGGAAGTTTCTGGATGATCGACACAGCAGTCACCAACTGAAACTGGACATTTTGTGTTCCATGCAGGAGTTTTAAAAGAAAGCCATTTTTATCTTCGAAATGAAAACAACTGTGTGTCCACAGCGGTCCCAAAGCTCTCACATTATCAACAAGATGTACTAAATAATGTACATTAGCTGTTTCGTATCTTTCCCCGTACAATGTGCCCACCATAAAGCAAAAATGAAATAGCATTTTTTCAGCATGCAACAGTTGTTCCTCCGTTATGATGTCTTGGAGCAAAATAAATATTGACTCGCTCAGAAGCGCAAAATGTTGAAAATAATCGTCTGGAAGAATTCCATACAGTACTGGAAGACCACAAAATAATAGAAAAGACCGCAGTTCAGATGCCTTGTAGTACTTTAAGTTGGTTTCTAATGCCCTCGGGCATCGAGAAATGTCGTTAGAATATTTTATTTGCTCCAGTCTCTGATCGACTTCTTTGATATGATTTGAGATGTTGAATGGTGCAGTCGAGTGCTCTTTTGAAAACCATAATCGTAGGAGCATTTTGACAATTCCCAGTAAGACACAGTGCATGTAATCTATAGCAGTACCTTCCATTATGTCATAGTACTTTAAAGCAGCAAGCCAGCATGGGCCTTTAACACCATTTACAGGCTTTCCACTATTGACAGCTTCTTTTGCACCTTCCATAAAACCCGCAGATGTCCTTTTTTCACCTTTGATGTCATCTACATTAAATGGAAAAGCATGCATGTGCCCCCTTGCAGACGTTTTAACAGTTCTTCCTGGGGATTTGCATTTACAACAGCCATAAAACCCATTGTACTGTACTGTATTACAAACTAAACATTTTGCTGGCAAGTCACACGTTCCACAAATAACAACAACTTTTGATGTGAATGAAGCGATTGCTTCATCAGGGCTGGTCACCGTGACACCCTCTCTTTCTAGTTTGCTCAAGCCTTGATAAAAAGGTGCAAAATAAGTCAACATCTGTGGTTTGTTGGAGCCAAACCATAGAGCAGCAAAAAGCATGTTTTCTCTGCGTATTCTCTTGTTATAGGGTAACTCGTTGATAATAAAATAAAGGGGCCATAGTGAATGTTGGTTTGCACAAATAATTCGACGCGGTTGGGTTGTTAACACTCTTTTTCTCATGTATTTCTGCATTCACTTGTTTACAGCATCATGGCGAGCGATTTCACAACATTGTCACTACCGGTGAAAACTAAAGAAAAATAAAGTACAATACAAATAAACTAAAAGAAAAGGCGAAAGACAAACTAAAGGTGCAAAGAAACTTACATTTTGTGCGGATTTAAGCGACAACTTGTTTATATACTGCAAAGATTCTCAACACACATTCAAGCACGTGCTTCGCTGAAATTTCACTAAGATCACATGATCAAAACAATCTCTACCTTATGTTACGGTCACGAAGTGTGAAATAAAATAAGACGTAAAACAAAGTCAAGTCCAAGTTTGTTCATTTTGAAACTAAACAGTGAAAATGAGGATGATTTGAATAAGGGCACTCCATCAGTGTTCCAAGTCAGGGAGATGTTATTGGGGTTACTCAGTATCCCATTGTTTTCAAATAGAGACTTGTTTATGTGGCCATCATATATGTCACTGATTTTTCCAGGCTGACGAGTCTGCCTGAATCTATATTGAAGATCATCAAAAAAGTTTTCTCTGGCAAAAAAGCTTTGTATTTGCTTAGCTATGGGAACTTCAATAAAGAATGATGTGGCTCTGTGCTTCGTTAAGTCCAGTTGGCAAAGGTCGTTTGGACACAACCTGTGCTCAATTCCATCATTGAGAAGAAGCAGACATTTTGAACAGTATTTATGACAACTAATTGGGCTTTTTAAATGGTGGAAGTACTTCATGAAGTTGTGGAATGATTGTAAGCCAGGGTGAACCTCGGCACAATGTATGCTGATCAAGGTTAAAAGATCGGCCATGGCTTCCCCAGACAAATGATACTGAGTGCAGTATGTTATGATAAGAAGCATACTGACACCCACGGTAACAGTAGCTCCAGGGTATATAAGTCTGTCCGGATCGTTTTGTTCCTCATGAACTGGTTCCATACTTTCAAAATCACTCAGTGCTGTAAGATCAGTGTCTTGAGGGCCGGTGACGAAATTGACGAGGTCACTCTCTGGTGTCATCAATTCTCTTTCTATGGTGGACAGTTCTTCAGAAAAGTAGTCTTTCATGTCGGCTACCACTTGTTCATACCAATTGTTCTTGCTTTCATTGCCATCTTCTGTTACTTTGCTGCTTGATAAGTCTTTTATCATTTCCAAGTACATTTCACCCCGATCAGTCAATTCATGGAAGGTCTCACAAAATTCGGGGTCACCTTCAGGCAAAAATTTTACAAAAGATTCATCTGTTGATGTTGTTTTGCCCTCTCCTCTCTGAGAATCGCCTGAAGGATCCTCCAAAGGAGGTCCAGATGGTTGTGAGACGGAGCTTTCAGCTTCTACTTCTCTGTACTCAGTGGTTATTAACTGCACTTGGTCGTCAATTTGGTCTTGAGACGAAGCAAATGTTTCAGCTATTTCGGAATGATAATTTAATCCCCTCTGGATGAACTCCAACTCTTCATCATTGGAACTAGTTAAGGTAGTTTCCGATAAGGTGGGCTTAGTTTTTTTGACAGATCCTTTTGGACGTCCTCTGTGCTTGGGCATTATTAGTGGGTCTGTATTTACCGAGTTTAACCGTTGCTGCTCCTTATCTTACAAGTTAACTGATATCGAGAAATGTAGAGAAAGCGAATTGACCCTTCCTTTGAAATCGACCCTCCCTTGATATAAAGATACATGTCAATCTATGAACTGACAGCACTGGCAATCTCATATCTCAATCAGAATACGTTAAGCACTAAAAGCGCAAGGATTTTCCTAATTGTAGTCGGTACCGCTTTTGCTGTGAGGATCTTCGGGACATAACTCTATTTTACGATTACAAACTGCATTGAGATATGTCTTCATCAGCAAGAGAAAACCAGCAGTGGGTCTTGGTCTTTTGCAAAGAAGACGAATCATATACAGCTGTACAAAAAAACAAGATCAATGGTTTGCCTGAGACAGGGAAGGAGCTTCTCGCTGAGTTGGAATACTTCGATCCAATTCTTTCCAAAGATGTATCAAAGAAGTGGCTTGTTACCGTTATAGAAACAGGTAAAGTGCTCTTAGCGTCATTTTGAATCTGTCAAACCAGCAAGTGCACTGGTTCTGGTGTTATTATTACTATATTCCTACGGGTAGGTTTTACGCGGGAAAAATCGTTGCGAAACAGTTACCCAATAATATATGACTTTTTAGTTGCGCATCTTGGAATACATGAAATGCAACTTACAGAAGTGTACACATGAACACTTAAAACACAGCAGCAACTCTTACGATCGAAAACAAAGTTAGCTGTCACTTCAGACAGATTTGATAAGTTCACATCAAAGTGTTCAAAGAGTGTCTTTGGATTTATTCCTATTTTAACTAAAAACTCTGAAATTGATTACGACTACCGGTATATTGCTCTCAGTTCATTTCATAGGCAATCATACAATCACGCATTATGTAACCACTAAAAACTCTAAGTATCAGTGTATAAATATGAATTGGTCTCCAGTTCTTTTGAAGAGAAAAGATAACCTAACAGGAGCACTCCATAACAACTTACTTGGCTTTAGTCGTTATAGTTCCTGTTGTATTAAATGTTATGCAGGGACTGAAAAAGAAATGAAAAAGAGAGTTCCTGAGTTTGCTGCACGCCTGAAACAAGCAAAAGAAAAAAACAGTCTCAATGAACCAAGAAAGAGGAGGCCTACAGAAAAAGTTCTGGAGCAGATTGAGAATTTGCAAAACCATGTAACGTTAGGGGAGGAAGAAGAAAGAAAAAAGAGTTTTAAATCGAAGAAAAAAGTAAAAGAGACTGACGTCGGTGGGGAAAAAGAAAATGCAAGCAAATATCACAATGATAAAACCCTTTCCAAGGAAGACACTAGTAAGAGCCTCGTCACAGGAATGGAAAAAAATAAATCAACCAAAAGGAAAGCAACCGCAAATGTGGGAGAGGAAAAACAAACCAAGAAAGCAAAAAAGGCTAAGCGGTCCAATGAAACTGATGCCAAAATAAAAGCGTCAAAAGAGGCAGCTATGAAGTTTTTTACTGACATTGAACCAGAAGTGACAGAAGTGGATGTGAGGCAAACGGCACACCTAGAGCGTTCCAGTTTTACACGAAAGGAGAAAGGCAGAATGTTCCGCCAGATGCTGAACAGGGAATACCCTGAATTCTCAGATGACCCAGACCCAGCTAACAATCTGGCATCAGATAATCGACCAGCTCCCCTGGCACCAAATAATCCACCAACTTCGCATCTGGCGCCAATAAATAACTCATCAGCTGATCATCTGGCACCACATCATCCACCTCCTAATTATCTGGTACCAAATATGCCTCAGTCTGAAAGCTCCAAGGTCCCCACTTCACCCAAACTACCAGCCACAAATACAATCATGCCCGGTCCTAGCCGAGCCAAATCACCTTCCAACCACCCTACAAGTATACTGCACAACAATATTGCACAATACAGCACACTCCTGAGACCTGAATTGGTGTCCCAGCTAGTCACTGCCTTGCAAACTGTGAATTCCCCTGACGTTGCCACAGTGGTTGAAGACACTGGAGAAACTGGAAGTCCCCCTGAGGAGATGGATCTCAGAAATGAGCATGAGGAAATTGAAACAGGATGCCAAAAGTGCAAGCCTATTATTGACCACCTTAAACAAGAAGTTAGTGAACTTCGTGGTCATCAAATACCTGGTGAGTTAGCAGAAGTGCCCTATTTCTTTGGTATAATGGTAATCAGGAAAGCAAATTGACAAAGCTCAAAGTCCTCATATTAAACACTAGGAAGAAGGAAACTTGAAATTTTTACACTACCAATGGCAGCAATGCTGTTGCAATTCAGAATAGCTTGCCAGGAAAGATGTATTTCACCATGACCTGTACATAGGGAGTATGTTGGCCGATTCAGTTTTCCGATGAATGTTTGTCACATTTTATGCACATACATGTATTCTTTATCAATCACTTTTGTTGTAGTGTGAAGATGAATATTTAGCACCTTGTCTCCTTTTTTTCTGACATTTCTGTTCTAATTCGATAGATTCCTCATCAGAGATTGTTTGTTTCCTGGAGAAACTTCTGTTTGTGTTAAAGAATGGAAACCAAGTAAGACGACCTACTTAATACAATAGCATGCTGATAACGTGCCACGTACATGTCTTTTTGGTGGAATATAGTTACAAGAACATAATTATACCGAGCTTCAGTAAACAAGTTTTCAGTCTGCTTCTCACCATGGCGATGTTTTCTCCCTCCTCAGGAAATACAAGTGCCATCCACATTTCATGGCTCTCCACATGTACAACAAGGGAACTAGGAAAAAGTGTGAGTATTAGTCAGAAGTATGCAATCATAGGGTTAAACATTTTATGTTTCCAGTTAACAGGTACAGTCACACAATTATAAGCAGAATTCTTCATATAATCGTTGTTGCCGCAGTTTTTGAGAGGTGGTGCCAATTTGCAGTGCACTCGTTGTCGTTCTCGTGTAATGGCGTACGCTGAGCCATGTGTTGAATCGATCAAAGCTTCCATTGTACTTCCATTTGCAGACTCAGCCGGGGAAAGTAACGATAATCTTGCCCAAAAACTTTAAGCTTTTGCTATAATCCCATAAAGGCAATGAGAATTGCCACATTTAGCAGCAAAGTGACCAAATTCACCCTGTGCATGATCCGCGGATGAGTAGAATTCACTGTTCGATGTGAAGCAGTCAATGAAAGTTATTGTCTTCTCTCGGAAAGCTGAAGAAAATCCATTACTCGTGGAAGGCTATCATGCTCGTTAAGTTAATTTTCCAATGATTATCTTGTCTTAAGTTTCGCTCAAGGCGAGGGAATTGTTTGAAGACGAAACAGATAACAAAAGAGCGGCCATCTTTCACACTCCCTCGTGGACAAGACAACGAATGCAAAACAAGAACACTCTGTTGACAATAGAAGAGCAATTCCTATTGGCCTAATTTGTCTTCTTTGAGTAGATAACCAATGAAATTGCTACTGAAAAAACTGAATAATAACTGAATAACTGAATAAATGTGAATAGAAAAAAAATGATAAAGTAACCACACATTTTCTTTTTTGTCATAGGGAATGACCCCTCTTATACCAGATTTAGGGGTATTTATACCAACGGTTACACTGGGGGCTATTTTGGATCAAAGCAATAAAGACCCAAACAACCTTTTCCACA
>OX419336.1:14495978-14503478 GCA_948470475.1 Galaxea fascicularis | reverse complement strand
ATTGAAGCTAATGTAGTAATCGACGAGACCTCAACAAGCGGTCTATTCAACCATTTTTTGGCAGGATCTACGGTTCCTATTTTATGTGTGGATGAAGCATATTCACTACTGAACAAACTGACATCCAACACAAAGTCTACCTCTCAAACACACCTCTCAATGGAGAGGCTGTGCAAGTGTTATGATGGAGATTTTTGGTTCGTGTTGAAGGGCAACAAGGGGAAACGAGTGGGGGTGCCTTCAGCCAAACTAGCAATGCTAGCCTTTACCACACCACACCAGTTCTTGGAAAATGTGTGGCTAAAGATCATGAGTGCAAAGAATGGCCTGTCAGATAGAATACTCCTTTTCTATCAAAAACGAGAGGGAGAAATCGATCTTGAAGAGATGTCAATGCAGTGCGAGTTACTAACAGACTATAACGTGAAATCTTTCAGCGATGTGTTTGAGAAAATTTACATCGAACACAATGGCCAGGTACCTGTGCAGTACAGACTCAATGCCAGTGCCAAAGAGTTGTTTTTTAAATGCTCAAAACCAATAGAGGATGCACCATTGAGCCAAGGAGCTGTTACAGGTGGCAGCATAGTTTGTGCACCAAATTCCAAGAAGACAAAGAACACTTTGAGAATGGCTTTGAACATGCATATCCTTTATCATCGCCTTTCAAAAGCACTGGCCTTGGAGAGTGGTCCTACACCCCTACAAATTAATGCATCTACCATGCAGATGGCAATTGCACTAGTGGAAGCTCTTGAAACAATTAAAGGAATTTCAGAAATTGTGAGTAGTGAGCCTTCCTTAATATTCAATATATCATTTCAATGCAATTATTAGTTTTATAAATCAAAGTTTTAAAAAATAGCTATTGAAAATATGCCATGTTTCCTGATAATGCCCATACCCCTCCCCCACATAGGCCTTTTTTGGTTTAAACTCCCTCCTTCTCCCATCTCCTGGGATTTCCAATTTAAGTAAGTCCTCAAAGGGGGTATCTTTTTTTGCAAAAATACCCCCTTTAAGAACACAATGGCCAGGTACCTGTGCAGTACAGAAAATAAAAGCAAGATTTTCTATTTTGTTTTTATCTGATCAAAAGTAAGGGTCACAGGCAGTAGCTGTCAGAAGGAAACTCTGGGTCTTAAATTTAACATTGTGAATTCCTCATCTCCTTCAAATGTGCTTGGGATTTAAACAAAGCCCAACAATGAAGCTTTGTTAAAGACAATTCATCGCATCGCACCGGTATCGCGGAGGTCACGGGTTCAAATCCCGTTGAAGCCCTGATTTTTTCAGGCTTCTTCTTTCCAGTTGCTTAAATTGGAAAATTTACTGCGATGATCACTCTTCACTTGCATCTACAACCGCAGTACAAATATGAATTATCTCATATATACTTCACATCACTTCACTGTGCGGGAAGATATGAACTCAATAAATTGACCTCGCTCCCAATGTGTGGCTTCATAGCTCAGTTGGTAGAGCATCGCACCGGTATCGCGGAGGTCACGGGTTCAAATCCCGTTGAAGCCCTGATTTTTTCAGGCTTCTTCTTTCCAGTTGCTTAAATTGGAAAATTTACTGCGATGATCACTCTTCACTTGCATCTACAACCGCAGTACAAATATGAATTATCTCATATATACTTCACATCACTTCACTGTGCGGGAAGATATGAACTCAATAAATTGACCTCGCTCCCAATGTGTGGCTTCATAGCTCAGTTGGTAGAGCATCGCACCGGTATCGCGGAGGTCACGGGTTCAAATCCCGTTGAAGCCCTGATTTTTTCAGGCTTCTTCTTTCCAGTTGCTTAAATTGGAAAATTTACTGCGATGATCACTCTTCACTTGCATCTACAACCGCAGTACAAATATGAATTATCTCATATATACTTCACATCACTTCACTGTGCGGGAAGATATGAACTCAATAAATTGACCTCGCTCCCAATGTGTGGCTTCATAGCTCAGTTGGTAGAGCATCGCACCGGTATCGCGGAGGTCACGGGTTCAAATCCCGTTGAAGCCCTGATTTTTTCAGGCTTCTTCTTTCCAGTTGCTTAAATTGGAAAATTTACTGCGATGATCACTCTTCACTTGCATCTACAACCGCAGTACAAATATGAATTATCTCATATATACTTCACATCACTTCACTGTGCGGGAAGATATGAACTCAATAAATTGACCTCGCTCCCAATGTGTGGCTTCATAGCTCAGTTGGTAGAGCATCGCACCGGTATCGCGGAGGTCACGGGTTCAAATCCCGTTGAAGCCCTGATTTTTTCAGGCTTCTTCTTTCCAGTTGCTTAAATTGGAAAATTTACTGCGATGATCACTCTTCACTTGCATCTACAACCGCAGTACAAATATGAATTATCTCATATATACTTCACATCACTTCACTGTGCGGGAAGATATGAACTCAATAAATTGACCTCGCTCCCAATGTGTGGCTTCATAGCTCAGTTGGTAGAGCATCGCACCGGTATCGCGGAGGTCACGGGTTCAAATCCCGTTGAAGCCCTGATTTTTTCAGGCTTCTTCTTTCCAGTTGCTTAAATTGGAAAATTTACTGCGATGATCACTCTTCACTTGCATCTACAACCGCAGTACAAATATGAATTATCTCATATATACTTCACATCACTTCACTGTGCGGGAAGATATGAACTCAATAAATTGACCTCGCTCCCAATGTGTGGCTTCATAGCTCAGTTGGTAGAGCATCGCACCGGTATCGCGGAGGTCACAGGTTCAAATCCCGTTGAAGCCCTGATTTCTTCAGGCTTCTTCTTTCCAGTTGCTTAAATTGGAAAATTTACTGCGATGATCACTCTTCACTTGCATCTACAACCGCAGTACAAATATGAATTATCTCATATATACTTCACATCACTTCACTGTGCGGGAAGATATGAACTCAATAAATTGACCTCGCTCCCAATGTGTGGCTTCATAGCTCAGTTGGTAGAGCATCGCACCGGTATCGCGGAGGTCACGGGTTCAAATCCCGTTGAAGCCCTGATTTTTTCAGGCTTCTTCTTTCCAGTTGCTTAAATTGGAAAATTTACTGCGATGATCACTCTTCACTTGCATCTACAACCGCAGTACAAATATGAATTATCTCATATATACTTCACAAAGACAATTCATGGTACACAAGTAGCATTTTGTATGGAAATGGATGTACCAAATAATACTGTGCAGACTAGTACCCATGGAGGCATCGCTAGGATTGTTTAATGCATGCATACACTTGTGGACATACAGTAATGATTACCGGTAGGCCACCATTGATACTTAATGTGCATTTGCCTAAATTTTGATTGATTCCTTATTATTATTCTCGCCTGTGGTTTATCTGCAAGGTAATTTATTTCCTGTGCTTTATTTCCAGTCATGCAGTCTGAAGACATCTTTTCAATCAGTAAAGGTGGGAGTCTCTTTTGACGATCTCAAGAAAAGAGTCCTCTGTTTGCCTGGGCCTTTTACTACTGTAAGGCGATTAGTGAGGAGCTTTTCATCAACAAGAAGACCATCTTCTCATGTTGCTCAAGAGGTCATGGTCAAGCTACAAGCTTCTGGTGTCGGCAATGTTGCTCATATCAGCAAACAATGTGTGTTTTTTAAGGAATTACCAGATGTTGTTAATTCCATCCAGGTGGCTGCATGTGGAGTTACTCCAGAGGAATACAAAACAGCTTTTCTAAGTCCAGATGATAAGTTGATGACTGCCCAACAGGAAGTTATTATGAGTGCCCATCCTAAGAGGCAAACTGTTGAAGATTATGTAGAGAAGGAGTCACCACAAACAGAATAAATGTACTTCCAATTATAACATTTTTGCAATGTACATACAAGTACATTGGCCTATGATGTATATTTGTGGCAAGTGATAAAGTTTTGGAATATTGTTGTAATACATTGAGTAAAGAACTTTTGTTAGGTCAAATTTCTACTATGTTGATGTTAAGGTTATGGTGTGGCATTTTAAATTAATGCAAAGTCACTTACAGATGTTAAGATTTTATATTTCTTATTGAAGTTTATTCTGTCATAGATAAATATATGCTATTATAATAATTATTGCACTTTACAAAGTGCCCAATGGAGGTTGTCCAGGTCGTTTTCATGATTTCTTCATTTATTATTAACTTATATTCTTTGCATTCCAGTAGTTCTGTTAGGTTATCCCATAATAATTAATTGTGAAGAGTACTGGTAGTGTATTCAAATATGCTGAGCATATTACATGGCTGTGTGGAGATACAAAAATGTCTCTTCAAGTGGAATACACGTATGTTGCCGTATGTTATATAATAAATTAAATTATTATATAAACAGCAGTGAAATACCAGGTTCATGGAAAAACATTTTATCTTATCGTGTGAAGATATCATGTAACCATCACATGTGAAAATATCACCATTGCTATGGTTAGACGTTATGTTTGATATACATGTAGAGGTGAATAATGGAGTTGTATGAATTAATTAATTTTTAATTAATTCTAGGCCAGTTCTATCTATCAAACATTCTTTATATGATTGGCTATATTCAATCCTCACGCAAGACAGTTTGTTAACTTTTTCAGCCAAGGTACTCAAAACAGAATATAAGAAGTAACCCTGTCACTCCCAGGAATTACCAGCATATGAATTCTCCTTACAGTTTAATACACTGTCAAGCAAACTGGTAATGACAATAATTATTAAGAAAATTACCAATGAGGGGATAGTGTCTTCATACAACATCTATTCCTTGAGAAAAGTCAACAAAGGTGTGTATGGTTATCAACTAGCATAATTAGTTTTCAGATCTTGGGACAATTTGACACACGTTTCCTTTTATGCTTCAGTGTTTCCCTGTAAGTAGTTTTCATATTTGACTTTTGATTAACACAACGTACACTGTACTAACATACTGGTATAAAACAATTATGGCTGATACTGGCTCAATTTCACTGGTTTTCTGTAACAAAAATCTCTATAAGGTAGAGTTACATGTATATTAGGGAATCATCTTATTTGCATTTTCTTAAACAAAGCACTTAAAATTTCTTGATCTTGTCTTAGCCTATCCACTCTTCCAGATATGTATTTCAGCGAACGGACTTCCGTAGAAGACAATTTCAGCTGAGCTTTGAAATTACATACTTTTTGGTAAATCTGATATATAAGTTCATAGTTAACACTTTCTCCAGGATTGCAATCCACTAGATCAAAAATTTGCTGTAACACAAAACATTCATAATCTGACCAGTTTTCTGAAGGTAGGTTAACTCCTTTTTGTTCCATGTATTCTTTGGATGTTTTGGGGGTTTGGTCATGTTTCCGCCGTTTTCGTTGGCCTTCCATCATTGATACTTGAGGTTTTCTTTTACCATGAGGGTTTGCACAGTTGAAGCATTTGCAATTATCACCACAGCCCTTCAGTTGCTGGTAGCATTTACAACGTGACTTAAACTCATTACAAAACATTCTCTCCTTGTTCGTAGAATGCCCACGTCCACAACAACATGGTGGTGTGTCCTCAGATGGTTTGTTTCCCATTTTTGGGACCACATTGAGGGCTTCCTCACTGCTCTTTGTCATATTCCATGTTGCTACAGCATCATAATGACCACTGCATGATTGATGATATGCCACATAAATTGGGACAGTTGAAAGAGCATCCACCCTAGGAACAAGAGGAAGGACAGGGCAGTCACATATGGTTGTAAATAAGATAATCGGGCACCTTAAAATGTTAGAAAGTGCTAGAGGAACACTATTTCCAAGTTCACAGTCAAAATAACCAGGCTCCAGGAAATTCTTAGCAATGTCTTCATACAAGCTCTGTTCTGAATTTGTAAGAAAACCTATATACTCTCCACTGTCATCTCCAAGCCATTCTTGAACCACAAGTGACCTCAGTAAACTAATTCTGTGCTCTGTGCTTTGCCCTGCAGACAGCTTCAACTCATGAAGGTGTTCACAAAGGGATGAATTACTGTTATCTAACAAAAATTGTTCCAGCCCATATGAAATAGATGCAAAGCAACAGTTTCCATCACCACTAATAGGGATTCTTGTGAAGCCATAGTTATCTAAAATTCCATCCAACTTATCATACACAGAATCACTTGACTGTGCACTGACTGATGTAAATTTACTAAGAATGGCATGTGCATTAATCCAAACCCTTTTGTCACTCTTTATTGGGGCCTTGCTTTTTTCAAAAGTGGTTTCTGTGATGGCCTTCATTACTTCTGCTCGTTTGGCGATATTGATTATGTCATTTGCAGAAATTATTTCATCATCTGAGGTGTCTGATATTTCATCGTCATCAGAAGGACAAGAATCATAATTCGGTACATCATCTTCAGAAGCACAGTTTGCTTCCAACAACTGTTTGTCAAGTTGTTTAGATACACCACAAATTCCAAATCGCTCTCCTGTCATCACTCCCCCATTTTCAATGTGATTTTTAAACCATTCTGATACAGGAGTTATGACCTTCATTCCTCTTTTACATTTACCATTAACATGTGGCCTCGTTTCCATGTGAAGGTAAAAGATAAAGCTTAATAGTGCTACAGCCAAGCATATTCCAACACGGTTTTTCTTCATCCACTTTCTAATCTTCTTGTGGAGACTTTCATTTCTATTTGTCCCAATCCCTGCAGGAATATGTGACAAGCATCCTTTATTAACATGCAGGTTGATTAAGGTTTCAGCCTCTTTAACAGCAGCATCAGGAAAAACTCTCTCCTCACCAACCAATTGTGTCTTCCATTTAGCAATAAATTTTACCATGTTTGACTCTATGGTCTTAGGACAGGGAGTAGATTTTTTTCTTTTATTGCCAATATCATCTTGTTGTCGAAAGCAAAGTGTCAAGTCCTTCAGTAGAGTCCTCCTTGCTTTTTTTACCACACTCCCAGACCGCTTGGGTATTTTCTGGACAATGCGCTGAATTGCATGAAATACATCAAGTTTCACATTAATGCATTCTCCAAAAATTCCTTGTAGTTTTTTCCGTACAGTGCAGCAGTTGTCTACTACACAACCCTCTAGGTAACTTTCAGCCAACCTAAGTTTAAGTCCTTGAAGAAGTCCTTTAACTTTGTCAAGGGATGTTCCTTTGGTAAGTTGCCAACCTAAAATTTCACTCTTTTCATTCATGACAATGAAAAGGGAGTCAAACATTTTCTTCCAGACTTTGTGTTCCCAGTAACCTACATTTGCAGAGGCTTTAAAGGTATGGTCACAAGAAATCCATTTTCCACATTTTACACTTATATGTTGCCAGTACATTTCTTCAGTCTCCAAGAATGACCTCAGAAAAATCCGAGTTATTAGCTTTTGTCCAGGAAACCTTTTATTGATTTCAAAACACGGTATTCCTGAACTCTGTCTGATTGGTGTGTGGTGTCCTTTATGCAAATTAATGAGCAATCGTTCAATATCTGTTATACTTATTCCACTCTGAATAGTTATAGAAACATAATCAT
>OX419336.1:14485978-14490978 GCA_948470475.1 Galaxea fascicularis | reverse complement strand
GCTTCCAGTAGGTCCAAATCTTGAGAGTAGAGATGAGTTGGATTATTTCCTCCCTTCCACTGAGGATCAATAGTAGCTCGTTCGCAAGCGCCGTTCCACAATTTTGCAACACAAGACCTACTAAGCTTGAAATGATCAGCGACAGAACTCACTGATCCTGGAAAGTATCCTGTGAGTATGTCACCACCATTTGGTATCATGTGATCAATCACCAATCGTCGAAAGTCGGCATCTATCGCCCGTCCCGAAACTAGAATCCTTCCTTTTTTTGACACAGAATAATTCATATCTTCTTTCCACAAGGCACACTGCACACAGATGACGCTGTCAAAAAGTTAATCACATGGTGCTTTCTAATGTACCACGTGATTGGTTTGAAACAAACTCGCGGCATCAGAAACGTTACTCTGAAGGTGGCAAAAAAATTCGTGGGTGTCGCGGTCTACTGGGAAGAGTAGTATTTTAACTGACTTGTCGGTCTTCTTCAGGGTGAATGAAGAAAAACCGTTATACAAAATTTCTATTACTCCACTGAAATACGAAAGTGCGCGCTATGACTTCAACTGTAAATAACCGTAACAATTCAAACATAAGTAACATCCGCACATGCCAAAGGAGAACATACGCACGTGCAAAAGGATAGCATGTGAACGGAGAGTATATGAATTATGCTTAAAATAAAAGGGAAATAAGTGTAAAAATAAGGGGAAATAGCAGATAAATTATCCAGTAAAGTATGTAATAGGTAATTCTGTATTAGAAACAGAATTTTACTTTCGGCTACGTTCCCCTCTGTTCTGGCTAAAAAAGAAGTCACTCTTGTTAAGCCCATCCAGTTTCAAGGATCGGAACCAATGTGCCCATTGTCCTTCCTTAGCAAGCAGATCGTCTTTTGCACTAACTTTATCACATCTACATCACATCACATCTACTACTTGCACATTTATGAGTTCCTCGGGTACCCTCAGTTTTCCGATCAAGAGGTCGTAATTTAGCGCGAACTAGATAGTCTCTCAAGCTCTTAGGGCAACGAAACGCCATCATGGCTAAATCTTAAATGGCCCGCTTACACCTATCGGATATGTGTAAAAGGGGATGCAACTCTCTTAATTTTCCCCCAATATTAGGCAGACCCGGGTGACACGTGACCACAAATGGTAATCTCTTGCTAGTTGTACTCCCTTGCCTAGGTGCAAGTAGCTTTCCCCATTCTAATACCTGAACGTTATGTATTTGATCCTGCACAAATTTTTCTTTATAACCCCTATTAACTAAATGCTTTTGAAGATCAGCTGCCCTGTTCTCAAACACAGCAGACGTAGAACAAATACGTCTGAGCCTAAGGGCCTGTGCATATGGAATACTTTGTTTAACCCCCTTAGGATGACATGAGGTATGGAACAAGTACTGATGCTTATCAGTTGGCTTAGTGTATAAATCAGTTTCAATAACACCATTGTTGTTAATAACCCGCACATCAAGATAATTAATGTTCCATTTTGACCAGTCCCATGTAAACTTGATAGTGTCGTGTAACCGATTTATCCAGAAGTAACTGTTCCCCTGCTGTCCAGATCATGAAAATTTCATCAATGTACCTGAGCCAAAGATAGGGTTTTACTGGAGCTAAATCCAGTAACCGCGATTCTAGGTCATGCATAAATAATTAGCATATGCAGGCGCCATTCTTGTACCAATGGCTGTACCACGTTTTTGTAAAAAATGTTGACCATCAAATTCAAAGTTATTGTTCTTGAGAGCCAATTCTGCCAAGTCGACAATATGATCGGTAGGAATCTCTGGGTTAAATCTCTTGTTCAGAATTTTATGCATAGCTTCCAAACCTGCGTCGTGTGGAATGTTGGGATAAAGGCCAACGACGTCAATAGTGACCAGAATTGCTTCGTCTGAAAACCTCTCCATATCTTTAAGTTTGTGGCAAAAGTCATTGGTATCCTGAACATAAAATGGAATCTGAGGTACCAAAGATTTCAATTGATGATCTACAAAAGCAGATATTTTCTCTGCAGGTGTGTTGCAGCCAGATATAACCGGCCGTCCTGGACAATTTTTCTTATGGATTTCTCGCATCACTGTTAACCAATAAATACTGTAGAGTCGAATCACTAATATATCCATCACCATGAAGTCTACGAACCTTTTCATTAATTATCTCAATCATTTCCTCTGTTGGATCTTTTTTCAAAGGAATAGAGACGTCCTTATCATTCAGCTGCCTCATGGCTTCACCAACATACCTTGCCCTGTCCATAACCACTACAGCTGAACCCTTATCAGCCTGCTTTATAATGATATCATCATATCCTCTCAAATCATCCAATGCTTCCTGTTCCTCCTTAGATAAATTTCTTTGACAACGAACGCTCAAATCTTGCGAAAATATCTTCTTCTCCAGCAAATTCACATAAGTTTCTAATACCGCATCTTTGTTTCTCTCTGGACACCAAGTAGACCTTTTTCTTAACGCAGGTTTCTCTGAAAAGTCCCAATCTACACCGTCATCACCACAATAATACTCTTTTAAGCGCAGCAAACGTCTTACATAAATTTTGTATAATGGTTTTTCTTCATTCACCCTAAAGAAGACCGACAAGTCAGTCAAAATATAGGTGTTCACTATAAACGTATCTTGTCTTCATTTGTGTTTTATATATACTTTGCACAATGGAGAATCGGCTTTCCTTTTAATGCTTTATTTGAGAGCCACGCGTTTCAGCTTCTACCTTCATCAGGGGTCTTTGTTCTACATTTATATATATATAATGGTCATAATGGCCTGATAGACGTTAGTATTAAACTCATTGACAAAGTGGCAGAGGAGGCAAAGCTTCAAGACAAAGAGGGCCAGTGGGCGTACAGACTTAAGACTTTGCAGCCCCATGGACTCAATGAAAGTGACTTTTTCTTTAACCAAAACAGAGGGACAAGAGTCAGGAGACGTTAATTCATAATTTTTTTGACGCTCGCGCGGGTTTTACTAGCGCGAGCTCCAAAAAATTAAAATTTTGTATGCACTTAACTAGCGCGCGCAAGGCAATCTATCGGTTGTAACGGTTTTTTTATAGCGCGTGTCGCGTCATAACTTGTAAACTTGTATTTAGATGGCGTGCAACGTTTACAACGGCCATTCACCCTGAGGAAGGCCGGTCTATCCGGCCGAAATATAGGTGACAAACAAAAACAATCTTGTCTTCATTTATGTCAAACATATTTTTAGTAGGAAGTCAAAGGTACAATTATTGGATGTTTATGAGAAGAATTTATATATATATAATTATATATATATATAGATATAGACAGTGTAAAATTGGTCAACCAAACGACGGGCTCCCAGTAAGAGGATCCAAAGGATTCGATGTCTTCTTTAAAATTTATAACTGTATACTGGAAGATGAGGACAAAGACAAACTCTTGACTGTTCTGGCTTTAATGAACGACGTTTCGGCCGTTCGGCCTTCCTCAGGTTAAAAGTTAAAAACTAAAAATTATCTACAATGGTTGTGAGTTACAAAAGCAGAAACTTATATATCAAGCAAAAATATTAAAATTAGGGTTATGTAATAAAACAAAGGTCTAAATTACAAGGTGAACGAGTTACGTACATTGTAAGAGTTGAATACAAGTGGCAAGGAAGAAAATAAAGCCTAATTAATGTTTATTCTGCAGTAACAGGCTCCCCATTGAGGGCCTCTGAATGAATGTAATTAAGCAAAAATCATAACAGGATCCCAAGAAAGGGTCATTAAACCACAGTAATAACCTCCCTTCCAAAAGCCCCTGAATGAAAAGCCGACGACAAACACAACAGAATCCCTAAAAAGAGTTCCTGAACCCAGAAATAAAATAAACTAACAACTTCGTCCATGGCGATAATGGCTTAAAATACATTTGGAAAATGGCAAATCACAAATGCTCAATTGTAATAATTAATGCGGTGTTTTGATCTAAATTCCCGCCTTTTATTAAGACCATGAGGATAAAGGGTAAATAATTGCGCTGTCCAGTATGCCTCCCTAGTGAGTAGTAATTGATCTAGGTGCAAGGAATTTTCAAAGGACCTAATTTGTTCAACGATGATAAAATTGATTTTAGAAATTTCATGCTAATTCACAAGTTCTTTTCTTCTTGAGCATGTTGGACTTGTGATTACGGAATTGTACTTTAAATTCATTTGAGGTGGAGCCTACATATTGTAAATTGCATTTCGTACAAGTGGCCAAATAAATAACGTTGCGTGATGAACAAGACAGCCTTTGTTGAATCAAGAAATTCTTACAGAGATCACACTTCTTGTTACATTTTAAACAGCCCCCGTTTTCTTCGTTTTGATTTTGGCTAGAAGTTAATTTAAGCTTAGATAGTGCCAATAGCTCTTTAAGATTTTTGGTTCTATGGTATGCTGGAAATATCGACTTGGATGGAAAAATTCATGGAAAAAAAAATAAAGCGTTGAAAACGGAAGTCCATTCTCCATTGTTCGAATTATATATATATATATATATATATATATATAGGCAGAATAAAAGGGATTTACCAAAACAACGTGCTCACAGCAGAAGGATCCAATGGATACAATGCCACTACGTAAATTTATAGACAAATACCTGAGGTAAGACAGTGGGGCCAACTTCTAACTGGTCGGACGCAATTTAATAACATTTCAGCTGATCAGCCTTCTTCAGATAAAATCTAAAAACTAAAAACTATTTACAATCGTATACTATTGATGATACTATGATACTATTTACAATGTGTATAATCCCGCTCGTTGGCATTACGATTCAGTCCTTGAAATTTAGTCTAGTCTAAAAACAAACTGGGCAGTTACTCTACTGAAGCAGAGTGTGGGTTAAATCTCCCTAGCTCATTTTTGAAAAAATTATTAAATCAGCAAAGCGCGTTTAGTTCCGATGTATTTATGTTACTGCAATTATAATCTACAGTGTATTTTTTACGACAGTTCACTGCTTCGAAAATTC
>OX419336.1:14473478-14480978 GCA_948470475.1 Galaxea fascicularis | reverse complement strand
ACTGCATGCTTGGATGTCGAAAGGTGACAGCAGGAACATAATGATCAACTAATGCTTGGGTTGCATGAAGGTGGTTCTCCCCAAAGAGTATTGGCCAAACAAGACCTGGAACTACAAGCATAGTGAAGACAGTTTCTGTGTTTGTTTCCCATGTGATGGGGATTTCCATGGTGGCAACTGCTTTGAGATTAGACTTTGGATCCGCAGCTGTAACAGAAATGGGCTCTTTTAGGGCACAATACTTGAGATCAGGACGTTTAGAGGCTACAAAATCAGCATGCACTTTGCTCACAAGAGATACAGAACAGCAGCTATCCAATGGCAAGGGCAGATGCTCACCTGCAGAAGTAATGGAGGTCCACAGAATATTGCGGTTTTGTAACTGAGCTTCTGGTTTTGCTAAAGGTGTAGGGATGGTGACAGCAGGTAAACCAAACAAAGGAGTAGAGGTTGAAGGCTGATCAGAAGTAACTGGAGCAGGTGGATGTGAGGGCAAAGCTGAGGTTTGGTTTGAAGATACCACAGGAACAGAACATGAAGGATTTTCGGAACACTGAGCTTCAAATTTTTCCAGACGAGCAGACAAGACTACAAGTTGCTGCTTGAGAGAAGAAACCTCATCGGATGGAGCACTACTGCGAGGCATGCTTGTTGGCCGATTTTCAGAATGTCGGATAGCTTTACAACCCCACTTATTACAGCGTTGGCACTTGTGTTGTCGGCCATTTGAGCATTTATTGCCATCTTCCTCGCAACTAGATTTAGGAAATCGATTGTAATTGTTGCAGATGTCAGCTTGCTTCGAGGTGTCCTTGCGGTGTTTTGGACAATACCTCGACAGATGATTTGTTTCTCCACAATTGTAACAAGCTCGTTGTTGTCGATGGGAGTGTTGATCCTGAGGTTTCAAAGTGGTCGAAGAAACAAACGCGTTCGGTGGCGTGACTTTCCATTCCTCCAGCGACTGATTTGTACTCGAGGAGGTGGGCGGAGTTTGAAATGACAACTCAACACGACGAGCAGCTTCGACAGTTTTATCGAGCGTTTCAAATTCTGAAGCTTTCACAACGAGCTGCTGAGCAATAATGGGATTCACTTAAGAAATAAACTGTGAAATGACAAAGGTGGGACAATCCTTCGCGATTTTCTCGCCAAGCTTCTCCAGTTGATGTAGCAACTTTTTGTATTTAAACGCAAATTGTTCAACTGACTCGCCACGTTCTTGATTAATGGCGCTCAACTCAGCTGCTAATCGGCGACACTTGTCTTCTTTCGATTCGCCAAACTCTGCACGTAACCGTTCGATGCAAATGTTAAGTTTTTCCTCTACCGCTTTTTCTGCATAGCCTTCTGTAGTTTTGGCTATCGACAAGACAGATCTTGGCCACTCGCCAACACATTGTTGTTCCAGGAGCGAAAGACGTGTTTCGGCGGGAAGATGCGATGTTTGCTGTGTGAAGCGCTCGAGGAATTCCGAAATGTCATCTTGCACTCCGCTGTCTCGACGAAACGATGGAAGTTGAATGGAAGGCATGCGAAGACTTTGAGTATTATTACTTTGTTGAGGCACGGCAGGAACCGACTGCGCCATGTTAGCGACTGTTTGATTAACTTGGGACACATTTGTAGTTAGATCCTTCACCACACTGACAAGTCCTGCCACGATGCCTTGTAGTTCTTCAACTGTTGTCATGTTTGACGGAATAAGGATTCTCCACCACTTGTAATTGGGCTCGCGGGGGAATTAGCAAGCAAACAGAGACGAAGTAAATGCAACACAACCTTGTATTCAAGACTTAAAACCTTACACGTAAGTCACAACCCGATCACTTCTCGTTCCCCGTCACGTGACCTCACCGTCCCATAATCCCACTACATTGAGGGGGGGGGGGGATGGGTGATTTCTGGTCAGCAAGTTTTTTTTTTCCGAGCAACCTGGTGGGCAGGATATTTTTTTCCCTCCTAAATGCTCTGCAGGATATTTTTTTTCTCTCCTTATTTCTCTGCAGGATTTTTTTTTCCTCAAAAAGGTGTCGTGTTTACATTTACAGAATGTATTTACATTTAGATTGTGGTTATTGCAGTAATGGTTCTATTATGGAGCTGCAAAGCATTAAAATGTTGTAAGCTATACAAAATCATTCTTGTATAGCTACCTGCTATGTTTTCGGAATGTCATTCTTTAGAATCATTTAATATTACCTATAACAATATTCTCATGTTATAAAGTGATGCTCCAGAGGTAGATTTGAAAATGTTTAGCTTCCTAATTTAAAAAAATAGCAAAAAGCAGTTCAGAAATGCTCGTAGCATCGTAATTACTGCTAGAATCATTACTTACAATTTAAAAGTGGACTGAAATCTCCAAAACAAATGTTTTATATAATTATTGTCTTATATTATAAAATTATGACATGGCAAAAACCTTATCGAGATCAATAAAGTAATGACATAAAACTGCTTCAGTTGAAAATATTAAAAATGAACACATTTTTTTTCTTTGTCTAATAAAACTTGATTCTTCAAATAGAAAAATTTACCTCCATTACTGCTTGTGATAAGCTAACGAGTTTGGATACAGTGCGAGCCAGCAAGCCAGAAATCGCTGATCCCGATAACCGCAAGCTACCTAAGGAACTGTAGGCTAACTGCAGTGCTAACTAGGCTAGCAAATTTGTAATTTAGGCTAACCGTAATGGCTTGCATGACTCCTATGACTTGGAGCCATGTGAACCGAGCAAGCGAGAAATCCCTTATCCCATTATAAGGGCAATTCGCAAGCTACCTAAGCTAACTGTAGGCTAACCAGAGTGTTATTTAGGCCAATAGTGCTATTTATTTAGTGCTATTTTAATAGGCTAACCAGAGTGGCTCGCTGGCTTGCAGATTATCCGGAATTGTTGCAGTTTTGCCGAGAATTGTAAAGCCCCCCAGGAATGATGAAATAGCTTTGCAACATTTTTTTCTTGCTTGCAGCAGTGCAAGAATTTTTTTCTTTTTCATTTGTGCTGCATGCAATTTTTCTCTTCCACCAAGCGCTTGCAGGAAATTTTTTTCAAAATCACCCACCCCCCCCCCCCTCAAGAGTTAAATGGTCAGCCCCTAACTTGCAAAACTCTTTCATTATTGTGAAAAGCAGTTTCCATCTTTATCAGTATTCACTGTCCTTTTTGTGCATAAATAAAAAATGTTTCAAAAGACAATTTATATTGGACTTAAGCACTGCCTCTAAGGACAGTGAATTAAGTGTTTGTGCTTACTCAATAATTGAGTAAGCAAGTGTAATTTTATGGGGCAACTTTCCAATGCATGTCTGTATATAATGTTAACCCAGTCAATGACTAAATCCCAGTTTTTATGATCTTTTGATCTTAAAAGAACCAAATATTAAGTAACTTTGCAGTGTAAACTAAACCTTACTAGTACACATGTTTGCTGCACTGAAAACTGCACTGTCCTACATTTTGTAACTTGCTTCATGTTTTTTGCTGAATATTCAGTGATTAGTGGTGGATATTTACCTTGCCGATTCATAGATTGGTAAATGTCTACCACTATTCACCTCCACTTCAGTGAATAATTGTTAATTATTTGAAAAAAAGTAGTATAGAGAACTTGCAAATCTTTTTACGAATTATGTAAAGCAGTTTCTATCATTGTAAGGATTCATTGCCATTTTTTTTCACAAGACAATTAATTTTGTTCTTGCACTTAAGCTTATGATGTACTCGTTGTTGTCCTGTACTTTGAAGACATGGTAAATTGAATTTTTTTAATTGCCCGCTCCAACAAAACGTCTACTATATGGATAATGTATTTAGTGTTTGTTTATTCAGTTCCAAATGTATTGGATTGCTGGACGTCAGACTCAAGGATGGCAGCTGTACTATGTAGGCAGAGCATGCACACACACACACACACTTTTTTTTTTTCAGTCACAATTCCATAAGGGGCATTACACATTTCTATTCATTGGGTTGTTTATCCCCACAAGCTTGGTCAGGGAAAGCAACCAATATGCAAACGCCAGTTTTTACAATCTAACATGTCCCAATCATCAAGTAACTTTGCAGTATAAACAAACCTTACTAGAAAACATTATTTACTGCATTGAAAATTGCAACTTGCTTCATAATGTTTTAATATTCCTTGCAGAATTTATTTGCTGTCTGAAGGCTGATTTGCAATATGTGACCTCTCACGCGAAAACGTACACTAACGGCTATCCGTTCGAACGGCAAAACGCACGGCTACTGAACGGATGACAAACAGGTAACAAAGCCATTTGAAACGGCTATCATGAACGGCTAAACGGCTGAAGAAAAATTTTGAACGGCTCAAAGTGAACGGCTGAAGGGCTGAAGAAATTTTTTGAATGGCTCAAAGTGAACGGCTGTGGAAAAATTTTGAACGGCTGACGGTGAACGGTGAACGGCTGTGGAATATTTTTGAATGGCTAACGGTGAACGGCTAAACGGCTACATAAGATTTTCAAATGGATCGCTGTGAACAGTTAAACGAGAAAAGATGATAATTATTTTGAATCGACGACCGAATCCATGTTTGTGTTTGTGTTTCTGACTCGGAACCCAACATCAAACATGCTTGAGCACATTTCTCGTTAAATTTCCACCAGTAACGAAGGTACAGAGAACTAACTTTA
Source organism: Galaxea fascicularis (assembly GCA_948470475.1). NCBI lineage: Eukaryota > Metazoa > Cnidaria > Anthozoa > Scleractinia > Euphylliidae > Galaxea > Galaxea fascicularis. Next base: position 14,476,315 of record OX419336.1, on the reverse strand, counting down.
TTTTAGGACGACGAAACCATCTCTCTGTGTCAAAAAGAACGGCGAGCAGTATTTATACTTACCGAAGCACATTATTTGCATACGCATTGCGGTGTTTTTGAACGGCTGATGAACGGCAAGTGAACAGCAAAACGCCGTTCGAATGGATAGCCATTAGTGTACGTTTTCGCGTGAGAGGTCACATATTATGAAACAAGAAGAAGAATAAATAGAAAGATGTTTTCACTTGCACTAATCATAACCTATGCATTTTGAAACGAGGATTTATGTTTGCAATTTTTGCCGATTGGACCTTTTGTTTTCATAACATTTTGGTTTTTGGATCAGTAAAAGAAAATCAGACTTAATTATGTTTATTATGGCAAAGACCTCAGGGAAAATATTTTGATTAATCATTTTGTCCTTGTTTGTTTGATGTGAAAGCCAGAGCTTTAATTGAAAGATTTGTAACCATCATCACCTGTTAAAGCCAAATACTGTCGATGGGACTTTGATTTCATGGGCAATCCCTAATACTTTTTTATTTATTGCACAAAGTAACAAGTTTCTCTGTATACCAAGCTTTTATCACAGCCCTGGAATTAAGTCAAAGTTGCAAATTATTACAATTCTACACCATTCATGTCTTTCTTTACTTTCTTTCTGAGTTTGTTTTTCCTTTTGTCTTTCTTCTTCCTTTTCCTCTATTCCTCTCCTTCACCATGAGGTTCTTCTGTTTAAAGAGACGTGTTGAGAAATTCGTTTTGGTTGAGAATGTTAATGAATGTTTGATAATGTGTCAGCAATATTTAGCTACAGGGAACACCTCGTAGATAATAAATTAACTAAAACACTAAACGATATCTTAAGACATTAGATACATAAATTCAGAAACCTACAAACTATATTGAAATTAAAGCTCTGACAAATATTCCATAAGTGTGGACCTAGGACAAATCCCTTGGGACATCCTTTTTTTACAGCATGCCACTTTCTTTTGTTGAAAAAGTCACTAAAGTTGCTTCATCTTTTACTTTGTTTTCCCTTTTCTCCAAATTAATTCAATCTGTAGTTTCTGCGCTTTTTGTCTGTTGTTTTAAGCTTCTTTATACCATGCGACAAAAGATACCAATTCTTTCATAGTACTAGACTACCTTTTTCTGGTAATCAATCAGTTTTCCTGCAACACGACTAGTGAATGTAATTAGAAAAACTTTCAGGGAATCAAATACACTGTAGCACTCTGTATGTGGGGGACATCTATACGTATAGTGCACATACTAAAATTAATGTTCTTCCACAATATATTGTTCTTGACAAAATAGCAAAGCAACCTGAAAATGCTTCAACAAAAAAGTAACATTCTGCATGTAGGTGATGTCTATTTGTACAAAACACGTATTTACTAATGCTTACAAGTCTTACCTTGATCTTGTTGAATTTGCTGCACTTCTTGCACTTCCTGCATGGGTTGTTGCACTGTTTGCGCTGGTTTTTGCACTTGCTGCAAGGTTGTTTTCGCTGGTTGTTGTACTTTTTGCACTGATTTTTGCACTTGCTGCAAGGGTTGTTGCACTGTTTGCACTGGTTGTTGAACTTCCTGCACGGATTGTTGCACTGTTTGCACAGGTTGTTGCACTTGCTGCAAGAGTTGTTGCACTGTTTGTTGCACTTACTGCAAGGGTTGTTGCACTTTTTGCACCGGTTGTTGCACTTGCTGCATAGGTTGCATCATTGGTCTTCCAGCTGATCTCTGTTTGACAGGTCTTCAAATTTCAGCCAGTCAGCGCACAACTCGTGAACAGCGCTGGGGTCCATTCATTGGAGCGTGTTACGCAAAACGAAATATACATGGCGTTTGAATGTTGTGGCTTTCATCTTGTTGTTTAGCTGGACATTTATTTTATTTCGCTTGTTGAGAATTTTGTGATACTCCAGGCCAGTTTTAAGACATCGGATTTATTAAGTTAAACATGTTATTTATGCTGATGTAGCGGCGGATAGCTGCTCAAAGCTTTGGGACAAGATAAAACTCTTACCGCGTGTCATGGTCATTCTTCCTTCTCGAAGCAGCTAACTGGGACATGACGACTCCACCGAACATTCTAATAAGCCAATACGCATCACTTCCTTCTGGCTGTTTAAGTACTTCTAAGATGACGAGCTGTGCTGCGCGTACTGTTTGGGGGTTCTTGACTACGGGGAAGAATGCCTCTGGATCCACAATGTCTAAGTCTTGCCTCTGCTGATGGTAATTTTCACGTATTCCCCCGTTGGTTGCCATCTGGAGATATATGTCGGACTGAATTAAAGTATTCACGTTTTTGTTTGGCTGGTGAAAGTTAATTTCAAGTCGAGTCTTCTCATCTGACCTAGACACGTCGGAACCTTCGGAGTATTCTGTCCATGCTGTCAATTTCTGTCGGCCAAACTCGTCTTCTTTTTGGAAAATGTCTGGGGTCTTTCGTACATGTCCAGAATAATTTTCTGTCATCTATTTGCAATCCTAGCATGTCTGCATATGGAATAACGAATTTTCTTCGAAGGATGGCTGATTTTTCTTTTTGATGCTCAATGACAAATGTACCCCGCTGTTGTGGTTTGCTTGAGTTTAACGTCATAGTAAATAACTCATATGTTACTCTTGGATCAGCTTTTGTTATGTTAAGACTTTGAACTGTTGATTTGATATTGTTCAGCTTTGTTGAGCTATTCACAGTGTAATTGTTGGATGTTGAAGCAAACTCCCTGGCTGAAGATAGTTTTGTGTCATCTTTTGGGTTAATGTGGAGTCGATATTTGGCCAAGGACTAACACAAATATCACCATTGGCATATTTATTTCATTCTTTTATCTGA
>OX419336.1:14465978-14470978 GCA_948470475.1 Galaxea fascicularis | reverse complement strand
AAAAATTAAAATAAATTGAAATCCTAACAAAACTCTTGCTTGGCATTCATGCTCCTGTCTGGTTAATTCTTTTGGAGTTTAAAATCCACTGGAAATTTTTTTGAGGCCAGTGCAAAAACATACCAATATTTTGCTTACCAAAGGGCTAAAACCAGAGTTGTTCAAAAGTTCCTCTCCTTTTTCATAGAAGGCCAAAACACCATTTTCATCAAATGTGACATCATAACTGCTTAAACAAACTTTTCGCGCAACTTTTTGTACTTCTAAAAACCATTGTTTTTTATTTTGTTTGAGAGCATCAGCTACTTGGCCAGTTCTTCGTACAATAGTTTCTGTAGCTCTTGTAGCTTGGTGCATCATTGCAGGGTAGAAATTTGCTAGGTCAAGTTGCGAAGCATTGGGATTTCCAGTTTGACCAAGGTGCTTCTTTGCATATTCTCGTCTGCCATAAATAATATTAAACATTTTTTGTTAATTTTAATTAACAGAAGGGTGTTTTCCAAATGGAACACATGTACATGTAGCGCAGAACCTCTTAATAAAGTTTTCCACATTGAATAACATTAGTTTTTATCTATGGTTGGTGTGGGTACTGCATTCATGTAACTGTTGAACAGTATATAAACATATTATTTTATTATCATTCAAGCATGTGTTTTGTATTTGGAAGATTTAAGTTTAAAAAAAATAATGCTCATGTTTGCTCATGCTGGAAAGGCCTACTGTTATTCTCTCTAAAAAGGAAAGTGCCGTTAATCAAATAATAACCTGTTTTCAGTATTATCCACTCGCTTTCCTAACCATGTCTTGTACTGTTCTTCTCCTTTCTCAGTCATTTCTACTTTCCACACAGGCTCATTACATATGACTCTCATATCCCCAAATTGCTTTTGGTGATCTGGTGACTCAGGAATTGAATAACAGGAGCTGGCAGAAGAACTTCCCGTAATTGGTCTTCGCTGACAGTCATCTGCAACATCACGCACAATGACTTCTATGTTCTTCTTCAGAATTGGGTGATAAACTGACTTCAAATTGGACAGCTGTTGAAGGGTTTCTCGTCCAAGATTACTTACATGGTTGTAGTTGTCTGGGCCTAACCAAGAACACACTGTAACAATGGAGCTTAACAGGTTGTGGGCTCCACTAATTTGACTCTTATTGCTGTTTCTCTTTAGGGACCATTATTGTTTCCTGTAGAGTTTTTTTTTTGCTAAGGAGCCATTCCACAGTGTTTCTAACATTTGTGTATGCTGCAACAACACCATTATGTTCAGTAAAAGTCAGTGACAAACTGTCTTGCAGTGCCTCCTTTTGTTCCTTGAGCTTTTCACACATGTCATCTTTTGGTACCTTGATATTGATTCCAAAAACTTGTTCTAGTTCTTTACCAAGCTGATTTCGGACTATGTTTTGATATTTAGTCTAGCCAATGTCAAAATTACTTACCAGCTCAGCTGCAAACTGAACAAAATGATTGAAATTCTTCTTAAAATCGACTGGCATGACTGTGCTCTTAAAAAAGTCTCCATCCTTATGTGAAATGGTAAAGTCGACCAGCTTACAATCATTGCCATATTGTTGGCACACAAAGACCTGTTTGAGTCGCCCTCCCGCTCCCACCCATTCAATGTTGTCTACAAACTGTAAAAGCGCCAATTGGCAAGCAGTTCAGACCAATTGTGTTTTCAACATGGAACAGGGGAAAGGGGGCGTGTGTGGGCCAATATACGTGATAATTTGAGGTCACAAAATTATGCATTCGGGTCAGTCATGAAAGAACTAGAATTTTCGCGGGAAAAAAGGGTGTTGCTACAGCATGACACGTTGTTTTCGATGGGGGCTTTTTAAGTAGTGTACAAAAAGAAACTTAGTAAACACTTTTTTCAATTTCACATTTGTGTCGAGCATTTTTAGAGCAAAACGAGGTAATATCAGAATGGTTTTCTGAGGACTTATCCGTGCTGATGTAAGATCTGAAGTCTTTCAACTGAGAACGAACACTGACATGAGTATTAGAACTATTGGGAAGGCATGTGGCATCTCCTGGTTGTCCGTCCGAAGAATTTTATGACGCAGGATTCAGCGAAATTTTAGTGGCTGAAAAAAGCCCGGACGCCCCCCGAAACTAAGTGTTCGACAGTAATGTCTGCTGGTTCGAAACATTAAGAAACTGCGTGAAAATAATCCGAGTTTTTCTCTTCTTGATGTAATGAAGGACAGCGGCGTGAGCGCTAGAGATGTTTCCAAATGAACTGTGAATCACTTCCTTCAACGCCAAGGATTTCACTATTTGCAGACACGAAAGGACTAATGAAAAAACAAGATCTGTCCAAGCACGTGACATTTTGCAGTGTGATGCAAACAATTTATTCCACAGACGTTTGGAGAAGGAAAGTGGCATTCTACTTGGATTGGGGTATCGTTCACTTTCAAAGAAATCCAGTGGAAGTAGCAAGAGCTCCTAAAGCAAGAATTTGCTCAGCATGCATGTTCTGTATGGCTGTCTTAAAAAAGCATTGGAATTTCAGACAGGCCCAACAAGCCATAGTATTAGCTTGGACACTCTAAATATGGCAATTGTTATGGTCCAGAGCCTTGAAATTTACAAGGGAATGTCACGCATGGTAAGTGATACTGTATACATGTTGTTGATTGTGAGTGGTTTCCATTCATACGGGTGTTATGTGAGACTCTTTGTAGGTACAAGGCTCACATTTTTGCATGGACGAAAACTTATTTTTTCATATAATTTATTCCATTTTCACTGCAAAAAGAAAACTTAGCTAAATTACATAAGGGAACAATTAACTACATGCTAGGAAAAAAAATATTGCAGTGGGGAAGGACTAGAAGGGAACATACGAACCATTCGAGCTAGTCCACCCACTTGTTTATCACACATTATGTTCTGGGGGTGAAATCCGAGTTTTTTTATTATTGCCATGGCAACATGGATGATTTAAAACAACACTAGAATTTTGCATTTACTAGGTTTACACAAAATACAGTCATTATGTTTCCCCTTGACAATGATTTGCAGGCACGTTGTAATATTTGTATCATTAAAATGCCTGTCTTTTAAAATTAACTTCCACGACCAAACATTATTGTAGCAAACATTTTTTTAAAGTGCACCTAACCCCAAAATATTTTTTTCACTTAAATAAATATTTGCACCTGTCTGGAACATATTGCGCCGTTTTGCGCCTATTTCAATCAAATATTGACTTTTTATAGGCCGTAAAAGTTACGAAATCTAGCCATCATTTGTCCCACGACCGAGCTTGAAAGGGCATGGGTCTATTCCTTACATGACGTCACAAACTGCTTTGCATGCATTTTTACAAAGACTTAATGCCATGCAAATCAGTTTGTGACGTCATGTAAGGAATAGACCCATGCCCCTTACTAGCTCGGACGTAGGACAGATGACTCGTAACTTTTATAGCCTACAAATAGTCAAGATTTGGTTTAAAAAGGCGCAAAATGGCTCAATGTGTTTTGAACAGGTGCAAAGATGTATTTAAGCGAAAAAAATATTTTGGGGTTAGGTGCACTTTAAAAATAATAAAGAAAATAGCTTGCAAGTGAATATTGATTGTCGCAAAACTCCTTGTTTGTTCCTTACCAGTGAGAGGAGAGGGGGGGACTGAGATATACATTGCGGACATATAGAGTGGTAAAGGGGGTTAGCAAGGTGGATGAGATTTGAAAGACATTCCAAGTGATTTTGCACCCCATCCCCAACCCTCCAATAATCCATGTACCAAAAAAGACCACACCCATAATGAATTCCTTTTACTAACAGTAATTTAATTATGTTGCCCTTCTCGGCATACAAATCAAGATGTAGATCCAAGCTCTACAGTAATTCTGTAATGCCATCACATAATCCTAGTTAAAATTAAATGTATTTCATTTCTTTAATTCATTATAGGTCTGCAAGATAAATCCTTCAAAGGCAGTAAAAGTGTCACCAGTGAGGAAGTTACTCTCAGAGTGCTCATGATGAAAGGGCCATACACAACTGCACGCCGTGTTTACACAAGTTTTTCATCCCATTGTCGGCCAAATGTCAGTTCAGTCCAAAAGTCAATGCAACAACTTCAAGATGCTGCTTTAGGTGTGTTCAGAGTTGAAAACAAGCTGAAGATTTTTTATAAGGCTTTACCAAGTGATGATCTTCAACCTAAAGTGGCTAAGTACAATGTGTCATTGGAAGAGTACAAGGAGACTTTTCTTAAAGAAGACAACAAGCTTACCACCAGTAACATCGAAACCATTTCAGAGAATCACCCATTTCGTGAACAAGTTAATGCCTTACTTGAAAAATAACAATTGCCGCAGGTATTATAGAAAAAGTCAGTCAATTACTGTTGCAATAAGGGGCTCTTCACAAAACCAGTTTACAAAAACAAATTAACAGACTCAGAACAAAATGAAACACTTCATGTGATTGCTTTTAACAGTATATTGGTCTTGAAGAGGACATTTCATACTGTCAATGATGCTTCCAAGATGCTTGATTTTATTTGTGTAAACAACAAAAAAATGTTTATATTGCATAACTGCAGCTAAACCTATGCATGTTTATTCATACATGCATACGTGTAGATAGAACATTTTGTATCCACCCATGTAACTATTTTTAGGTGTTTTTGTTACAGTTTACATCAATTGACATTTATTAATCAATCATAGCATTGATTGATATTCAGCCCTCTCATAATGCACTTGCCAGCAAAGCTGCCACCCACAGTTGATTAGTAAAATAGTTGTTTGGCACCCTTCACCAATCATGAAAGGTCACAGTTGATACAGGTGCCATATACTGAGGTCAAACACAAAAAATATGCAAAGCTATTTTTTCAATATTTGAACTTTTGACCTAAGACCTTGTTTGCACCACTATGTACACTGTAGATGAAAGAAAAAAAAATTGCCTCAATTATTGTTTGACCATGGTGGACAGGTAACCTTACATCTTCACTACAATG
>OX419336.1:14455978-14460978 GCA_948470475.1 Galaxea fascicularis | reverse complement strand
TCTTCTCGCCTTCCTGCATGTATTCCCTTCTCATCTTCCCTACAATTACGAGGTCAAGTGGTGACCGCAGGATAGCCGGAGGGTCACGTAATTTCTGATTGCAGCCGTAGCAAACGGACACTTTGCTGTTACAGAAGTAAAGAGAGGTTAACACAAAGGCTCCTGATGAAGGGGAGGGCTTTTTACCAGAACCTTGAGTGGTCGCTTATTCACCGGTTGACTGTTGAGCGGTTGCTGCATGTGGAACGTGATGACCGACTGGTTGTTCACCGTGTTGACCAGCTGGTGCTTGACCATGTTGACCGGTGGCATGTAGACTGGTTAATAGAGTACTAAAGTGTGACGTCACAGAAAATTAAATCTGTGAAATTATGGGCTTGGGTGCCATTTTCGAATGGAGTATCCTTAAAAAAGGTTCCTTTCCAAAAATTAGCTCTTAATTGTAATTTCCAGCTGAAATATGAAGGATTGAAATTTGATACTGCCCCATATAAATCTCTCTAATTTTGAGTCTGTTCTAAACTGAAGGAACAGAAACAATTTTGAAGGGTTTGTATGGAATGCCATCAAACTTTGATCCCTTATATCTCTACCGGGAATTGCAATTTGGAACTAATTTTTGGGATGAGGACGTCTTTTAGCAACCTCTATAAGAATATGGCATCATATCCCATAATTTCAAAAATTTTATTTTTGTGATGTCATCACTTTAGAACTCTATTGTTCAATCGGTAAAGCAGTGGGGGGATGCTTATATTCCTCGACCATAGGGTATTTGAGCCGCACAGGCCCACCTTTCCGTCGCTATGTGGACTTGGTTCCTTTTTTCCCCCTGCCTTTTGGCATGTCAAGGAGAGCAAGAGACGTCACATCGGGTTTCGCTTTCAAAGCTATGTTGTTCACGAAATACATTGTCTCCTCATATCCTTCAGCTACTGCCAAAGTATGAGCACAGTGGCCCAGTTTACACAAGAGCTGTCGCATGTGAACTTGCCGTTTCCTTTGCGAAGTACTTTGTGTGGGTTATGTGGGAAACATTTGCTAGCAAGGTATGTTGTGTCATTGCCAAATCGGTGAATATCGCATTCTGCAGAGCTTAGAATTTGGTTAGCCTTGGCGAAGATATCCCTAAGTTTTGGAAACGGTACGTGCAGGATATTTGTTTCCTCTGGTGAAATTGAAATGAAAGGGAAATCTAAAGAACAGGCTGGGTCTTCGGAGCATGGTGTTTCGTCGGAAGTAGTAGTCAGAACATAGAATTTCTCGAAGGTTCTTTTTTTCTGTTCTTCAGTCATGCTATAGAATTTTCTTTCTTCTAGCTTTTTACTGGCATATTTGTTGTCGAGAAACCACTCTCCCTGCCCACACATTGCCAAATACTCAAGTGTCTCTCGCCTCGAGACTACTTTGCAAATACATGTACATGTAAGCTGATTTCAAATGTTAATGTTTAATTTCACAGATTCACAATATTTACCTAGTTTTGAAAACTATAGCAAAATGAGATCTTCTGGATCCAATTTTACATCTTTTCTACTGGTTATTGATTACAGTTACCACCTAGGAAAAAGTTCATGAAAATCCTTCTGGAGTGTGAGGTACCCTGCTAGGAGAGGTTTTTTTATCTCGTCGCTTCTATTCCCTGGTCTTTTTATGGCTGCCTTTACCGTTGTTGTTTTAAAGACTTGGAGGTAGAAGCAACAAGATAAAAAACCTCTGTTTGCAGGGTAGAGGGGAGGTTTGTGAGCTTGGAAAGTCAAGTTGGAAGCGGGTGTACTGGTCTCTGAAATCTGGTCAGAGTGGGTGGATTTAAACAACCTTGTTGTCCATTGGGGGTGTGTGTTTCTTCTGGAAAAAAAGTTGTTTGGAAAAGAACAACCGGCATTGCTGTCTTGTTTCTTTCATTTGCATCTTTTGCTATGCTGATCTCTTTTGGCTTAGCAATAACTGTGCAGCCATTTCTTGTGATGAAGAATATTTCCTTGCTTCTCGCAGAAGTCTGGGCCACCTTCTCGTGTATGTTTCCAGACTTGTTTGAGGATATGGCAGTGATCCTTACTCTCATGAAACACCTCCCCAGTGGTTGGGTCGACCTCAGGGATGTAAAGGTAGTGGCTAAAGTCAACTTCTTGCTCCTTGTACTGTTTGAGTTTGTGTCTGTACCGGTATGTTGCTATAACTGAACGCAATTTATCCAAATAACTTTCTGGGACATTTGGTTTGAAAGAACTTGGTAGATAACCATGGGGAAATAATGTTGCTCTGTGAAATGAGACTGCATCTTCCAAGGCCCAGTTGTTTACAGTACAACTATCACTCAGCTCCTGAACAACTGCTTTTGGAATTTCCTCATCTGTGATTTCAATGATAGGGTCACCATTAGCATCCTCTATTGTGTGGATAACAACAATAGAAAAACAGCAGTAGTTCTTTTATAAGGTTGAATGTACATGTAAAGCACAAAATTGTAAGATTGTAAAGGAGGCAATCAAAAGATAACTGAGGATAGGGATTAAACTTAAGCCCTTCTTAACAGATGGGCAGCTTTGAAACCTTTTAAAATAAAGTGGCCAGCAATCATAGTCCCAGTGATTGTTCTTGTACTGTTTTTCATCTCTACTGAATTGAGCGACCACTATCCATTTCCCTGAGGGAAGCCAACAGGGATTGTATTGTGATTCTGCTTAACGGTTCCACCAATAAATAACAGTAACATTACTAACCTCCAACTTTTCTCAGCATTTTTTCAAGAGTTTGCATTCGCTGCCTGCTCACACTTTCTCAAACATCATGCATGATCTGCCAAAGGTGGACAGGTCTTGTCTCGCCTTGGGTTCGAAGGGAATGAAATTCACCATCTGTCACCATACCTGTAAAACAGAATTGTGTGTATTGTTATTATGTATTTAACACACAAAAATTAATAAGGATTATATGAAAAATGATTTCATTATTGTAATGTTACCAATGCTATACGTCTAGAATTGTGGTACAACAAGCCTACATGCTTCCAAACAATAAATTCATAACTTCATGTCACCACAAATAGATCTATCCAATCAAAAGACAAGTCATAGCCCCATGCCCCACCTACAACCAGTAAATTGTGCTACTTATAAGCATAAGCCAAACATAATTTCCACCATTGACTGTAAGTAAGGTTGATGTATGAATAACTTTCAAATGGGTGTACATGTTTTCTGTTATTACCGGAGAGGGTGTTTGCATATAATATGAGACTTGAAATACTTACCAACTGTCTTCATTCCCAATTTAGTCATCTCTAATTTTACACTCTTGCTGAGATCTCAGAGGTACTGATCACGGATGATGTGGTATGGCACATACTGCACTGGTAAGGCATATGGTTTTTTGTTTCGTCTTTCTTCTGATACCATTATTAAGAGTATGTGGGTTGCTGGAGGCTGTCGTCTCTTCACAAACAGGTTATGCAAGTAATCAATTATCTCCTGGGACATATTTTGAAGTGATGCAATCAGTTCAGCAACCCGTGGAGCACTGGGATTTAAGAAAAGCAACAAATTCTCATATCTGGAATTTAGAGCTTGTACCTCCTGCAACAGTGTGTTGTACTCCACAGCTTCCCAGCAAAGATGCATCAGTGTGGACTGGGAAGTGTTAGGTGAATTAAATTTGGTTTGGTATAGTTCATCAGCTTTCTTTAACCCTTCTGTCAGAAAGCCAATATCCTGAGTTAAGGAATCTGTTGCAAAGCGAAGACACTGCTCAATTAAATGACAGTCCCTTCCAAATGTACACACATTGAGACAGGCTACTCTATCCTCGTATTCTTTCCTGAGAGACTGCAGCTTACCATCACCAACGTCACAATACTCGTTCCACTCTCCCTGAACAGACTGCTGAAGCACTGATTTAATGTCACAAGCATCTGCCTTTAACCAAAAGCATCCCTCAGGATGAGCTTCTTTGAGATGTTTGAGTGCAGTGATCTGAGGAAAGACAAGGCCAAATAAAAGACATACAAAAATGTTCTCTTTTTGTGATGTTGCCCTATTGTTAAATGTTTACCTAATCACGTTGTGAAGTAAAAACCTGCATAAGATTTTCTTCCAGTTAGTTACTATAAAATAAGACTTATTCAGTCACCTGCAACCCTGGTTCAGTTGTGAAATCAGATGCTGCTGTCTGCTTCTCAACAGTCCATGTGCTTGGTGCTGCAATGTTCACCCTAGGCTGGAAAAAAGATTTTGATGTGGCTGTTGTTACTGTCATTAATAACATTACCATTAACAGGGCTGTCAGTAATTTTTCAAGTAGGTGGGCATTCACAAAAAATATCCAGGGGTTTGAGTTGCTGCGGTATGGTGGCCTATAGCTATCACTCGAAATTTACGATAAAAACTTTTAAAATGAACAGACTTGTTATGAAAACGTAAAACAAAAGATAAGTAATACTTAAATCAAACGTTTATACTTTGAGAGTCAAAAATAAAATGAAACAAAAATAAACTTAAATCAGGGTTTTCAATAAGAAATGGAGTAGATGGCAGAATTTGAGAAGTAGGCAGGGAGATACTGAAAGACGCCAAAGGAGTTCTTAGAATGCATTTCCCGCATTCTGGGACATGAATAAGGCTATTCGAACAGAACACAGACATTAATTTTGGACTCTTTTTATTCAACAGGCTTGCTCCTTTACATGTTCAGGGCACTTATTTAGGTTTTTTCTTATAAAGCCAAGAGATCTGTTGGCTTTGCCTATAATGCCAGCAATATGAACATCCCAATTTAGATCACTGGATAGTTCAACTCCAAGGTATTTGCTGTGATCTACATACCTGCATTTCCGCTAGTTATTTTGGTTTCCCCTTTAAGGTGGCTCAAAACAGTTCCCAGCACTTTCCTAGACGTAGATTTTGATGGGTCATTAATGCCACTCTTTATCAGTTGATGCTATAATCATGGTATCAAAAAACTGCCCAATCATTTGTGAATACGTTGGTTTTATTTTCGTGACA
>OX419336.1:14438478-14450978 GCA_948470475.1 Galaxea fascicularis | reverse complement strand
GTTTGGAACACTCGCAGGAATCGACAACAGAAAGACACAGTGTTGGCCCACGGTATTCCTGATCACATTTACAATTTTCCATCTGAATATGGCCTGGAAGAAAGTGGTAGACTTCAAAGTTCTTGTTTCCTGTATTTCTTCCTATACTGTACATGTTAAACATTGTTTATTAGATTTGAAGGGTTCCTAAAGTGAAAGTGATCAGAGTAACCCATCAGATGGACTAGCCCCTTTGATAGTTCAAGAGGAGAATCCAGTACTACTTCAGTCCCTTACATGTATTTTTATCATGTAATGGATACCACAGTTGAGCACTGTTGCTTTGAACCTGAAAATTATTTGTTGGCGACTCTTTGTGGTTATGAATTCAATATACATGGTTATTACTATTAGCAACCATCCCAGTCAATGAATTGCAACAGTGCTTTATAACTGGGGACCATTTCAAATGCCTATTTATGTATAACAATTTTATTTAACTAGTCCACCAATCCCAATTGATTGCTGAACAAAGTCCATATGAAACCAATCTTCAACTGCCTTCTGGAACAAGTGTTTTTTCCATTCACGAACATTACTCATGTACATGGAGTTTGTATTCCCATACTCACATAGAGAGGATTTGTTACAAGAGTGGTGCGAGTGACAGAGCTCTTTACTTTTACAAAGTAATAACTGTAATTAATTTATATATAGGATGGCCTGTCACAGAGGAGCAGCTTAGAGAGGTAGCAAATCATGCTGGGGTACTTGAAGTGGAAGATGATTTTCTTGATGCAAGATTCCAAAGAGAATGTGAACGCTTGATTCCCAACACTGAGGAAATAGAACCTGAAGACTGTGTCACTGCATTCCTGTTTCTTAAGACCCATTTCAGTTTACAGGCATTTGTGTAAATTGCATAATTGGCACAATGCAAAGTTGTTTACTTTACAGTTCACCTTTTCTCAGTTAGAGAATTTCAACATGCCATTAAATATTGCCTCTTAATAGGTTTAATGCTTTTGTCTATTTTTTCTTAGTGTTAGTGGAATTTTAATCCACAAAATAATCTTTTGGTATAACTGATCCCAAATCATTGTTCATCATCCTTGTTGATTTATCCATTCACACTGTATCAGTTCCAGCAAAAAGGTCCTATCAACCTACAGAGATCAACAGTGTGAAATGTATTATGTGAAATAAGTCCACTCAGAATGTATAACAGTAACAACTACTTTATTTTTCTACTGGATGTATAGAACACTGGGAGTTATTTTTAACTTAAACAGAACTACAACATGAACCTCATTTTGATGTAGAGTGCCTGTTCTGCCTCCACACCTGTATGGTAGTGACAAAGAACTCTTGCTAAAATCAAACTTTTGATTGTGCAGGAGACAGCAGCAGACAACAAACCTACATTGTTACTGGTTGTTAATTTTGTTTTTCACGGATGATTGGCTTTCTTCTTAGAACACAATAGTCCATTTTAGTAATCTTGGTGGTGAACCGCAACTAGCTCTGAATCAAGGCTAGTGCAGGTTAGTCTCTTCTCATCTAATATTTTTGCTGATATTTTGCTGCTTTAGACTCTACTTCAAGCTAGTACCATAATGTACACTCCAGAACTATTTTGAGGGTTGACAGTTTTCTAACTTTCAGAATGAAAACTCTGGGATTAAAAAGTGTCAACCACTGACACATGTTCTAAAACTGGAACAGAACATTCAATAACGGCGATCCGTAAATGTGCAGAACTATGTTTTCTTTTACTGAGGGTTAAAATCCCCCACAAAATTTCAACAATGGGAGGAGGGAGTCTTCTTTATTTAAGCTGTTGATTTAAGGTCCTAAGGTGTTGGTATTTAAGGTTTTAAAAAGTGTCTAATATTTTCAACAACAAAAAATCTGTAACACACACCGGAACTAAACTGGTCAGAGCTCCCTGTCAATCCACGATTTAACCTTAACATGAACAGCCACTTGAAACTAGGTGAAGTGAATCTGTCACCCAATAGGCCATATTCGTATTCTCGGTATTGAACTGGCTCTAGCATGAAGTGGAGGCTCTTGCGGGGAATACATTTGCATATGAAAAGATTCCCCCGCAAGAGCCTCCACTTCATGCTAGATCCAGACCAATACAGAGAATACAAATATGGCCTATTGAACATCAGTAACTGTGGTGCAGGGTCCCTTTATTGCTAGAAAAGTATCTCTCTAACTATGTCAGCAGAAGCCCATTATTCACGTGCAACAAAGACCATTTCCCCACCCTGCCTTCTGACTCCTTTACAAGAGAAATGGTAATGTTTTTTTCATCTTGCACTAGCTAAATTACTCATTTGTAAGTTCAGACAACTTAAGTTGTTCACAATGCCAGTTGCATTTGTTACTTTCAATAAAATTATTTATAGCACTGATTGAGAAATTACCAGTACAGAAAAAAAATTCTTCATTTGATTTGAGTTCTTTGGAAGGTACTTCAGGGTCAAAAAGGAAGTGATCACAACCTTGGATATCAACAACCATTACTTATTTGTTTGACCGTTGAAACGAATAATGAGCTAGGCATTCAGCCTTATTACAAACAGGGTTATTGGTGTCACCACAAATGTGGCCATTATTGTTGATATGCTTGACAAAGGACCCTTCTACCAATTCCTCAACTATAACATACTCATCAGACTCAAGCTTACCTAAAAAGATTTTGTTGTACTTGAGAGTTTCTCCAAACAGTATACGATTATCACTAGCTTGCAATTCTTGACTTAGTTGTGCAGCGAAGTTCTCGCCAGGTAGTGCATCTGCACTACTTTCTTTGTGTGTTGTTCTGTTGATTGACCTGTGGCCTCAATATCACTGATTGATTTTGGGAGATACTTTTTTATCACCCAGGTACCTTGAAATTCCTTGTCATTGCCTGAAACCACCTGTCCCAAAGGGTTCTTTGTCCATAGAAAAATCAACTGTAGATGGTGTCTTCGATCATGACATCTCATTGAAATTAAAAGCATAAATATGAACTGAAGTTGTCGACTGAATGATCACTTTACCAAGTTTAAGCATTTCAACCACTGAAAGACTCCTTAGAACAAACTTGCTCGGACTTGGGGCAGATTTCTTGAACTCTGATCGGTTTTTTGTCTCAGCTTCAGAAAAATTCTGTTTCACTGCTAGCGACTTCAATCTAGGCCCACGTTGTTCAGTACCTTCACCGACTCGTTCTACAAAACTACGTGGATCACTCGGGAATCTGGAATCTGCTTTACCGTATTGCACAATGTCACAGCTCATTAGGGACCTTAAGCATCGACAACGAAATAGCATGACGACAACAAGCGGAAGTCAAATTTTCTCACACGAGCTTTCTGCGCAGGTGGGATGTTGTTAAAACGTCGTCCAGCCTTCGTCAACGACTGAATCCTGGCAGGTTTCCGTTCTGGTGAAAGCATAAGTAAACAAATACGCTTTTTATGCTAATAATCACCCATTTTCACCATTTGATGTAATGCAAGTCCAAAGTTATCATTTACGGAGCAGCGCAAGTCTCATGTTTAGTAGTTTAGCGATTTCGAACAAACTAAAATGAATTTTCGTTCAGAAGCATCCGAAACCATGGCCGGCCACATTTCTACGGCTGAGCATGAATCAGTTCAAAAGAAATGTAAGTTTTTCTATATTTCTGAGAGAAGAATATTCGATATCATATTCTTCTTATTTTAGACCTGCATAATTATCATCAGTGCTAATTTTAATTTGCATTACAAGGTATAAATCCTCAGTTTTGGTTCTAAAATGATTTTCCTGTTTTCGTGTGAACAGGTTTGGCAAACCTATAGATCATATCTCCATATCTGCATGGGTATGAAAGCCGCTTTAGCAGTATGCAGAGACATTCTAGTCCATCACAAACAGAGCACTCACTGCAGATAATTGTCTCAGGGATTTGCAGAACTTCCTTCAGATTTTGTACATCTCGTTTTCGAAAACGAAACTCTGCCAAACTCTCTGATTCAAAAGGTGCGTACGGAAAGTCGGGGTTTTTCGATGCATGGAGATCATACAGAAGTACAAATTCATCATCATCAATAAAGCTATCATTTTGACCAATTAGAAGCAGATTTCGGAGGTCGTTGAAAGCCATAACAAGAGCAACTCATCAGTGAAACAAAAGTCGTCGCCTCCTCAAAACAACACACTGCTTAAATTTTGTTTATCACGCCGAGAGCAAAACCCTTGACCCAGTCCACCTTGGGTTGCGAATGTCGTCGTCGTGCATTTCGTTGTCGATGCTTAAGGTCCCTATTGACTTGTCGACTGCGAAGTGTTTTTCGCATGCTCTTCGAAAGTTTTCAATCATAAATTCTTCATACTCATAGGACACAAACTCCCTCGCACCAATTCTTGAATATTTTTGGGCTTTACCAGAGACCTCAGTGCTTAATCGCTGCACAACTACAGTATCATTTTCGTCGTTGAAAGCACTAATGGTATCCTTCTTCTTTCCCTTACCCTTGTCGATTCTTCTCGTTTTCATTTTTGCCTTGAAATTTCTCCACTCGGCAGTCATTTTCGCGATCGCACTGCACGTTTTCTTGCCCTCCTCGCCTCATCCCCAGGCGCCCTCCTTGCTACATCAACTCATTGTGCAAAGCATCCTGGTATACTATGATAGCGCTAGGCTCATGCAAAATTTAATTTTACTTTTGTTTTTCTTTTCATTGCATACCGTGGTATACCATGATAGCGCTAGGCTCATGGAAAATTTAGTTTTACTTTCGTTTTTTTCATTTCTTCTTTCCTTTTGGATGTAGTTTTCATTTAACTTTCAGTTAAGTTCATTTTTTATTTCAATTTATTTTTAGTTTATTTTTGTTTTATTTTATTTTTGACTCAATGTATAAACGTTTAATTTAAGTATTACTTATCTTGTTTTACGTTTTCATAAAAAGTCTGTTCATTTTAAAAGTTTTTATCGTAAAATCTTTGGCAAATTTCGAGTGATAGCTATAGGCCACCATACTGCGGTGAAGTTAACCTGCTGGTTATATATCAAAGTAGCCAGGGATATACCACAAAATATAAGAGGAAATTGTCTGGCTTCCAGCCCTTGATGACGGCCCTGATTAGCAAAACACATAATGAAGTAAGTAACCATTATTATCACTTATTGTTAATGGGTCCTTTTGCAATTCTTTAGGAACACCACTCCACATAGGACCCCTCAGCAAACGACCAAATCTCGTAGGAAATTCGGCACACATGGTTTCATACCATACTTTGTAATCATGTGGAACAGAAATCTGTAGAAACAACAAACAGGCTCTCAGATCTAACGATATTGGAGGTAATTACTCGCAACTCTCCGTCTGTAATGAAATACCTTGTAAATGACGTTAACAGCTTTGCTCATTGTAACAACATGCAGTTGAACCCTAGTAAGTGCAAGCGGGTTGATGTTTTGCATTATAATAGTTGTTACAGTCATCCAATAGCGGTAGGAGGTTCTGTTATTGAATCGGTGGAATCATTTAAGCTCCTTGGGGTGTCCATTTCCTCGGACCTCAGCTGGTCGACTCATTGCGACTATATAATAAAGAAATCAAACCGCCGCCTTTATGTTCTAAGAAAACTGAAAGCTTGTGGGGTGCAAGGTGGGGAGTTGGTGGCTGTGTATTGCTCCTTACTAAGATCAGTTTTAGAGTATGCATCGGTAGTGTTTGCAAATTTACCGCAGTATCTCTGCAAGGCTTTAGAAAGAGTGCAAAAGAGAGCCCTACGAATCATCTTTGGTCCTGACTTGAGCTACGAGGATACCCTCGTGCGTGCCGGGCTTCTGTCTCTAGAGGCCAGACGCCACCTGGCGTGCAAGAAATTTGTGTCGGAAACTATGCACGCTAGCCCGCTTTACCGCCTAATATCCAGCAGGGTCATTTTGTCGCAAACCTCGTATACACTGAGGTCAGGACCATCATGCCATGTGTTACCTGGCCGAACTGACCGGTTCTCAGAATTCGTGTCAGTTAAATATGCGCCGTTTATCGAGTGTGTGTAATAATGTGTATGCGATTTCTACTAGATTGCTACTTTATTATATTTATGTTTTTATATTTATATATTTATATTTATAATTGTATGTTTGTAAGTGCTTTGCCTGACCCTACCTGTAATTCAGAGAAATCTGCGAATGGTGGAAATAAACAAATATTATTATTATTATCATCTTGCTGTTCTCCATAAATGTGTTTTCATTATCGTATCAGACAGTTGATGAGATTAGATTACAACTTCCAAACTCTTCTGATGTAGGAGCAATAACAAAAAGGGCAAAGTGACTGCATGTCAATAAAGGGTTAAAGGGTTAAAATATGAAGTAAAAATACGTAGTTTGAATTGTGTTGATATAATGAAAAAATGAGACCACTTCTGTGTGAAATGAAGTAAGAAAGACTTAACAATAAACAATACCATAATGTATACAAACTTTCAAAATTAACTACCTGCATTGTGTTGGTACAGTTAAAGAATTGCAGCTGGTACTCTATTATACCAAAAGGCATTCAGTCAAGCTGAAACATGGGCTTCTCTGTGCCAGGACGCTTCTCTGATAAACAAAAAGCAAACTTATACAATAAATTTGCTTTTCCATTGACCTGGACCTCATTGCTGTCAATGATCGTGATATAAAATCGGCCGGATTAGAATCAATTTCTTGATTTTTCACCAGTCCCACGAAACACAAATTAGCAATGTTAGATACGCCAACTTGATCTGTCACATGAATCAAGTTTTCAATCAACTGTGGCAAATTAGATACCTCATCCAGGGCAGTTAGTAAAGCCTTTTTTTAAGTCTGAGGGTATGTCTGGCAGTGTAGGGTTGTCTTGACTGGATGTTCTGTCATGGTCCTGATTTTCAGTGGGTGTTTCAGGTAGGCTTTTGGGAACTTTGGATCTGGAACTTGGCTTTTGCAGGGTTAATTCCCCCAGACATATACTAAGTGTCAGGTTATATGCCTCTTCTGCAGACTCCAAAGTTGGAAACTTTGTCCTGAAGTGAGTACAGACCCATCCTCTTACCCTATTGTCTGATAAATAATTGAAACATTTGCCATTTGTGTATCTTCCTTAAATTACAAACCAACAAAATTCAGAGCCCATAACTTCAGCATTGCATTATCATAACAAATGTTTCACGGATATTTGAATATCATGGACATACTTGTGAGCAAAATGTTGGCTGATGTGCTTGTCTTTATGTGGGAAGCAGCATCTGCCCAGAAGCAATGATTTTTTCTAAATGACGGCCACTCTGTCTCTGTTTCTATCACACCGTATGTAGCATCGGTCCTTGCTATTCCTATAAACTCAACAAGTGCTCTCTCTTCTTCATATGTCCATTTGCGCTGTTTGACTGGTGACTTTTGTAAGGGACTGACAATGCAATATTTTGCTTTTGTAAGGATATTTTTTGCTATCTGTAGAGGAAGACATACCTTTCCTAAGTGAAAGGGCCAGGAGAAAGAAACCATGCTTTGAAAATTAAACTCACCTTTTCCTTCGAACTTTTAACACGAGTGTGTTTTGGCGACACATCGGCACCAGCATTTTGTCTCGTAAAGAAAGGTTTCCTTATAGAAGGCAAAATGGCTGTCCTGGGTCGCTTTTTCTCTGGTTTGTTTGGTGTAGATCCAGTGTAAGTATGAGATTGTTTTGCACTCGAATTTTCCATAACTGACATTCTTGAACAGAAACACAACTCGTTTTCAGTTTATCTAACAAAGACGACATGATTAATTCACTACTTGCTTTACACCGCATTACATGTTTCGCAAAGTCGCCACGTTTATTGCAACTCGACTTTTAAAACCATGTATTTCGACCATTTTCGACGCTTTAGAAAAACACAACTGCTGGGTCTTTTAGTGTCACTATGGTACGGTTAGGTTCAAGTACGTTTTAATTATGCACATTTTGATTGTATGCGTAAGTTACTCAAGCCCAAAGTAAGTTAGGATTAATTTTGTGCGGCATGTTAAAGTGTTTGTCTTGCATGACTTTAGACATTGTTATTCAAATGATCCAAAAGAGCCCTTTTGTGAATTATTTAATTCACAACAACAAGGCCAAGTTCAAGATGAATATTATAACATTGTATTTTGGCAGTGTACTTACCTCAGAGAAACACCCGCCATCTTTGCGAAAGTCGATTTACAAAGGATTCTGGGATACTATTCGTTCTTCTGGACCAACCCATGGTGTAGTTACACAAAATATTCATTCTTATTCAACAGAAGGGATTTCTCTCTAAGTCCCCTACCTATCTGGAAATTCCAGTAACTCTTCATATCTTTATTTTTTGGTCTTCTAGGCCCCCACCCTGCCACAAAGAAGTTGCAGTCCCTTCCAAGGGGGTTGGGAAGGGGGGGGGTTGACTAGGTTAGACAAGGTTTGACTATAACTTTCTTAAGAAATTAATTGCAGGGTCACTAAGACAAATGAATTTAAATGAGATATTTTAAGTAGCATTTTAAAGTGTGGGCATGCTATGGGTAGATAACTTTTTTATTAAGTACGTCTTGAGAACAAAAATTATTGTTGCTTGAACTTTGAACAGAATCTGTTCAAGATATGATCAACAACAGAAATTTACATCATTATATTTGAGTTTAACTTTCTGAACTCCAAACCTGACTGTGTAACAAACAAAGTGAACAGATTTAGTGTTTTCTCCTTTTCATGGGATAAAAATCTCAACCTTAGACTTTAAAATGATTATTGATCTTCAATCCTATAACAATGGCAGAAAATGAAAACCAATTTAAAGGAGAAACCCTTTTTTTAAAAACACAGTTCAATCAAAACATCATTCATTGCTTTCTTGTGGACACTGGTCCTTCTTGTGACCCCGTTTTGGCTTTCCACATTACTGACAGTGTAGAATTCTTCTGCGACTTGCAGTCCTCTGCTCATGTCTCGGATGAAGCTCCTCCTCTGATAAAACAAGCCAGAAGAAAAATCATAAATTATATGAAATTGTGGTGAAATTAATCACAACCCCTATTTTGGTATTATAACTTTTTGGCTAGGTGTGCTGATGTAGCATGTGCTATCATATGATCATTATACATGTAGGAGCTGAAATCTTGATTTGTCAAGCTAGTCTTATAAAATGTTTTAGTGGCAACCATTTGGATACACTGTACATGCCATGATTTAATGGTGTTATACCTGTACAGGTGAGTGGAATAATTGCTCTCTCCATTTCTCTTCTTTGCTTATATTTTGTGATTGCCTCCCCCCTGTCGTCCTTCTCAGCCAGCATACTGTGCATACGTTCAGGAACTTCCTGCTTAAGTTCTTGCTCTAATAATTTCAGCTCTGCCCTTGGGGTGGTGGATAGGGTTTGGCAGATTTCAGCAACATAATCTGTCTAAAAAAGAACTTAATTTTAGTTGCACAGTGGTATTGAAAATGAGGCGACCTTTTAGTTCATGGCTGGGCAACAGCATCAAATCAGTTATTTGAACATGGAGGTACCATCATCTAAAGACACTTTGGCTTCTCACTGTCACTTCACCTTCTTTGATGCATACTTCTCCTGCAAGCGGCCGCCAACACACTAAATGGAAGAGATTTGTCTGCCAGCACAGACAGAACTTCAAACCAATGGGTACGTTCCCTGCATTTCACCAATGATTGTTTCTCCCATGCAGAGCACATAAAAGGAACTGAGGAGTTTAAAGCCAGGCTCTGTCCCAACTATTTGGAAAAAAAGCCACAGTTTCTGTCAGTGGGTGTGTAGTATTTTCGCAAATTCTGTACTGTGATTTTCACATTTGTTTTTTTTCTCGTGTTCCGAGGTGTGATTTTCGCAAGTCGTGTAACACACATACATGTATGCAATGAATTCTTGTCCTCTTTTGCAGGTGAAAGTTAATTGAACAATTTCGATCCAGTAACAGCCTTTGTGTCTCCATCCTCCGGACTAAGTGACTTGATGGAAAATTCGTCAACCACTTTGATTAATTCCTGTAAGCAATTTTACACTTAAGAAATGTTAAACAATTAATACATTTTTGCATTTTAAAGCTTGTATGACTAATTAAAAAGTTATAAAACAAAAACAATCTTACCAACCTAAATATGTTGATTCATTTCTTGAAGTTTTTTCTTTGTTTCACAAAACAACAATAACAGAAAAGTGTTGTCTTAACTCTGCATAAAATTAAAGTGGCTATTATTTCTTTCAATTAGCGGTAATTTGTTCTACTTTTTAACAGGTCAAAATAGCTTGGAAAGTGGTATCCCTGTGAGTAGGATCAGGCATTGACACCTTGAGAGGTTTGTTTCACAGCGTATTTGCACTGGCTTTTAATGTAGATAATACTGTTATCAACAACCAGTGCTGGTGCGAATTAATCATACATATTCCCTTTAGTGGCAAACTGTGCAATCAAGGAAGTTCACAGTTATATCACTTTTTTTTTTCATTTTAACTTGAGCTAAAAGGAGAAAGCAGTCCCCATTTACAAAAAAGGCAGCAGAGAGAAAAGTTAAGCTGTTTTTCTGTAAAGAAATTGCAGATGCCCAAGGTTTGGAGAAAATAAGAAAGTTTTGGAGCCAGGACAGAGCTTTAAAGAAATGGAAAGCTACTGCTATTCATGGGGTCCTTGACACTGCCTGGACTCTAAAGCAAACTGGTTTTGGTAATTGAGGCAAACAACACAAGGGAACTGGAGTTAAGAGAAGAAGCCATACACTCGTCTCAGATAAAAAGCCAAAAGGCAGAAACAGTAGATACAAAAGTACATTGAACCCTGTCTAGGCACCACGAACTGTTGCGAGTTAATGAAAGACTCGGAAGGCTCAATGACGGAAGCAACACCACTTCCAAAAAGAGCAAAAAGTTACTGAAGAAGAAATTGCTACAAAAACACCACTGAGGGAACTCAAACTTGTGCAAGAGTCCCTGGGGAAAGCTCTCAGAACAAGCGGATGTGTCTTGCCGCCCCAACCATACCTTTTGAGGAGGTTCCTGTAGATGTTGTTGAAGACTGCAAAGAGTTCACCACAGAAGACATCGATGGAATGAATGTTAGAGGCAGTACTCAATTGCACAAGACCTTCAAAAGGCATGGACGAGGAAGAGGACAAAGACACTGTACAAAAAGCTGACTAGTTACCCCCTGCATGATAATAAAAAATGATCGAAGTTTGAATGTCTGTGATGACCAAATTTTTATTGGTTTTCATTAACTGATAATTATTGGTTCCGTTAAATAGTTGTTTTGGCCAATGAATCTGAGGCAACAGACTTAAAGTAGTTAAACAGACTACACTGTACAAAAACTTCTCACATGGTAACGAAAAAAATTAGATTCGTTTGTTTAAAACTTACTTTGATACTTTTTGGCAACATGTTCATTGCTTGAGCAAAAGTGCCTTCTCTGTGATTTCCACACTTTGCAAAACTTTAATCAATTAAATTATTATTGACTGATAGTCGATGTCTTCTGATTGTTTATTTTGTACACCCATGCTGACAATCTCAAAGCTTTTATAATTCTATGTGAATACAACAAGAAATAGTATTTCGTGGCATTTAAGACTAAACGTCCATGTATTTTTGTCCTTAAATGATGACAATTTGTTCTTGTGGAAATACAAATGTAAGAGCCCAGTCTCTGAAAAATCTCTTGGTTTTGTTTTGAACATCCAGAAACCTGAAATCAGGATATAATGTATTTTGACTACGTTCCCCCACCCCAGCACCCCAAATTTTTCACAAGGAACGTTTTGGACTTTTACCCCGACTCCCCCAGCACATAGCTAAAATGGACGCACGTAAACCAAAACTTATTTCAATTTCACAGCTGACAATCCACCCCTCCTTGACTAGGAAAATGCAATATTTTTTAATTTGTGATAGAATTCACTTGACATTTGGTCGAAAAAAAGATCTGTATTCACTATTATCTGGGAGATTTGGTAAGACTGAGAGACTTGTTCTGTATCTGGGAAACTCCTGGATAATCTGGGACTTGGAGTTAGCACAAGTGCATACTAATTACAAATAGCGTTTTATTATGTCTTAGGTTGTTTAGCAAATGCCGAATGGAAAATTTCCATGGGGATGCCCTTGTTCCATTTGTACTTTTCCCAGAAGATAGTTCAGTAGCTTTGCAATCAAAGGCAATCAAAGCCAAAAGGCCTGGAACTAGTAAAAACAACACACATTTCAATTCCAGAGAAAATTTCTGTTTGTGGAGACAAAATTAAGCTTTCCATTTACATTCCATGTGAAATTTGCTGAATTTTTGGGTAAATGGTAAAGAACCTTAATGTTCGCACTATGCAACTACTGGCAAGGAGTGGCAGGGGATGCAGAGGGCCAAGGCACCAGGATACATTTGTTTTATATTATGGAATAGGTTCTCACGTATTGAATATGGCCGTAGCCTTTGTATCCAAACATCAAGAGAAGTGGTAGGTAGAAGAGTGAGTGAATTGTTT
>OX419336.1:14350978-14433478 GCA_948470475.1 Galaxea fascicularis | reverse complement strand
TACAACAATGTCAAGTTCAGCATCTGAAATATCCGTCTGTCTTTCACTTATTGAAATTCGATATTCTCTTAAACACCTTTTGATAGTGCTTCTACTGCCTCCGAGAGCTTCAGTGATGTCGGAAATTTTTAGGTCGTAGTACTGCAGCTGATCCTTACTTATTTCAAAGTTTGGATGACCAACTAATCCTTCAGTATTAACATCAAGGCAAATGGGTTGCCAGTTACATTCCACACTTCCCAAAACAGTCATTATTTGATCAAGAGAGGTTTGGACTTCATTGAAAACGTTTAAATCTACACTGGCTGCCAACCTAGACAAGTGATTTGAGACTTGTTGCAATCCAAATAACACATAGTCATAGTCATGTTCTACTCTTCTCGAAAGATCTATCCGAAGACGAAGATTTTGCATAAAATGCGATTTAAGCTCATTTCTTCAAAATGTGAAGCGACTCCATCTACTGAATGTACTCAGTGCTTCACTATGTGACATTGGCCACAAGCTGCCATTTTGGATCACTGACCCAGAGACACTGGGGAGGAGTTTCCACACTCTTTCTGGGCCTTGTTGGGTAGGTAGTCCCTAGTTGAAAGTTCACAAGTCATTGCGTCGAAAATGAATTCTAAATAATCTAAATATCTAAGGCATTGGATTGTTAGGTTATTTAATTCACTTGTCCCCCATCAGAGACGCATTAATCAATGTTGTTTCATTCTGGTTCTGGACATCCTTCCCAAAAAGTACTGGTGGCCTATTATTGTACATCAAGCCCAAGTGCATAAAGCTTGCATCTTGCGGTGATGGCAATGCTTTGTTACTTCCATCCAAGGTGGGGTTGATAGTGTGTCATTTGGTATCATAACCAATCAGAATCGGATTTCAAACACATGGTGGAAATGAACCAAGAAGAAAGGAAGTTGTAATAAGCTAATAATCTCTAATAATTATTGGTGACGACATCACCAGATCAGAAAGACCCGAAAAAATTAAAAGTCACAATCCTTTTTATGTTGATTACAACTTGTGATAGAGGAATTTAAGATCATAAAATGCACAAAGGTACACATCTTGGCAGTAAGCAAATGGTAAAACATGACACCAAAAGACCACCAGTACACGCTGTAATCTCATTGTTCTCCTATCTGCAGTGATGTTCAATCTTCAATAGTAACAATTTAAGATGTGTGTGTCATTGCTCAGTTTGTCTGTGCTTGTGCAGGATTTTCAATTAAAGCATTACTGAGATGACCCTCACAAGAGTTTGTGCCATACCATGAGCGAGGTAGCACTTATGGCAATAATAACAGTGATGATAGTGATGACAGTGAGGACAACGACTATGATAATGATAATGATAATCATGACAACAAAGTTATTGTGAGGCAGCTCTTCATTTTCATATTTCATAAGAGGGTCATGAAAGAAGCATATTCCCTGATCTGGTCTGAAATGTTTTATACTGTCAAAACAATGTTGACGAATGGTCAACTTGTCAGAAAAGAGAAAAGGCAGGAATTTGAAAGTCTAGTTTGGACCTACTTGTCTCAGCATCAAAATAATATTACAAAGTACTGAGCAGGACTTGATAAAGAGTAAGGCTAATTTTCAGAATGCAAAGTTCAAGATCTTTTGGAATAATCAGAAAATTGTTAGAAACACCCCTCTTGATCCTCTGAAACAGTCAGTCTAAAAATGTGTTTTCAGGGTTTTGCAGTATATACCTTTGATTCCATATTACCTTGAATCGTTGCATAAGACAAAGTGACTACATTTAAAGCTTTTACCGGTGTAAAGTATTATCACTTTTACCCGCGATTGGCAAGTAGGTGTTTAACAGTAAATATTATCTCACATGCATAAAGTAACAGGATTAAAATTTTGCTTGCCAGTAAACAGAGGTTAGAGTTCAGTAAATATACCTTGAAGATATATTCGAGAGTTTTCTACATACCTCACTGCAGCCTCTGTTAATTCTCCAATCGACAAAAATAGATTTTCTAGCTCTCCACCAGGCAGAAATTCCATAACAAGGAAGGGTAGCTCCTATTGTGAAACGAAGATAAAATCATTCCAGGGTCATACACAGGATATTGCAGAGGGGGGTTACATCTTAAGAAATGCCCCATCCACCCACATCAAATAGCCAGGTAGCAAGGAAAGGGTTTAAAGAAACGAGGATTATTGCAGCATTTAACCCTCTATTATAACATTTGTTTCAAACAAACAAAAACACAAATGGCAGCACATTGTCGAGCAATTCAGTGGTCTCTGAAAAAAATCTTAACTCATGGCTCTGCAAGAATGAGGTAAGTGTGGTGAGTTTACAACTGTGGTGCAATAACTGAAGGTGCCAGCCGTAAAATAAAAACAAAAATAAAACTACAAAAATGAGGTACGCTTCTTCTTAGACAACCAATCACACAACTACTATACATAGATGCCATACATAGATGCAAATCATGGACACTAACTTATATTAAAACTGTAATGTACATACACACCATGTATATTCTTCGTTCTAAATGCGTGAGGCCACAAACATGCTACACACAATGCATATTCTTCATTCTGAAAGCGTGAGGCCACAACACCTGAAACATGTTACACACAATGTGTATTCTTTGTTCTAAAAGTGTGAGCCTACAAACACGCTAAACATAATGTATATGTTCTATGAGTGTGACAAGGCCACAAACGCGCTACAGAGAACATATACTCTTCGTTCTATAAGCATGTGGAAGTGGTACACTAAAATTATGTTTTATCCATCTACTTTATGTAATTGGCTCTCCTCACAGATTGAACTGAAATTTGTCGCAATTTTAAGTGATCTTTAGCATTTTAGGAATTGATGGAAAGTATTTGGTCACTTTTTGAGAAGACAGGCTGTGATGATCTGCAACAAATTGAGTCCAAACGACAACCTTTGTGAGAGCCTGAAATAACTTCCAGTGAGTTGGGTTGTCGTTTCTCTTGACAGGCCATGTCAATCCAAGTCGGATGGAGTTGATCCAACAACCTTTTTGAATGCCTAAAAAATGATGTGCTGAAATTATTCTCCGGAAATTATTCCCAAGTCGGGTCTACAACCATCCTAGTCGACCCAACTCAGAATGGGAGTATTGGACAATTTCATGAGTTTTTAATGGATTAAAAAAAATGATGGCCCACAAATCTCTGTGGAATTTCCTGTGGGTATAAAAATGTTGGTAATTTATTCTTTCCCAACTGTAGGCTGTTGTACAATGTTTGGATTCCCTGGTTTGTTTACATCAATGAATCAACTATATACTCGGATTTTCGCTATTTATAATACGCTGTAATTATCAATTTTGGTAACTGTATAATTTTAAGATACGTGTTTTAAAATTTGATCTGATTTTCATGAGCCTAAAAGCTGCAAGCTATAAGGATCCTGGCTAAGTAAAGGTAAAGTTATCATCGATTTTCCATACTACCTCTTCATTCTGACATCTTTTGACATAATTATTTTCCTCACATAAATTTTCTCTTGTTTTTCCAAACAAGCTTAAGGGATGTATTTAACTCCGTAACTAACTCTCTGTATAATTAATACAAATATATTTTATCTTGAGTCATTTGTAAACATTAAGACATCAGGACCTCTACCACTCATTGCACTAGTTTGCTGAAGAGATAGTAGACGACAACAATAAAACAAATCGTTTGGGATAAATGGCCACAAATGTGACGAGTTTAATTGAAACAAAGGTTACAAAGATTAACATCTCTTCAGGAAAGGTGGGGTTAAAACTTTCGCCACAAGCCACAACAATGTCGCAACCCCGGAAAGATGCTAGCAGAACTTGCAAACGAAAGCACACCAAACAGTGACACCACAGCCCCTGACTGACCAGTGTCACTGAATGGAAGACAGACGTGCAAATCAGGTCTGAAGCAATTGCATTATGCAAGCCTTGATGTTATTTAAAGCTCGGAAACAGCCCTTGACTGACAAAACTGGGCGACAATAGCCAACCATAAGTCTTACTACAACGAATTGACACTAAGTGAGAGGGCAAATGAACAGCAATGAAGAAACAGTCCACTATCTGACCTTCTACATTTGCCCGACTAACACTGGAAACAATCATGGCATTAACTACTGGAATGGACTAAGGCAATAGGGCATAGACTCGTAATATGCCAAAGAGTAACTTATAACACCAGAAAGCGATCAAAGGTTGATTCGCTAATTGTTAAAAACCAAGCACTGTGTTGAACATATACGTTAAACGAAGTCAGTCAGTGAAGAGGCAGTCCAATACCTGACCCTCCACATTGATCAGACTACTGTTAAACAAAAAATTTACTTAAAAATGAGGGTTTAGACCCAAAGGCTACCCAGCAGCTATGGTAGTCAATTAGCAAGCAAGGTTTCAGACCTGATATAAAGTTTAAACACATCAGATTTCCAACGGCCATGTAATTCTGCATTAAACTGACTAACTGTGATTGGGCTCAAATCAGTATGGCAAAAAAGTGGCCCAGACTGGAGGCCCTGTTTTTGCAAAAATTGAGCATAGCCTGAATGGGGCAAAATGGTGAGGAAACTTCCCGTTCGATAATACAGCTGTATTGTGTTTAAACTGTGTGATTGTTATTTTTATCATGTGAACGTTTTCTTTCTGAGTGAGAAAGTGGAGTTGAACTACCCTGCTGCCAGAATTCGTGCTCTTGGCTGCTAGCTCACCAATCCTAAAGCAGCTGTAAAAGGCGAGTAAGGACATAGCAGAATAAAGAGTATGTTGAAAGGCGGATGATGTGGTATGACCTAGTGAACCAGCCAGCTCGTGCAACACTGGCGAAGAAATTGGTAAATGGATATCAGAAGAACCCTGACAAGTTAGGGTTGTCAATAATTTATTGATTAAAAATGCCTGCACGGGATCACGGAAACCTTTCATTTTGTGCACATAACTGATAGCGGACATGTAAGATTTAATGGTTGAAGATGCTAATTTCCAAGCGTGGAGATGAGAGATAAAGAGAGCCAATGATGGTGTAGATATAGGTGATTTTCTAACTGAAAATATTGTTTAGAAAAGGCAGTAAAAGTAGCCGAAGCTCTCTGGTAAAGTTTGTGTGTGCCCAACGACAGTGCAGAATTTAACAAACCCTTCACGTAGGGACCAATTCTCTGGCAGAAGATGTGTGGGAACCGGAGTTGGCAATTCGTCTGCCAAGGGCGAGAGTTGCTTGAACTGCTCGACCTGAAAATGTGGAATGCAATACGCACCAGTATTATGCACGCCTGGAATATGGTGCTCTCAAAACTAAATATTGTATGTAAGAGATGTTAAAACCAGATCAGAAACTAAAATCATGACTAATGGATGCTTAGAGGTCTGTTGGTGAATGATATCAACAATAGCTGCGTTATCTGTGTAAAAAGCTACAGATTTGTTGGCCATAAGAGGCCCCCAAATGTGCAATGAACGGACTATCGGAAACAGCTCTAAAAAGGCAATATTTAAGGAAGTCCACGAAGCCAGCCACGCACCACAAAACCAATGCTTACCAAAGGTGGCTCCATAGCCTTTAGAACCAGCTGCATCAGTAAAGAGTGTTATGGAGAGCATATAAAATGTAAATAGTTGAGTATCTGGAACCTTCTACGGTAGCACTATGGAACACTCTACAACATTCCACCGAATGATTCAATGATATAAATAGAAGTTCTAAATTATGTAATGATGTGATAATGTTGTAATGAGATACAAATAGAAGTATCTGGAAAATGTATATAAAGAGTTAGCTAAGTAGTGTTGGGAGGGACTTGTTAAAAGTTGCTAAAAGAGTGTGAGTTGTAAAAGAGTTGCTGAAGTGGAAAAGAAGAGAACCTTTAGAGTTCTGTTGTTGTTCGGCGGAGACCGAGTGGAGAAGCTGTAGAATATTGTTATTGGAAAAGCTGTTGGAGAGCTTTGTTCAAAGTTAAGTGGATTACAAGCAACTATGAAGACTTACTGTGAGTTCGTGTCAGTGGTGACTTAAGTTTACTAGTAGATAACGTGTAGTGTTCAGAACTCCCTCCTTTGTTATTAAGATTATATTAATTATTTTTAAATAAATAAGTTGGGTTTACTGAGGAGTTTCAGTTTATATCTTTCTGGCAGTCAAGAGATACCATAACAAGAGCTCAAGGGAAGACAACGTTTCCCATTTATCATCCAAGAAAAACGTTCTGCCATTAAACTTATCCAAAAATGTAAGCCAAGTGGCCAAATCAGACTTGGCTTCTTTACTAAGACGAATGTAGTGGTATGGGCGCGTAGCCCCTTTGGTAAGAGGGAATTTAAGATTGAGCACTACGGTTGAATGACTACGGTTGGACGAGCAGGAGAGGTCTGGTTCTTGTCGATGGTGGATTGGATCGAGTACGAACCGTTTGGCGCGAAAAAAAGAGATTTAAGATTGTAAACAAGCAAGCTGCTACGGTTGAATCACTTATCGACGGTCATCGTGTGAAAAATGTCATTTCACGAACTTCATGAAGCCTTAGTTTGCGCGTTTTCTGACGGATTGATCACTGAAGAAGAGTTTCTTATTCTTTATGAAGAGTACGAGTCCACAAATTTAAATTTTCCTCACTGGGAATACAGTGAATTGACAGCAGTGAAGCTAGAGCTGAATTTAGAGTAGACAAAGGAGATATCCCTTTATTGGTTAACGCTTTACAGGTCCCAGACTATTTTCGATGCCCTCAAGGAACAGGTAAAGCTGTCCACAAATTCACTTGTCTCATTTCGTTTTCATAACTGAGATCAATGAACAACCCTTACTAAATGCACTAACTGTTAAATTTGACAAATGTGACAGCAATGAAATAAATGTTTCTTTTAATTCAGTTTGTTCAGGTGAAGAAGGACTATGTTTACTCTTAAAGCGACTAGCCTACCCTTGCCGTTACCATGATCTAATCCACCGTTTTGGCCGTCCAGTGCCGGAGCTTTGCATGATTAGTAATACAGTCCTCAACTGGATTTATGAAAACCATTCTCACCGACTAACTTCGTGGAACAACCAGCCCTTTTTATCGCCTGCTAACCTTCAGGTTTATGCACAAGCTATATCAAGAAAAGGGAGTCCTCTAAAAAATTGTTTTGGATTTGTGGACGGAACGGTACGTCAAATTTCAAGACCTGGTGATAACCAGCGCATGGTGTACAATGGTCACAAACGTGTGCACGCCATAAAGTTTCAGGCAGTTGTGATCCCCAGTGGTTTAGTTGCTAACTTATATGGACCCGTTGAAGGACGGCGTCATGATGCTGGGATGCTTAAAGAATCAGGGCTTCTCAACATCTTACAAAGAAGGGCAGTAACACCTACTGGAGATATTCTTTGCATTTATGGAGATCCTGCCTATCCTCTCCGACCACATTTGATGGGTCCCTACCGTGACAACCCACTGACCCCACAGATGAGGGCATTTAATAAAGCCATGAGTGAAGTTAGGGTATCTGTAGAATGGCTTTTTAGCGATATAGCTGAAAGCTTTAAATTCATAGATTATAAAAAAAATCTCAAACTTGGGATGAGTGCAGTAGGTAAACAATACATAACATGTTTGTATGGAAATACAACTTCTAACTTTTTTGAGGTAGAACCCCCCTCACTGTTGCAATATTTGGCATAGAAAATGTCATATAAGTATCCTAAAATGTACCAGAGAACTTTGATGAGGCAGATTTCGGGGGAATTGAGACTCACTGCTTCAATTACGTAAACACAACTTTAATGTAGAGACACTTTACAAACAACAAACCCATGTTTGAAAAGAAAGTTTTGTATTACTAATTTTCACTGTCCTTAAACTTGTTATTTCAATGTTCACTAATGAAAATCCAACAAGTGCACAGCATGAACAAAGCTACTTATCATTTTTGCTTTAGTTTAGATACAACTGCAAGCATTAATGTTTGCATTTGCTGCATCTGTTGCTGCTGCATTTGCAACTGTTGCTGTATAAGATCCTGGCGCCTTGCTTCAAGGGAAGCCATCTCTCGTTTATGGGCGATGTCCTCTCTCCTGGCTTCTGATTCCTTTTCAGCCATCCCCTTTTTAAAACTTATTTCTTCTTTCCTAGCTTCTGCCTCTCTTTCAGATCTGACTTGAAGAAATTGTAGAGCCTCACTTGTCCTTCTCCTTTTCCTTTCTAACTTTTGATGCCATAGATGTCTCTTCATCTTTTCCTGATTCTTCGTCATCACTCACTTGATCTTTAACTCCCTTTCCCTTTGACCATGTGTTCATTGCTTTGTCTCGAGCTGCCATGGCCTGCATCCTTTCTTTCTTCTATAAAGATATAGGATCAATTATTAATTTGTGTTCAAATTTTAGAGCACTGAATTTTAATATGTTCTCACATTCCTAATGCCGATTGGTTTTCAATCTATAAGCTCAGGAATAGGCGTCTCGTTTAGTAATTGCAAAAAACAACTACAGCAAAGTGGGTGGCATACTGTAACAGTGTGAGTTAAATAACTTAAAATTGCAAGTAAGCCACTCACAATTCATATCAGAGAAACCAAAAATATAATAATAAATCTATAACGAACTTCATATAACAAATTAAAACTGCACACTGAACATAGATATGTGGAAAAATTAAACATTAATTAATAAAAAGAAAAATGCTATTGAGAAAATATCTAAAGTACGACTTTAATAAGCACAAACTAGAGAATGTCAAGAAAGGAAGAAAGCAAAAAGCGGAAGCGAACAAAATCTGCAATAGAAAAATAAAGAGAAAAGTACGATTTGCTAAGAGAGATGCCGTCAAGTGACCTTGTCCTGTAACGTACGCCTCATATAAGCTATGCCTTTCGATAACACAAATAACAGCATGCAGAAGCTTAAAGAAGCATGCTATGCTGTAACATCCATTGCAAAAACCAAACTGTAAACACCGCGTGAAATCCCAAACGCGAGATAATACATATCCAACAAGATTAAAACTCAAAACAAAAGTGGATGGGATCAAGACTGTTATTTCATGCAATTCACAGTCAAAGACTATAATCCTTAACCCCTAAAAGATCACTCACCATCTTGCTGTCTTCGTCTTCTTCTACATTTGGCCTGTTGTCCATTATTTCCACGATCTCCTCGGCAAGTTGCTCTGTTTCAGTAAGTGGTTCTGGAGAAATCCCACTGGCGGCTTCTTCCTTTCGGATTTTTGCTTTGAACAAGTCAATGATCTTTTGAAAGCGTTCCCTAACGCTCCTCTGATCTCTGGGTGAATCTTTGAACGCTTGTAAACAGTTTAAATTGTCTGCCACCTCTTTTCATTTTTGCCCTGCTAGTTTAGATCCACTTTTGTACAGGTACGGTTCGAGAAATCGAGCTTCTTTCAGCAAGGTATTATCTTTATCACTTGTCCAGCGAAAAGTTCCACTAAAATGCAAATGATAAAATCACAGGTTAACGTGTTATGACTGTTCAAGATCCTAGTTTAAAACTGAGAGCCAAAGATGAGGTTAGCTAGGCACATAAGGTTAAAAAGATATTATTTAAGCTTAACAAGCTTACTTGTTGTTTCTCGCCGCCGCGGCCGTCGTAGTGACCCTGTCAAAAAAGTAAAAATAATTTTTAACAATAAGCAAATAAACAATTAAAAACATTCGAAAATTTCAACCTATTTCATGTCGAAGCATATGCAGCGATCTACAAAGCTATCGGTTTACTTACGAACTTCCACCGTGGATATCCATGCTTTCGCTCCCACACCGCTTCTTAAACTCTGAGAATAAAACGAAAAAAAAAAATAAATCAGTGTCACTTCTTTGAGAAACAAACGAAGCTCACTGGAAAACTTAGAAAATAAATCGAAAAGAAAAAAAAATGTGTTATTTCTTTGAGTAACATACGAAATTCTCACCTTTGAAGTCACACGTTGTAGA
Source organism: Galaxea fascicularis (assembly GCA_948470475.1). Lineage (NCBI taxonomy): Eukaryota > Metazoa > Cnidaria > Anthozoa > Scleractinia > Euphylliidae > Galaxea > Galaxea fascicularis. The sequence goes on along the minus strand of OX419336.1, from coordinate 14,423,549 downwards.
TCTTTGACTACGACGAGAAAAGCTGTCAAAACTTACCGTAGTGAAACACAATGGTAAGGAAAACACCATCCCATAACTTTTACGCACGCGCAAAAAAGCTTAACCCAGATCCCGCGTACTCGTCCAACCGTAGCTGTTAACCGTAGTCTTAAATCTTAAATTCCCTAAGATCAATCATGCGGCGGAGAAAGGCACGACCTGGGACAATAACCAAACAAGTAAAATTTAACAGGCCTAATAAAGACTGCAATTCCTTAAGAGTAACTTCACGCTGTTTATAAAAAGTACGTAACAACATGCAATATTTCTGAAGGTTATCAACCGGCAGCCTGGCTTCCTGTATCACCAAGTCAAGCGTGATTCCCACAAACCGTAAAGTCGTATCTGGGCCTACAGTTTTTTCTTGTGCTATGGGCACACCGATGTGCTCGCAGATGCTAAGAAAGGTGGGTAAGTCGGCATGGCATTAGTCTTGGCTATCAGCAATGAACAGGAAATTGTCTATAATATGCAGGGTCACCAAAGCACCTAAACGGTTCATGGCAAGCCATTCTAATGCCATACTGAAAGCTTCAAAAATAGTGTGTTAAGAAGAACAGCCCATAGGGAGACAGTGATCAAAGTAGTACAAGTTTTGCCATTTCATACCCAACAACGCAAAAGTCATGGCATGAATTGGTGATGCGAAAAGTGGACTTGACATCTGTTTTCGCTATAAAACAACCAGCCCCCTTCTGTTTGATGATGGATATGGCATCGTTGATTGATGCATAGTGAACTGATTAGATAAATGAGGTATAAGACGAAATTCCAAGGGATCCTTCTTGGGAACTATGCCTCACAGGAAACAACGAAAATTTTGAAAAGGTGTGTAACAGGACAGAGTGGCAGCGAGTAGGAACGAGAAGGATTCAAGGATTTTCCAAAGCAATTTATTTGAAGCTCAAACCCATCAGCAATACAGCAACAATATAATGAAAATAGGCCAAAGTAAACCAAAATAAATGGGAACGACTAAAAGATTATACCTAACAAACGAATACAGAATAAACTAAATGTTTGCATGCAAAAGAATAATACAGAATACACATGACAAGCTTTATACGATTCTGAAATCATAGACCCCTGCTGATGTTTTGCCATTCCACAGCGAAACATCAGCAGGAGATCGCATTTTTTCTGGAAGTAACTTGTCAGCATTTCTAAACTCCGTAACCGAGAGAAGTGTGAAAAATCAGATTTTTGTCTTTCATCGAAAGCTAGATGATGTCAGCTTAACTGTTGATGCTAATAATCTATATGGCTGGGCTATGAGTCAGTATCTTCCAACAGGTGGTTTCAAATGGCTTACTGAAAAAGAAATTGACAATCTAAACCTTAATGAATACAAAGAAGATAGTGATAATGGATTAATACTAGAAGTTGATCTCGAATATCCTAAAGAGTTGCATACTCTTCATAATGACTATCCTCTAGCTCCTGAAAAAATAAAAGTAAAAGAATATATGTTATCAAATTACTGTCAAAAAATATCTGATAAATTCAATATATCAACAGGATTAGTACATTAACTTATTCCAACACTTGCAAATAAACAAAAATATGTTTTACATTATAGGAATCTACAACTATATTTATCTCTTGGATTGAAACTTAGAGAAATTCATAGAGCACTAAAATACAATCAATCACCTTGGTTGAAACAATACATTGACTTCAACACTGAGAAGAGAACAAATGCTAAAAATGCTTTTGAGAAAGACTTCTTCAAGCTTATGAATAATTCTGTTTTTGGAAGAACGATGGAAAACATCAGAAAACGAGTAGATGCACGATTAGTAACTAATGAGAAAAAACTATTAAAAATGGCTGCTAAACCAACATTTGTCAGCTCTAAAATTTTTAATGAAAACCTAGTAGCTGTACATAAAGTGAAAGAATCATTATTCCTCAACCGACCTTCATACGTTGGATTTTGCATTCTTGACCTTAGTAAAACTCTTATACATGACTTTCACTATAATTATATTAAAGCAAAATTGCTTTTTACAGACACAGATAGTTTAACATATGAAATTGAAGCTGAAGATGTATATAGAGACAAATTTGAGAACAGTGATTATCAAACTAATTCGCCTTTTTATGATAAAACAAATAAGAAGGTTATCGGAAAATTCAAGGACAAAGCTGCAGGTATTCCAATTACAGAATTTGTTGGACTGCAATCTAAAATGTATAGTTATGTAAAAGACAATCAAAAAGTTGGAAAGACTTGTAAAGGTATTAAAAAATATATAATCATGAAAGACATTACACAAGAAAATTACAAAGATACATTATTAGGAAATAAACAAATTCATAATATAATGAAAACTATTAGAAGCAAGAATCATGACACAGGTAGTTATGAAATAAACAAAGTATCACTCAGTTTTTTCAATGATATACGATAATTTTTATATTCACAACAATGGCACTACAACCTATGCTTATGGTCATTTTTTAATTTATTAAAATTCTTTATTTTACCATCTTTTTTTCTATCTTTAATGCTTTATTTGATGTTAAATATATTTATCCTTTTTCAATATTTCTTCTTTTTTTATTCATTAAAATCTTTCTATATTTCAAAATATATAGTAAGAATTATATGAAATTATTTGATGTAACCACTAAGGAATGGAATGGGGTTGTGCGAACGCATTTTGAAAAAATGCGCTCGTACCCCCATTCCATATACTACTATCACATAACAGATACATGATATTAAATAGTTATACTACTTACGTACATGCATCCACACCAGCTAATGTTCCACCTGCGTGGCATTCAATCCGCAAAAGGCAAGAAAAAAACACGTACCTTTTAAAGATTGTAATGTGAGAGGAAAAGGGGGAACATGTCAATTGTAGGACAAGTCTTTTGTATTCTACAAGTCCAAATATAGAGTCTTGCAACTAAGAATAAAAAGTAGAAATTCTTGCAAAATAGTGGGTGGGTCTTTAGGCCTATGACCAAGGAAGGCGTTGGCTCAAGAGACTGCACAAAAGTTCCATTTTGGAGCAGCCATTGCCTAAAATTATGCCAGAAGTAGGACGTTACCGTACAATTCCAGAAAAGATGGATGAGAGTTTCCTCTTCAACTTGGCAGAGATTGCAAAGATTGTTATCTCTTAGCTTTATTTTTTTTAAAGAAATCATTAGTGGCAAGTCTCCTGTGTAATAGTTTAAATTGGAAAATGCGAAGTTTTGAGATTTTCGTGCATTCAAAGGGTAGCCTGTAAGCAGCCTTCCAGTCAATAGGTTCATTTTTTAGCTCATGGATGACGTAGTGATGCCATGAGGTTTTGTTGTGGGTCTGAATTTCACTCACTCACTCAATTCTGATTAATTTATTCATTAAACTTTCCCCCTGTCCCTCCCCTGGTAAGTATTGCTTTTGTCTCCATAGTCTTCTTGGTCCAACGTTTGCAAATTTCAGAGTGTAGTACAAAGGCGGAGAATTTTGCTCTGCAGATATTGTTTACGTGTTTAATGTTCATGGTGTCGGTTTTTCAATTCGATTTTCCAACTCAACAAAGTCTATTTTGTTTAAGGATCAGTGATCAGATAAAGTTAATAAGATGAAGAACAGGAGCTGCGAGAATTGAACTTTGAAATCTTCAGAGCAGCGAAAATGAACTTCGAGATATCGCAAAAGCAACCGTAAAGCTTATCACTGTGCGGTACCTGGGGCAGTAGTAATAGAGAATTTTTTGCCACAATTTGATGGAAGAAGGAAGAATGAAGAAAATCGGCAAAAAAAGGAAACAGGAGAAAGACTTTCTAGCCAAAAAACCGAATTCTGGCAAGCAACGCATTTGATTTATGAACAACATATGATCGATTTAAGCAGGTATGCAATGAAGTATTTTTGAAGACACTCTTTTCATGGTGAATGCTCGATTGCAAATGTACATACTTTATTTCAAAATAACGTACGAATACATAGTTATTAAGAAAAAGGAAACCCAGAGGTTAGCCCTATATCAAGGGTCTCCTGAAGAAAAGATATAAAATCATTTGAAGTCACTATAAAAAAGTCAAATGAGAAACAGCCATTCAATAAATATTCATATGATTCTTCAATCTTAATTTAAACTTACCAATGTTAGGACTGTCACGAAAATTAAATACATTAATGGGAAGATCGTTCCAGGGTTTGATAATTCAAATATACTTCGCATCACTCCACTGTGCGGGAAAATATGAACTCAATAAATTGACCTTGATCCCAATGTGTGGCTTCATAGCTCAGTTGGTAGAGCATCGCACCGGTATCATGGAGGTCACGGGTTCAAATCCCATTGAAGCCCTGATTTTTTCAGGCTTCTTCTCTCCAGTTGCTTAAATTGGAAAATTTACTGTGATGATCACTCTTCACTTGCATCTACAACCGCAGTACAAATATGAATTATTTCAGATATATACTTCACATCACTTCACTGTGCGGGAAAATATGAACTCAACAATTGACCTCGCTCCCAATGTGTGGCTTCATAGCTCAGTTGGTAGAGCATCGCACCGGTATCGCGGAGGTCACGGGTTCGAATCCCGTTGAAGCCCTGATTTTTTCAGGCTTCTTCTTTCCAGTTGCTTAAATTGGAAAATTTACTGCGATGATCACTCTTCACTTGCATCTACAACCGCAGTACAAATATGAATTATTTCAGATATATACTTCACATCACTTCACTGTGTGGGAAAATATGAACTCAACAATTGACCTCGCTCCCAATGTGTGGCTTCATAGCTCAGTTGGTAGAGCATCGCACCGGTATCGCGGAGGTCACGGGTTCAAATCCCGTTGAAGCCCTGATTTTTTCAGGCTTCTTCTTTCCAGTTGCTTAAATTGGAAAATTTACTGCGATGATCACTCTTCACTTGCATCTACAACCGCAGTACAAATATGAATTATTTCAGATATATACTTCACATCACTTCACTGTGCGGGAAAATATGAACTCAACAATTGACCTCGCTCCCAATGTGTGGCTTCATAGCTCAGTTGGTAGAGCATCGCACCGGTATCGCGGAGGTCACGGGTTCGAATCCCGTTGAAGCCCTGATTTTTCAGGCTTCTTCTTTCCAGTTGCTTAAATTGGAAAATTTACTGCGATGATCACTCTTCACTTGAATCTCGTTATTGTTCGCATATTCATTTGCTACATCAGTGATTGTTTTCTTAATTAGGCCGACATATTCATCATCTAACAAGAAAGAGGTGTTCAGTTTCCAAAATCCTGGACCCCTGGGGTTTGCATTAATTGCCAAATGAATGGATATTAAAGAGTGATCCGTTTTATACCCGGGTAAAATGTCTGCATTAGTAATAGTTGTGCTTAAACTAAAGAAGTCCAGACGGCAGTGTATATCAGGTTTTCGTCTCCTCCAGGTAAACCGTTTAGTTTCTGGATTAAAGCAACGCCAAATGTCTATAAGATCCAATAGATTGGAAATGTATTTGACCTCTTTCAGTGAGTTGTTGTGGGTTACAGGTCTTCCGCCCTTTTTGTCTTTTTGGACGTCGAGCACTAGGTTAAAGTCCCCTCCAAGAACTATCTCGCTGCAGTCAAAACAGAGAAGTTGATTAAGGACGTTTTGAAAGAATATAGGCTTGTCTTCGTTCGGTGCATATATATTTACCAAAGTTAAGATCTTCTCTTCTGATTTGATATCAATTATGACGAACCTTCCCTCTGGATCGGAAAAGGATTTTATAATTTGAAAGTTGAAGTTGTTGTTAAAAAGCACACATACTCCTGCACTGGCGCTAGAAAAGCTACTAAACACAGCAGAATACCCCCACTCTGCAGACCATATGTGTTCTTTGTCTTTTGTAGAATGAATTTCTTGTAGAAAATATACGGCGTATTTTTTCATCTTGAGCCAACGGAAGGTCTCTCGTCTTTTCATGGTATTCGACAAACCTCTCACGTTTAACGAACAAATTACGAGTTCAGCGTTGTAGAGGATAGCTTAAAGATGCTTGTAAAGAAAGTAGGTGTAAAACGTAGAGATGGTTCAAATATGCTAATAACTTGTATGACTGAAATCCAGTTTGCTTAACAACAAAGAATATAGATATTGCCACCAAGTAGTAGCTACTTTGTAGTCACAATTTAACAGAGATACTGAACGCCAGTTTTTAACAAGGTTCGGAATAAGTTTAATGATCCCACGCTTCTGGAATACGGATAGCTGCCCTGTTTGATAAGCATCATTGATTGAGCCAAGAAGAAAGTCTGCAATATCATTCCAAAACATTTCATAAAATTCAGCAGGTAACCCATCTGATCCCAGTTTTTTATTTTTCATTTGATTCAATAAAGTTTTGCAAAAAATTAATTTCTTTTTCAAGTTCTCCTTCACGCCTAGACAATTTTACTTTTTTAGCTGTCACATACTTTATTGACTGCTGTCTTATGTTAAGTTTCGTCATCTCTCACAGCAAGCCTTTGTTAACGGTATCATCATCTTGATATTCTTCATAGGTTTTCTTAATAACATCTCTGATCTGAGTAACATAATCGGTGTCAGTTAGAAAAGAAGTGTTAAGTTTCCAGTAACCTGGACCCCTAAGGTTCGAGTGAAGGACTATTTTAATGTCAATTAAAGAGTGATCTGTTTTATAACCAGCTGAGATATATGTACTTGTAACACTACACATAAGACACTGGCTTATGAGGAAAAAATCTAGGCGGCATAAGATTTCAGACTTTCTCCGATGCCAAGTGTATTTGTGACTTGTGCTTTCAGAACAATGAGCTTCTTGCAGCATGTAGATTGAGTGTTTTTGCATTATAAGCCAGTTGAAGAGCTCTCTTCTTTTCAAATTGTCACCTAGTCCTCTCACATTAAGACAACAGATACTGAGATTCATTTATAAAAAGAGTTTATATTGCCCATTGCAAATTGCGCAGCCACGGAGCAGAAAAAGGTAGCTAGGGAAAGCTGGAATTAATTCACAAGAAACATACAAAGATTTAAATATACACACAGATGAACACCAGCAGAACATACCAACATTACAACTAAAATGTTCTATTGTTGGGCCGTTTTCCCTTGAGGTTTTGTAGGTGTTCAAAATCATTAGCACATCCAAAATGGGTTTTTTTCTCATACAACTGGGAGATTAATATGCACAAAAGGATCAAGTAAATATGTAGAGTATTGTACAGCATAAGATGGATCTAAATTTTAGACTACGGAGGCAGTCCTAAAGGGTAAATATTCAAATAAATCCTCTCAAACAGCATTTGTGTTACTGTTCTGCACCAAATATCCTCGCTTTCCGCCTCGACTAGCAAATGCTATTTGCGGGAAGCGGCTATTTTGTATTTTTTCTTTTGTCAAATAGTTAATAAAGTTGAAATATGTTTGGAGGCTGAAAAACCTTCAAATACATTTTTTCTAAAACTAAACCTGAAGTCACATCAAACTGTGCGGGATCGATTTGCAGTCAAATCTCTGTCCGTTTACCACCAGAAATCTGCCTATTACCTTAACGTTGTCCATCCCATCATTTCAGGCCTTTATCATAGCTTTAATTAAGATTTCTCTCTCTTTTTTGGATCGCCCGGGTGTAATTTTCGGTTATGTAGGCCTCTTTGAATTGATGTAATTGTTTAATTTTACCTCGTTTGGTCCACACAACCTCTCTGTCTTCACGACTTACAAAACGTACTATCATAGGCCTGTCTTCCTTCCAATCTTTTTCCAACTCTATGCACAGCATGGTATCGAATTGTAGAAGAGTCAATCCCCAAATGTTAAATTATATTCTGATTTAACAATAATAATAAATTGAAATTTATACCGCGCAGTTTCTATAAAAATATTCAACTGCGCCTTACAATAAATATTAAATTAAAAATAAAATAAAGGTTCAAAATTACAATTCTAAAATTCCATAAATAAATAGAATAATCCATCAATAATGCAAATTAATTATAACAACTATAGTAACTAATTGAATGCCCTATTAAATGAAAAAGTTTTAAATCTAATTTTAAAATATCTAAACTGGAAGTAGATCTTATTGTGGTAGGAAGCAGATTCCAAAGTCTAGGGGGAGCACAACTAAACGATCTATCCGCCAGGGTCTTCTTGGTTCTTATTTACAGTCCTCATCCTCTGTTTCCGATATGTTGTTGAAGCGAAGATTTTCTCTTCACTTGTACTGTTCGAGTCTGATGTTTTCCTCTTCCTGCTGCTTGAGCTGGATTTCAAGTTTCACAATTTTTGCATTCAAGGCTTCAGTGACTTCAGGGCTCTTTGAAAGCTGCTTGAGTTTGACAATTTTTCCACTCAAAGTGTTAGTACTCTCCAAAAAATCCTCAGCAACCTTCTTCACGTCCTCCTATACACTTTCAACATCTTCTTGCGTGCACTCCAAACGTTTTTCAATATCCTTAATAGTAGATTTAATTCCCTGAATTTCAGTCTTAAATTCGAAGCAGAGGTTGTCCATATCAGTATGGATGTTTGCAAAGCCGTCCGTCACCACTTTGTTTAAACTACCTATAGAGTTCTGTAGAGATTCATACTTCAAGGTGGCGGTGCCTTCTTCATCTACGGATGAACTTGATCCTTGTTTCGGTCGCTTTCTGCCCATAAAGGTACAGAAATACTGCTTCTGTCGTAAGGAAAGTTTTTAAAACCCTGTTAACTGGGCAGAATTTGTCACGAAGATGCAATGAGTAAAAAAAATTGACCATGTGGGAGCTGCGCCAGACTAGAATGGAACTGTCAAAACCATGTGCTCCTAACCGTCCACAAACTAGCCTTGTTACCATGGTAACTGCCACTTGTTTAGTGAACCGTGAAAACAGTAATTTTCTGCTTATCTGTGAATCGCAGAAAATAGCAAAATTTGAGCTTGAACACAGGCCATCACTGGGCGGTTGATATTTGTGGTGTCATTTTTCTCATGGGTGTTTTGTTTCGCGAATTTTTTGCCTTGATGACTCATATTTGGTTCAAATTAACTTACTCTATCGCTAAAATTACCAGTCATATCTTGACTTGCTTCTGGGAAGAGATCCATTTGGTTTTTGCTAATAATGTCGTTAGCTTAACCTAATTGTAGTAAAATTATAAGAGATACATTTGTTTCTCCGTTTTGCTGTATATTCTAGCCTGTGTTGCCCATGTTTTAGTGTTTTTTTTTTGTAATATAAAATACATCTTTGACTGTCTTTTGCAGTGGTGCACAAAAGAACCTGATATGGTAGATAACCTACAATCATGGACAAAAATTGTTGAGACACATGAAAATTAACAACGTTTTTACCCTAGGTGTTAATTCTCCTCTCGTCCCTTATTCAGGGTAACCTCCCCTCCCCCCTTTATCAATGTTGGAAACAAATAAACATCCACGAAGCCTTTTGCAACATTGTTTGGGGGGGAGGGGGCTGACAACAGATGAAAAAGGTGTTTTCATTCAGAAACATATACTATTGTTAGTTCGAAAGCGATAGTTTTAGGGATTTGTCTCAACACTTTTCTCCATGATTGTAGCTTAGAGAGGTTTGTTTTTGTTGTTATTGATTTTGACTAATTGCATGTCTTGAAACCGTTTTTAAATTTAATATCGTGCAAAACGTCTCTGACCTGAAGACAGTCTTTTTGAAGGGTTATTGACATGTATGGTGAAGTTTCAAGCATTTTAGGAGAAAAGCTGTCTTTTTTTTGTACATGAATAATACATGTACACTGTGTATAAGCATAATTGAGTTTTGTAAAGAAAATCCCAAGCAGGGTATCCGAAATCAATTCAAGTACCATTAAATTATGTTCATAAACCTTGGTCCACTTGAGAATTTCAGTAGATCATTCACTTTATGAGAGTATAACTAAGTCAAAATATCAGTTGTACACTTCTGAATGTTACTGATAATTTGCAAATTCAGAAGTACAGCTGCTTTAGCTGTTTCAGATCCATTCGAATTTAAACTTTATAAGAAGGTTTGAAATTCTGCCACATGTATGTTAGAAATGCATATGTTACAACGAACTGGGACACCAACATGGCTAACTCCATTTACTCTTTATCACTGACAGTTACATTGCTTGCTCGGGTTTGCTTTTATATTTCTGTTTATACTTGCACGACAAGGAAAGATTGGTCATTTATTGTTATTCCTTTTGTTATCTGTGGGTTTCTTCATCTTGAGTCAGCCCCCCTTTGGTCTTGCAGACCTTACCACACATGGAGCACATATAGCCAGTGTGAACATTTACTGATGTTGATACTGGGTTGCTGCAGGTCGCAGGTTTCAAATTTTTGTTTCTGTACTTAAATAAGTCTGCCGGGGGAAGGTGGTGAAGGCATTCCTTGGCTCTGAGAAGTAACTTTTGAACCTTTGATACAGGCTTGTCATTACTGTCACCATCTGAGTTTTCACTATCATCGTTGTCATCATCACTTCTAGCCAACAAACCTTTGTTGAAGCTACAAGCAAACTCTTGTATTCTGAGAGGATGCTTTACAGAACATATGATGCAGATGGTTCGATTTGGCATTGAGTAACCATGATCATTATCGTCTGTGGATTTGCCAAGGCAAACTTTGTGATAAGTGTGGCCACAGCTGAGGCATTGTACAGGATGGTCCTCATCTACTCTACAGTCTGTAGCATCACAGTTCAACAGAGGGTCTGCTTCTAGTCCCTTCCATGCTTACCCCAAATGCAAACTTTGCTGATCCACAGTGGCATCAAGAGAGGGAAGGTAATATGGCTAATATGAACGAAAGGTGAGTATGATAAGTTTGTGTCATGTGCATATCCTGGGAACTCCTAATATTGTTTTAGAGGGAGTGTGAGAGATGTTGAACATAATCTTTTGATGCTTTGGTTGACTTCAGAGTGTAGAAAATCTACATGCGTGCAACAAGTCTCAGTATAAAATGCAGGAAAATTGGACCTCATAAATTTAGGTGTCTTGTGTTGCAATCACTTTGTTTTACCTGATATTTGCGATGTCCTTTTTGTATTTTTGCATAACCCTCCAGGTTTTGCCTTATTGAGGTGAACAAATCAAGGAGAAACTCAGCTGCTCAATCAGCCATCCCCTGTAAGTTTTGCAGACCTCTACCCCTGGAGTTCACAGGAAGGAACCTTGCAAAAGCTTCCTCTGCTGGCACTAAGGACCCTGGCAGCCTCTTGAACTTGCGCAGCTGTTGTATTTGGTGGAATTGATCTGACAAAAGGAAACTGTGCATTGCTGAGACAGAATTGCGTCTTAATTTATTAAACATCTTCCGAGGAAATCTAAAAAAAAAACTGGCATCACATTAATTTATTTACAGGTTATGTAACAAAATGAAAAAATATTTTCAACATGACTGTGTGTTTAACATTGCAGTTATTTTTATTCCTGTGTAGTAGTGAAGGTGACAAGTTGAACGGTTTAAAGTTAACTTGGGCAAACCTGGCATATAATCTTCTTGTTGTAGCACCATGTTAGCCAGTCACTGGCTAAAAACAGCAGGTTCTTTTGCATGTACTCTTGTAGTGATGGACATGTGTCAGTGACATGATTTATGGCCTCCTGTAGTCTCCCATACTCTTAAGTGACTATTGAAATTCATCAACTAGCCACGTGTTTGACAGCAGATCTAAGTCATGTCTCTCCTCATCAGTATACACTCTGAAATCCAATGTGTTCTTGCAAATATTTATTTTTTATCCTTTCCCGTTTTGCACAGAATTAGCTAAACTTATCTTTCACATTGTAAAAGAAACTTTATGAGAGAGGCATAAGTTTGTGGTTGAGTTCTATCTGAATTTATTAGGCTTCAATCCACTAGTCCTTTTTTAAATTGAACTTTACACATCATCTCAAGCTTAGAAAAGCAAAACAGTGAGAAAGTTACAGAACTCATGTAGGATGGTTGACAAAACAACATGCTAAATTTTGAGTACTTCACCTCAATTCTGTGATGCTTTTGTTAACACATGCCATGTTAAAGTTGTGATATTCAACTGGTAGGGTATCTAGGTAGGCATACATGAAATAGTCTGGCTGATGTTCTCTGAAGAGCTTGGTTACTTCATCAGGGTGGATTCTGCCATATCAGTTGACAATTCCTCTACCAGGTTCTTGAACCAGTACTTCTTGATCGATCAGTTTGTTCACACAGATAGCAAAGATAGACTTCGGGCTGTCTACAACTCCTGTACACATATGTAGACTTTCACTTAGCTTTGCCTGTTTGGGGTCTTTTATGGTGTGAACACAATGGAAATCATCTATTAGTAGCAGAAGGAATTTGTTACCCTGTTAAAAAAAAAAAGGAAAACTGTTTCAGTAACTTGGTAATTTAACAGTTGAATGTTACAGTTGTACATTCCATATTTTGAATAACACAGTGCTCTTTGAAATGTGCCCTGAGGGTTACCCCCTGCAGTTTCAATCAATACCTGTTAAAAGTCCTATAACTCTTATTTCAATCTTTTGCTTAAAGGTTATACCCTGATGGCACTTTTAATGATAGTGTCAGTGCTGGTAGTGCTTCTTGTTGCCCTAGTCTTTTTGTGGTTTAACACACATCCAGTTGTTCAGGCATCATCACTGGCACCATGAAAGGACAGTCTTGTTGCAATGTGTTATTTTTCTGTTGTAGTTCAATTAGAAAATGAAAAAATTCAGACAGATAAAACTGGTCTTTGTGTAGCTGCCCTCCACTAAATATTTCTGGAGGGGAGTGAGCAGCTATACACAGTGTTGTGTTCTTTAAACGTGGAACGACACAGTTACGGAAAAGAAGATATGAACAAACGAACAACTAACTCACACTGACTTGAAATTTACAAGTGTGCGAACTTATATAACACGAATATTAATTACTTGCATGAAGCTTCTGAGTTACGTAACCCCCACGGGGTTAATTAACACTACACTTCCTGCCACACAAATGTGACTTAAGTGAAATTACAGGAACAAAGTTCAAAAACGGCTGGACTTGCCGACACTCGAAAGGGGATGAGTGTTAATGGTGACATACTACAGGGATTCCTGGAACAGGTCTTGGCTTAAAGAACTGCAGGGTGGCATTTTCTTTTAGCTTGAGGTGAGCACACCCTTGATAATTCCCTGACCTCCATCAAACAATGATGCATACTTCAATACCAGGTTATCCACTTGGTCCACCGATGCCAGAGAAATCCAGTGCAGCTTAAGAACGGACAGCCAATTTCGTCTCAGAAGTGTTGGATCATCACTTGCAGTGACAAAAACTGGAAGGCAGGCTTGTTGATCACCATACAACACATGAACCTTGGTCTCTCCAAGAACTGGAATTTCATGCACTGAATAACTACGCAATTTCATGTCAGTGCACTGCAAGGACTTCGCTGCCAGTACATCAGTCCATACACTGTTCGGTATGATCGTCACAGAGGCACCAGTGTCCACCTCCATATCCACAGGCTTTCCATCAGTCAGGACTGGCACTATTAACTCCTTGCTTCACCCCTGATTATGGACTATAGTAAATATCGGCCAGGCTGTTTTATCCACTGGTTGTGCCATCGACTCCGATTCTTCAACATTATGAATTCCACTGGGTTTCTTCTTCTTCTTCCTTTCCCCGCTCCTGGCCCTTGGTTCCGAGGTGCATGTTTCTACGGACACTTCATTACAATGTGGCCAAACTTCTGGCATCCATGACATTGTGCTTTCCGATGAAAACATATTTCCGGAGATTGGTTAGCTTTCCCACACCTGAAACACTCGGGAAAAGTTCCTTCCACTTTCTTAACATCGTAGTGGGCAACACTATGAAATCCTGAGGCTTCCTTTTCCGTTAACTCGATGGCAGAGGATTTCTCCACGGCAGTTTGTAAAGACAACGTCGCTTCAGCCAGTAACTTGCACTGAGTTGGCTGAGAATGCAAACCACAAACAAACTGGTCACAAATGGCTTCCTGGCAATACAGACCAAATTTGCAAGTCTCCGCTAACTTTTGTAGCTTGGCTAGGTACTGCCTAATGGTTTCCGACTCTTCTGTTCGGCTTTGTGAAACTTGTATCTTTCAGTGATAATTATCGGCCTGAGGTCCACATGCTGAGCCAGAGTATCTACAATTTCCGTAAAACTTAATTCGTTCGGTTTCCTCGGCACTGAAATGGACCTCAACAAAGCATACATCTTACTACCCATCAAGGTAAGTATGCTTGGTATTTGCTTTTCCGTGGGAATACCATTAACTGCGAAGAACATTTTGAGTCGCTCCACATAATGCTTCCAGTCACTGCCCGGCATAAACTCTTCCATACGCCCCAAAAACGATGGATGAACCACAGCACTTGGTTCTGCTGAGCCTTCTGGTGGGTCCGGCATCTTGTCGCCAACTGTTGTGTTCTTTAAATGTGGAATGACACAGTTACGGAAAAGAAGATATGAACTTTATTTCACAACGAACAAAGTTTAAACACTAACACACACTGACTTGAAATTTACAAGCGTGCGAACTTATACAACAGGAATATTAATTGCATAACCCCCACGGGGTTAATCAACACTACACACAGGCCAAGGAAAAGCCAAGTGTCATACTGTAACAGCAATGAGTTTTTACCAACTGACTTGATTCATGAAATACATGTAAGAGACCTGGTGCAATATTGCAACCACTTGTTGCCTTTGAATGGATCCTCTCTGTTTTGAAATTTGTCCTCTTTCATCATTTCTGATCACTTGTTGAAGACTAGCTCATGAAACAGACCAGGTGCATGCTTGTTCCAAATTTGTTCCATTACATCAGGGTTGTAAAGCTTTGCTCCCCCAGCAGTATAATGTTTGGTGAGTTGCTTATGGAAATTCAGAAATTTCTCGTGGAAAGGTGTATCTGATAAAAAAATTGCTCCGATTAATAGTTAATATTCCCATTTTGAGGCTATTACAGTACAGCTCAAAGGTAAGTTACCACCTCCCGTCTCGTTTCTCTCAAGATTGACTGAAGCGTTTAGTATGGCATATGTGACCGTCCACAGGATTTTGGGTAAAAAGGTGAATGCACGGGCACGCTAAAATGACACGCTAAACAATAGGCAGTGAGCGAAATGACACGCCAGCGTGTGAGCAGTGCGCCAACTGGCACGGTTAACCTTTTGTTTACATCGCACGCGAAACACAAAGGATCGTGTCCTGTGAAACAATGTCGTGTGATACTGAGCAAACTAGCACGCAAGTGAGTAAAATGACACGCTAGCTTGGTGAGCAAAATGACATGCTGCAGGGCAGCCGAGTCCACTCTTTCAACTTACGTATTGTCACACAACAGAGGGTCCGTTGTCTGTATAGCCAAAGACTCATCTCAGAAAAAAATATATAAGAAAATACGCTCACATCCGCGATGGACCAATGTGTCTTCGCGAATTTTTCTTTGAACTTAGTCGTGGCAAAAACTGCGTATTCGGCCTGTTCAGTTGTTAGAAGCGCGAACTCCAACGCCATGTGAATAGCTTGTAAAGTAAAACTTGCTTTTTTACTGTTTTCATACAAGTTATGAAACTAAAATTTCGATAAGCGTGAACAGTAGAATGAAAATGCCCCGTACAACGTCCACACTGTACCAGCTGCAGACTTGAATTAGTTGGAAATTCTGAAATGGTGCTTGGCGGTTTAAGTTTCTTCAAAGATCTTTCCAGACAATCGGCTATTAGACGAGCGAAATGTATTGCTTTGCTCGTCACGTTTCGTTGTTTTAAGAGCTCTTGTAGTTACTGCCTATTCTATTCGTGGGAAACGGTCCTTATAATTCTTCAAGTTCGTATAATAATTACAGGGAGTTGGTCTTCAGAATTCAACACAAATCACAAGTTCGACGTTCAGCCAAACGAGTCTTTTGTGTGCTGAGTAACCAGGCAAATTTCCCACGCACGTGTTGACGATAACCAAAATCGCAAATTGGCCATGCGAACTCTACATGTGAACCAAGAGTAGGAAATAGAATTGTAAGAAAATAGCCAAAAGTGCGAAAAGTGGCAAAATCTCCAATTTTATGCTGGAATAATGATTTATCAGTACTTTACTGAGAATTTTACGTCTTTTTCTATTTCATCTTTTCGTCGCAAAATGTTTGTCGTTTAGTTGCAACACGCACATGCTGGCATAATTTAATGGTAACTACAGCAGTAAATAACAAAACGAACGAGAAATTTTATTAGACAGAGTTTTGATTTTTCACAATCTTTTATGCTTGCAATTGCATACGTGACAGCGTCGGGATTATTTTCACACATTGGACGCACTATTCGCAAGATAGACAGTTTTCTACCTCTAAAGTTCTCGGCGCGTCATAATAACTACGTTTTTTGAACGGAGCTCGTTTTTAGCTTCAAACAGACACCAGAAGCATCCAAATATATTTTCTAGAAGGGAAGTTATGATTTTTTTTACTGTAGTATAAGATTTTTGTTTCAGTTTCACACTGACAGTTTGTATACATTTTCACGTGATAGCAAGAAATGTTTTGGGATGCAAATCGAAATGTAAAATCGCACTCATACGCTGGTATAATTTAATGGAAACTATAGCACTCAATAACAAAACGAAAGAGCAATGTTATTAGAAAGAGTTTTGATTTTGTCACAAAAATATAATCTTTCTTACTCACATTTGCATACGCGACAGTGTCGGGATGATTTACACACGTTGGACGCGCTACAGCAAGGGTTTTTTAAACAGTTTTGTACCTCTAAAAGTCCTCTACGCGTTATAACAAATATGTTCTTTGAACGAAGCTCTTTTTTAGCTTCAAATAGACATCAGAAGCATCCACATATCTTTCCTAGAACGAGAATTATGATTTTTTTTTTTACTGGAGTACAGGATTTTTGTTTCAGTTTCACAGTCAGTTTTCGCGCAATAGCGAGATGTGTTTTCCGATGCAAATTAGAACTGTAAATACACACAGTTCATCGGTCTGATCAAATTGGAAAAGAGTCTTATCATAGGAAGTGTTTTATGATTGTAATTGAAGCTAGAAAATATCTGCGTTCAAATAAATATTCAGTATCAACCCATAAACAATTTTACCGTAGAAGTTTGCATCCAAAAACCAGGAAAACACTTCCCGCTGTCGCGCGAAAATGTAAACAAACGCGTGAACGGAGTGACAATGTATTCTATTTTAGTTTCATTGCTGTGAATCCTACAACGATATTTTCGTTTGATTCAACAAAATATCAGCTTACCCTATATCCACTGGAGGAAGCAGTTTATTTGCTTCCACACATCTCACTCTGTTCTGGTATGTAACGCGACACGAAAGAAAAAGTTACTTCTTTCCGAAATCATTCGTTCGCATTCCTCCCTATCTGAAGCTCTGTTTGCTTGAGTACCGTCTTTTAAAGGAAAGTAAAGAACAACTGGAAAAAGCTAGACCGTTTATAAAATAGTTTTTTTCCGTTAATTAAACTCCAGTCTGATCTTATGCTTCGCGTGCCTGGGACCATCCAGGGCTGGCGTGTCAGTCCGTTATCGTGTATGTACATCGCACGCGTGGTGTGTCATAAGGCACGCTTGGCTTATGACACGCGTGCAGTGTCATATCACACGCTAGGCGTGACTTATGGCACACTGCTTGAAACAAAAGTTTCAGCGTGCCAAACAAAACCTACCGTGACAGTCTTTGTTTTACCTATTAAATTTGCACATATCCGTGACATTGTGACACGAAAAGCGTGTCGTGTCATGACACGCGTGCCCGTGTCATCACCATTTTACCTAAAATCGTGTGGAGGGTCACATATATTACACATAAGAAACCAGTTATGTGTAACGGTTGCTGCTCTGCAGTTTGCCAAATCGATGGGACTGTCCAATATAAGATATGCATGCAGTGTACATGTAGATCATTCGCTGGATTCATATCGAACAAACATCGAACGTTCACAGTGATAAATATTAGGCACCGAATTTGCATTGTCTGAGACCACAATTATTTTTAGCCACAATTTACGAAGGAAAGGAAATAGTTCATAGAAATAGCCAAGTAAGGTTTTATATATCTATAAACTACAAGTAGTTTTGTGTAGGAGAAATATGTTCTGCCTTTTGGCACATGCTGGTGAGTCAATTGTTTTTGCGAGTCATAAATGCGTCACAGAAAAAAAATAATATCTCCGGTTCTATTAAGCACAAATCGCTCATTCAAACGCCAAAATTCTGTATCTTTGAACACAGAAATTTTTATCAAGGTTTCTGTGATGCGCTGTTTAATACATTAGTTTCTTGAATTCCCCGCACCCAAAAAACTGACAACCAGAAAATGCGGTGCAGGATAAGCAGACAATTCACAATCAGTGGCAAAAGCATAGAAGGATAGAAGACAAGGCAATGTTAATTAAGCAAATGTATTTACTATATAACAAACAGGTAATCGCTTGGATACCGTAAGGGTACTGTCCAAAAATTGTTAAGCATATCCACCCGCAGCAATGATACTGTGTCATCAAGCAACGTTAAGCCATCAGAATTGGGCAAATGTAAATTACTCTATACTGCTACATACAACACAACTCACGTAATGTCAATCAAGGAAATCACATACTGAAAACTAGAGAGCCAAATTTCTAAATATGACAAGGGTATTTTCCAAAGATTCATCGACATAACCATCTGCGGCTTGGATACTGCGCCAACCACCATGTCTACGCCATACTCTACCAGAAACTCCGCTGCGTGCTGCTTGGGAAGCACCACCTGAACGAAGGCTATGTAAACCAAATTCGTTTGAGTCTAAACCAAGCCCGGAAATCATTTGGCAAAACTGTTTGCGTGCCCGAGAATATGGCAGAGGAGCTTGTCGCAGCTTGTACCCGGTACCAAATTTCTGGCAGAGACAAAATAATGACTGAGATGGTTGATGCTCTCCGCACTTAAGGAGTAACTCCAGCAGTTTCACTGGACATGAGCTATAAAGTAAACGAGCAACTTTAACCACAGATCCCCGACGGAATTGATCGTTCTTACCCCTGTCTAGGTAAACAGACATGTGGGTGGCGCAAAACTTTAAGTCACACGCACATAAGTCATGCAGCTCTGACCAACGCAGGAAGGCACAAAAACCAAGCGCAACCAGCAATACCATTTGTAAGTTCAGCAGAGAAGAAGTAGGGTGACCATAGGAACGAATCAGCGCCCTGACGTGGTGAGACTCAATAGGCTGCTTTTTCTTAGATGGACCAGCCAGGAGACGTTTAAAACCAGCCAAGGTTTGAGAAACGAGCGGATTAGGACATCCAAGTTTCTTATGTAGCCATGCAATGCCATAAGCTGCTTCAAAGATTGACGAACAAGATAAGCCACGGTGTGAAAGATTTGTTATGTAGAGGGCAACCGCGGTTGGGTTAGACTGTAAAGGGGGAAACGAGTAAGACTTGCACCAGTCAATCCATCGATTGGCTTCCCCTGCATACAAAGACACAGTTGAAGCGGCACAGTCATCACGAATGACAGTCTTTAACAATTCTACAAGCCTCTGAATCTCTGCGCTGCTCCGTTGGTAAGGCGACAAGCCTAAAGTGAAAATCAACAATGTCCAAAACATGGCACTTTAAAGACAGGAACAACATCCAATTGCTACAGAACACTAAACGTGCAAGATACACATCGTCGGCAGCAAAAAGTGCCCACATGGCAAGATAACACAGCACCAGCACACACTCCAACACACAGAGGCTTGGCCCCCACTCGGTGTCAACTGGTAAGCAAATCCACACAAAGGATAGAGGAGTCCACTTGACTCTAAAATGAACACGCTACTGTGTCGGGACTGCCCTCTCGGCTTGCTTCAGCTGCACAACTCGTGTGCACTAGTACAGTTCCAAGTCCACTGACTTGCACAGAGCAAAGGCCCACACCTAGGCCAAAAAAGGCTCAGCCAAAACAAAAAACAAGTAATACGGCTGAAGAACTTGTTCAAGGTACTCATCTGATACCGGAAAACGTTCTATAGTAAAAAACTAAGGAAATACAATTCTTAAAGCAAATACCCTTCACGAGGGAATACCGTGCCCGAAAAAATCTGTGGCTGCAGAACCAGGGAAAAAAGTAGACTCATGTAAAGGAACCTCCTGCCAGTCAAGAACAAAAGAGTGGAAAACCCTGGGGCTGCAAGATACCAATGGGCACCAATGAGCAGATTGCCAAAAGGGGATAATGAGAGTGCACTGCTCTCTACCCAGTTTCATGTGATTGATAACCCTGGGAATAAGGAACACTGGGGGGACCAACCAATTGTTTTCCCCTCCCCAGCTGATGGTAAAAGCATCAACAGTTTCGGTCCCAGGACACCACCATCGAGAGCAAAACCTGGGCAACGGGAAATAATTATGACTCACAAAACGATCTATGTTGTGGGGTCCCCATAGAATATCCAACTGGTGAAAATGAACAGGGTTGTGCATCCAGTCATCGGTGTCGACAACTTTTGACCAATAATAGCTTTACAATTAATGTGGCGAGGTATCCACTCCACAGAACAGCGAATACCTGCTACATGACACAAATTGTAAATGGCAACCGCTTCTTTTTGCAAGTGAGGCTTACTACTACCGACAGACAAAATACTGCAGACGCTCTGGTTGTCAGATCTATGCTTGCACTCCTTACCCGCCAAAAGACTGGAAAACAACTGAAGAACAAATCTAATGGCACGAATCTCGTGGAAAGAAGAGCTGCATAGGGCCTTGGAACCCAACCAGTTCCCTCTAGTGATGTGCGTACCAAATTGAACAATAAAACCTGCCCAACCCACATTGTTGGCATCAGAGTAAGACAAAAGCTCTATCTTCGGATAGGTTTGCCGCACAAACGAGAGAAATTATCTCTCCAAAAATTAAGCTCTTCTACAGCTTCACGTGTTAAAGCCAGCTTGCAACTAAGGCTATAAACGCTATTAAGGACTGCGTACAAGGCTCGGGTGTGCAAATGCACAACTGGACCTAATGTGAGCTCCATGGAAATAAGGGTACCCGTAGCATGAGACACATCCCTACCCATGGGTGAAATGTCATCATGAAGCAGTGAAATCAGATTAAACAGGTGATCAATCTTGCCTGGTGGGATACAAAACTCTCCTCTAACAGGGTCCAAAATAAAGCCTAAGTGCTCCCCTTTTTGCCTTGTTCAAAATTGCTCTTTTCCTCATTCACTAGCAGGCCAAGTCGATCAAGATCGCCTCGCACTAGTTGCGCTACTTGAGAACATGAATCTTTACTTGAATCAGCGCCGATACCATCATCCAAATAGACAGAAACTCTAATGCCTTGTGACCACCAGTGTGCAACAACTGGTCTCAACAATTTGGTGGAAACCAAAAGGAAGCGAACAAAACAAAAAATAGTGTGGCGTACCATCGAAAATAAAGGAAAAAGCCAAATACTTTCATTGCTGTTGAAAAATGTCAACATGATGGTAGCCATTGCGAAGATCAAAAGTAAAAAAGCAATCATCTGGCTGAAGAATTTCCGCCACGACTCTAAGGTCTTCAAACTTAAAGTTACCCTTGGGCAAGTGTTTGTTAAGAAAGCAAAGGTCAAGAAGTTTGCCATTCTTTTTGGGGACTACACCTAATGGACTGCACACATGAACTTGGTCACGTTTCCACCGCGCTCGATAGCCTCACAAACAAAAGCTCCATTATCCAAGAGCGCTTTTATGATTACCAAAGAAACACTTCACTGGAATTGAAACAAACGGTAACTTATAACTGCTATAAATAAGGCCAATAGAACGCCAAACATGCAAAAACTTTCGTAAGTGGCCTCTAATCCAGGAAACTGAGGAAACGCCCATGTCAAGTTTCACCTCGCTGTGTTCCGAAAATTCTTCAAAAGCAGAGTCAGCTAGTAATTTAGCGGAAGAGGGAACTTTACAATCCTTGATGAAATGGCCTGCTTTGCCGCAACCAAAACAGCGATAAACAGAAGCTTTTTTCTCTGGTACAGGATTAACCAAAAGCTGATCGACGTCTGGGCGAAAATCCACGATTCTATGTGACTGGCCAAAATTTACACTGGGGCCACTTTTGGAAGATGTAGACTGAGACTTAAAACAAGTTCCCATTTTGGTTCTCAGGCTATTTTTCCGATTTCACTTCTCCTGAAACCTCTCTGCTTCCTTGCACGCGACACAAAGTTTCTTTTCTCCTTCGTCATTTTAGTGAGTGGGTCCGCCTCAAAATATTCTGCCATGTCCCAACCATCCCGGTCAGCAATAGAAATAAGCTTATTTCTGTTATCAAGGAGTGAGATACCTTCGTTGGCAATTTTAGTGATCGTATCATCCGCCCCAGCCCTCTCTAAAATCTGGTTGAATTTGTCCTTAACATCAGTGTTGAACTTGAACTGTTTGTTGTTACTCTTATATTTAAACTCGGGCTCTCCCTCCGCAGACTTGCGTTTTAGTGAGTCGAGCTGTTCCTTGACAACCTTGACCTCCTCCGTTTTCACCCCCAGGGCCTTTAAGATTTCCTTTGCCTAAGATGGGGGCTCAGGGCTGCGAGAAGTGGAACGACTTCTACGGTGCAAACGCTCACGGACACTCCTACGTGAAGGCGAGCAACTACGGCCAGAACCGCTTGAAGCTGAAATGTGTCGATTAGGAAACGTCAAGTGATCCTGAAGTGATTTTTTTTGGGAAGAACTCCTTTATTCACGCTACAAAGTTGGCGAAGCAATTGTTGACATAGGCGACGTTGCTGTCTTAATTGTGTTGACATTTAGTGATGGCGATCGCAGCTTACAATGGGGTTTGTTTCATGAATACTATGTTTTGATTAACAACTGTAGGCATCACGTTTAGGGTTGTAAACAAACATTTGTTTTTTTTAGTACGGGAAGAGATCAGTTGTCACAAGATCTATACAACCACCATTAGAACGTATTTGTAAACACGAGCGACTGTCACCAACGATTCAGATATCTTCATATTTTATCGTGTGCTTGTATTTACAAAAACTAAATGATAAGGGAGCCTGACTTGAAAAAAGGTTTGGCCTATGAAACAATATTGATGGACGCTTGAGAATTTGAAATACACACATGGTACACACACATCGCTCATGGGAATGAAAATTGTGTCTACTGCGCTAATCGATTTGGTACAATACGTAAAGCAAGTCTTAACACACAAACCAGTTTCAGATACCGGCGAATGCAAAGTATTGGTACTTCCAGTGCACTCGAGAGATACGAGATTCATCTCATTTCTCTCGAGACGCGTCTCACAAGACAGTGGTAACTTACCTTTGAGCGGTACTGTATTATTTAGAATAAATTACAAAACAATGTAAAGTTAAAAATTCCACGACTTTGCTGGTCATGGTTATGTGCCCTCAATTCTGTATTTTCTCTCTGTAAATCAGCAATGATTTTCTTTGCTTCGGCTAACTCGTTGCATTGGTCTGTAGTCTGGGAGGCCCTTTCTTGAAATCCGACATGTACTTTACTCAAGGGCATGTCACCCCTCCTCTACCAAAAAAGAAAAAATCAAAATTTTGGAACAATAAATAGTGATTACCTTTCCGTTCTCGGGGGGGTCGGTAATGCAGGGTTCCTGGTCCAGGGAATCAAGGTGATTTTTGCACAGAAATGTACCCCCGCTGTATTGAGGCAACTCACTCAAAACATTTGTCAACCTTCTTGACCAGGGTGAGAAGTAAGAGCTGTTACTACACTTTGTTTCACCCTTAAAACAGCAGCTTGTTTGATTTTGATTTGTAAGCCATTTTGCATGGTTTCGGCAAAGCCAAACTGCCCTTGTAAAGCCACAAACTACTGCCTCTTGGCACGTTATTTTGCTAAGTGCACTGGAGCATTCGTCATAATCGCTTCGCAAGCGACAACTGTACTCGCACAAATTTTCCATTTGGATATTTACTGCTCAATCCATCACACGAGTTAAAAACCCCAAACAATCAGACTTTGGAATTTAAAGGGCATTTTTGCCGTAAATACCCATGGCAGGCCGCCCTATCATTTTCTTGGGCTGAACAGACTTGTTCGAAGGGCAAGTAAGGGCGCAAATTATTGCAAAACGAAAAGCCAAATAGAACAGTTTAGTGAACTATCAGACGTGATTCTGACAAATAAACAGGTAATGGGTTTGTCTTTCATGACTGCTAACTTGGGAGTTTATACGAGCTCTTCATTTTTGTGCAGATGGCTTGGACGAAGGCCATACTGTCTACGATGTTGTGCTGTGAGTTCATTGCCGGAAAGAAATGCGAAAATGTGTAAGTTCGCCTTTCCCGATTAATTTTTTTGCCTTTGATATTTTTTCCCCTGCTTTTAAAGTTTGCCAGCCTCGATTTATAGCCTTAAGTATGAAAAAACGTTCGTAAGTTATGAAATTTTGTGTTGCATGGTAATCGCCAAGAACCTGAAGTTGAGTCAAATTAGGTCACATGTTCCGATGTTGAAAAGAGACCCTTATTTTCCTCCTAAAGTTTTGAAAAATGGAGTGCTCTTTTTTATGGAGTCCTATTTCTAGAAAATGGAGTTACTTTTACATTTTTTTAGTATCTGTTGAGTTACAGGAGCTCAAATTTCGTAAGTTTTCTAGCTTTGTCGAGCCACTTAGAACCGTCCAGTGGATAGCAATTATACATGCGAAATAAGTAGCCAATCAGTTGTTTTTCCACTGTGCCTCTCGGAGCGCGGTTGCTGCACTTGTTCCAAGCGAGCCACTGTTATTTTTCTGCCTCAAATTCTGTGTGCATCTCCGGTTTCACGATGTCTTCCAGCCACTCACTGCTGATTGCCATGTAATTGCTGTCAATGTCCATCTAGATCAGCTTGAAATCTTTGTGATCAACGAACCTGTTGAGGGAAATCGTAATAAAACTCCACCTTCCACAGTTTGGCCAACTGATAGACTGCGATTCCAATTTGGAACAGTCTTCTGATCGTCCAGCTCGTATGCTTCCCTGATTTCCTCGAGATCGCTGAAGAAGCCACTCTGCAATGCTCTGTTGATGACCTTTTTGTCTTTCATGTAGACCACATTTTTTTGCCACTTCACGGCTTCGATCATTTTTCCGTACACGCTGTTCCCCAGCAGTTTTAATACCTCGGCAAGCAGCATCCAGGTTGTTGTAGTGGCACAGCCAGTGGGCAAAGGTTTTCATTCCCTTGTCTCAGAACAAAAACTTTGATCATTTGCTTGGTTCCAACAATTTGCTCCACGAAATGTTCTATAATGAGGTTGAGGTCATAACTGCCAGAACTGAACCTGAGGACCAGCACTTGGTCACACCATTTGGGGACTTCAGGCTTGGTGGGTGGTGGGGGAATAAACTCTGCCCAAACCTTTTTCTGAAGTTCCTTTCCCCGTCTGTCCAGCTCAGCCATGAACTTGCGGCAAAGCTCTTTCAGGTCTCTTTCACAGATGTACGTGGGGCTCAGGTCGAGTGTGTCACCGCTCAACACTGAGATGGGAACATGGATGCTTTCAAACGTGAGGTCGGGTGTTGGTTCTTTCTGCTGGTTTTTGTTCCCGAATGCTTTAAAGCAAAGATGATGGCGTCTGGGTAGGATTTCGTGAAAGTTCTCGGGTTTTGGCGGCGCTTTCTGATAGTGCACTCCCACTTTTCGACCACTTAGTTCTTCTTCTTGTGGCTTGGCAAAGCTGTTCCACCGTTTTGTTCTGGGCTAGCTTTTGGTCTTGGTCGGCAACATTTCTGGCAGCCATGGAATTGGAAAACCCGTCCACCACAACCATGGACAACCTGGGCCCAGTAGCGCAAGAACAAGACTAGTCAGTCCTTTTGCGAGGGGAAAAATAAATATGGCCGCATCTGTGAGGTCTGTAAAGCTAATGGAAGAAGGTAATCCAGGTGCATCCCCCACAGGGAGGTTACCATCCCAGCTTCAAATTGAAGGGCTCAAATTTTGGCTCATGTGTTGCGGTGATTCCTGCAAAGGACTCAAAAAAAGGTAAGAGACAACGTCCTGCTTGGAGCTTATTTTAAAGTAATAAGCTGCACAAACAACCAGATTGGAAGAATACATTCCAAGTGGCCGTGACAAGAACATTGGTGACCCTGCAGATCGTGATCAAATTTATATAAAGAGAAAAGAAAGGCAAAACAGTTATGTGGACTGCGGGGCTGCATCACCAATACAGCCAATAAAATATCCTTCAGACAGCTGGTCTTCAAGCCTTTTGCGTATGCCCATGTTCACCCAGGATGAAATGAATATGCACATATCGAACTTTGGAAAACACATTGATCCACAAAGTAAGGCACACACAGTCCCGACTAGCATGAAAAAGGCAAAAATATTTTTGGAAGATGAATATTTAAACGATTTATCAGTTGCAAGTAATCAAGTGCACTTTTTGTTAAGTCCAAGTGTCACCATAGTTCCAGAAAGAATGACCCTCCACACAATTTAAAGGTGGCGCTAGATTTGGTCTGTGGAGACGTTTAAAATGCTTTATGTACATGTGTTGCTGGACAGATAGGATTTTATAACCATATGTTAGCTCTGCTTATGAAAATATGCAAATTAAGTCTTTATGGTAGCAAAGATGTAAGTGAACTTGTTGAGGATGCCATGCAATCCACCAAGGCCTGTACTTCGACTCTTCAGCTGTGGCACCGAAAGGGGAAAGGGGATTCGATATCCCCCCAGAAATTGCAGTAAAGAAAACAAAGCTTGATGACAGCTCAGATTCCTCCAAAGAGCCTGGAGTAAGCTGCCTTCTGTGCAAAGCCAGAAATAATTTGAGAACTCAGAATGTTGATGAGGTTAAATTCAAAGAGCAACTCATTCAGATTAATCCTGCCATGCCATTAGTACAGATAATCACCCTGAGAACAAGTGACAGTGACAGAATTGAAACTAGATTTGGCAAATTTCAACCTGGATCCTATGGAAGCTACCAGCTGTCTTTTACTGAAGCCAATTTTCAAGTATTTTGTGATATAGACCCTATGCCTCGAATTGATTCAAGTCAACAAAGGCTTATTTGTTCAGATTTTCCACAATTTCCTGTTAATGATGTACCAAAATTTCAGTACCCAAATGAAATTGGTGAATTGGAAAAGAAACGTCTGGAACACCTAACAGTTGACAAGGACAAAGTAGATGAAATTGAAAGAAAAACTACCACACAAGCTGATTCAGAAGCATGGGGAAATGAAAGGAAATTTAGGTTTACTGCCTCTAATTTTGGACTAATACTGAACAGAACGAGAAATCACCCCTCCCTTGTACAGAACATGTTACACCCGAAGCCGTTTTCATCTAGGCATGGTAAAAAATATGAGTCTGGCCTTAATGTAAAACCAAAAGTCCATGTTTTCTACTCGAAACCAGTTCAAGTGTTCAAATCAGGATTTGTTGTATGCCAAGACGTACCTATCGTTGGGGCTTCACCTGATGGTGAAGTCATTGACATTGGTTGCATAGATCCTTATGGATTAGCTGAAGTTAAATGTCCTGAATCAAAATTCAGAGTTACACCTGTAGAAGCATGTTCTGACCCTAATTTCTTTTTAGAACTGGTTAATGGAAAGCCTAGACGTAAGCAGAATCATCATTATTATGCCCAAGTACAAAGACAATTAGTGGAACACAGTGTAAATGGTGACTTCATTGTTTACACCAGCAAAGGCATGAGCATTGAAAGAATCACCTATGACCATGCATACTGTTCAGGTATGAAGAATAAGCTGAAGAGTTACTTCTTTGATCACTTTATTTCCACAGCTGCTACTGAATTTTGTGTTTAATCAAGTAACAACATACTGTAATAATGATTTAACACATGGTTTAACAGTTAAGTGATTCGGTATCCGGGGGTTGAATCTCATCTTGCCACAATAAAGTCATAAGGTGTGTCTGCATTATTTTCAATGAATAGAGTGGTTAATTTGATACATCAAGTCTAATGTTTCCTTTTGTTTGTTTGTTTAGTTTTGACTGTGGATCTCAAAAAAAGTATTGTTAGATTTGAACAGTACAGGACAGGGACTGGGGTGGCAAGTCAGATATTACTCTTATCTTGTTATAAACAAAGAGCAACTACACATCTCAAGACAAGTTTTTTCATATTTTAACTATGGTACATAATTGATACTCAGAAGAGATTATTTTCTCCTGTTGCTTACAAGGGGGTGGGGTGGTGTTGAATCAAAGGGAAATCAACAAGGAAGTTAATTACTTTTTCCCATCAAAACTACCCATTCTCAGACAATTGACTGCAAAAACATGCAACAACATCTGTTTTAATGAATACATTTAGTGCACAGGACAAAACTTTCATTCAACTTGCACTTTCTTGAATCAGGTAGAGATGAGGGGGTGCTGTAAATTACATAAAAAAAGAACAAATACTCCACATCTGATTGACAAGACCAAACAAACTTAAGGGAATTACTCCATTCCAAATGTTGTAGTTCTTTATCCTGTTGATAGCTCGTTCCACGTGAATTTGTATACTAGCAGTTTGTCGGGTTCTTATAACATTCTCAGGAGTCATTTGCTCGTTTTGTCCGAGAAATGGAGGGATGTTGAGGCTCATTCCCAATGGCAAGAGATTTGAATAGTAAAGCCCTTGTCCATCATGATAGTGTCTCCTTCATTGAATTTTTGAGCCAGAAAACCGCTGCGGATGAAAATTTCTCGATCCGAGATGCTGCCTGTATAGAACTGGCTTATGAAGGTAACAGCACCATTAGGGGCAATTCCAATCAACCCTGTAGTGTAGTGTGGTTTTTATAAGATTTGAATAGTTCAGTGTTTATTAGTAGACTACTGGGCATTTTGCATTTTATTTCAGTACAGTCTATTATAACATGCGTAGAAGGATACTTGTCCTTTAATACTCCTGCCATACTTTTTGTAATAACTTCTCGAAATGGCCAAATGTTTATCTGAGCAAACTTCAGGTACATAAAGTTAACCCAAGCAGTAAAGATTCGGCTGACAGTTGATGTTGCAACTCCAAATAAATGGGAAAGATGCTGCAAAGCAAATCGACTTTGAAGACGGCACATTACCATAAAAAATTCTTCAACTGCTTTCAGCTTTCTTTGTCTTCCCTGTTTGGTGTTCCATTGCTCTGTTTTAAAGTCCTCTTCTTCCCCCTTATCATAGAACTCAGCTGGTATAGCTCGTTCAGAAGAAGAGCACTACCTGATATTTTCTACATAAACACCTAAGTTGAGAAATTCGTAAGTGGCTGGGAGGGTACCATACTTAAAAAAGCCTGTATAGAAAGAAATGTTTTCGTCACTTTCTAAATTTGGACACGTGCTCGGTCATACATTCAAGTGTTTGCTCCGCTACTGTTAGCTTCTCAAGAAGAAGATTGTTTTCTTTTTGTAGTGCAATTATTCGTTTTTCGACCTCTTGAAGCTTTCTTTTATTGCTTATAAGTTTGTGCTCAAGGTCTTTGGACTGCACCTTTTCATCCAGTTTTGTAACGGTGGCATCTTTCTTTAGTTTATCCACAAGTTCCTTTTGGTTGCTTCTGTAGGTACCAGAGCACAGAATACATCATCAAGCTCGAGATAAATCAA
This sequence comes from Galaxea fascicularis, assembly GCA_948470475.1. NCBI lineage: Eukaryota > Metazoa > Cnidaria > Anthozoa > Scleractinia > Euphylliidae > Galaxea > Galaxea fascicularis. The sequence continues at coordinate 14,393,958 of OX419336.1, read as the reverse complement.
TCCTGTTTAACTACATAATTAACAGAAATCTGCGCCCCCTTCTGTGGTCAACAACTACATAATTAACTTAAATCCGCACTCCTACTATAGTGAACACCTATTGCTACATACATGAGCTGTCCACTACCCATACGTCTACAGGTCAGTGAGTCCACAGGTCTACAGGTCCAGCAGTCCACACCTCCTGCTACATACGTGATAGACATTCTGTTCACAATCCACAGGTCCTCAGGTCCACAGGTCCACACCTCCTGCTACATACATGATAGATATTCTGTCCACAACCCGCACCTCCTGCTACATACATGGTTGATTTTCTGTCCACAACCCACATCCCACAGATCCACACTTGTTACGATATACAATTTACACATTCTGTATACAACCCACAGGTTCACGTAAGTACATATTCACTGAATGATGGTGGCTTAATCATTAAGAAGATTTTTTTATGGCCCTCAGTCCGTAGACTGCTGACAGCCGGGTTCTCTAAAGGTCACTTTGACTAGTGTTTAGTCATAGCAAACGCAAAAGAGTGGTATAATTCCTGCTGAATTTCGAGAGAAAAACGGTCTGCCAGCAGTCGATGCGGTAAAATTTGTTTCTTTTGTTTTAAGTTATTTGTGCTCCGGTACTTGCAGAAGGAACCTAAAATTTACAATTGAAAAAGAAATTGTTCGTTAAAATAACCAACACTGTATTATCATCAGAAGAAATAAAAGAACAGAATACCGTAATGATTCTTTTATGCGGCCTCTTTCAAATTAGCGCCCCCTTTCGAATAAGCGACTGCTTCAAAAGTGTTTTTATCAATAACCACCACTATTCTGATATTCTAATTTTCCAGCGCCGTCACAGTACGTATGGAAGGTTCATCGTCCTTAATTGCTCACGTATGTTATGTCGCATTACAAAACGAGTGGTCTTCCTCTGACGTTCTCAGCTATTTAAATATGTCCAGGTGAGTGCCCTGAATAAGCGCCCTCCCTTGGGGTGTTAAAAGGAAATAAGTGCCCCGGGTGCGAAATGGGTGCTATGCTATGGGTGGTGTAAAAACTTTCGTAGATCATTGGTGCTTGTTTGTTAGATATGATGAAAGCTTTAGCTGTTCGAGAGCAAGTTTGCTATTTCATAAAAGAAAAAGAACAAAATGAAAAAAACTACATTAATTCAAGCACAGCACAGCACGTTTTTTTTGTAATTCACTGTTTTTATAAGCTTAATGACAATAACTTTACATAATGTAGCTACATTTCTTACTTCATATCAGAAAACTCAACTGATATAACAGACATATTTATTTGGTTAATTACAAGAAGCAACATACACTTCACATAGCTTGTTACAGATCACTGTTCTAACAAAATCCAAACTTGTTGACCTTGAAAATGTATAACGGTGGTTTCTGCTAAACTGTAACCAAATGAAATTTAACCTTTCATGATTTTGTTTCATAATCTATCAGAAAGGGAATCGTCTTCAAGAAATATGATTTGCAAGAAACATGTATTAGCTTTGAATTTTCATATTTCCTGGAGTTTCCATCAAATCAAAACTCTAGCCTGTTTCCAAATCAATTATGAACCAAAAATCAACCCTGATAAAATGAACCCAAGTGAGAAAAATATAAGCCTTAACATTTAGCCTCACATCTTGTGCAATATTGTACATCAATGGCATGAATAATGGACAGAAATTTATAACCTACTGACTCTGAAAATAAAGGAAAACAGTGCCTGGTAAACTGCAAACCCAATACCATAAATCGCTGCTTATAAGCCCTGGATCTTAATTGGTAGGGGGGTTGTTGACATAAGTTAACAATTAATTTTGTGGAAAAATTGTTTGATCGTGTGGAAGCAGAGCCACAAGTAATCATAACAAAATGTTCCCTGATGGTTTGCACATATACTACAAATAGTGCAAATCATGACACAGGGGTTGAGGGTGGTGTGGTTTCTTAGTGGAATAAGAAATCGTTTTGAAATGAGCTACAGCAATGTTGATCAAAATAGCTTTTTGGTACTCTGCTTTCGTCATAGCTAATCAAATTCATTTCATTTTGAACTAGTGAGGCTTATAACCGGGAATGGGTTTGGGGAGGGGGGAGGGATTATAAACAGGACTCTTTATAACACCACATTTGCATCATTAGATTTAAATTTCTCATACACTGTCAGTTATAGTAGTCCCTCAACAAAAAGTGAGAGGTCTATTTCAAATTTGATGTACCGGTATGTATATACATAACTGTATACGAAGATGAGGACGAAGACGAACTCTTGACTGTTCTTTGTTAATTTCATGTTCAGAATTACAATATGTAGGCTCCACCTCAAACGAATTTAAAGTACGATTCCGTAATCACAAGTCCAACATGCTCAAGAACAAAAGAACTTGTGAATTAGCCATCCATTTTAATAATTCTGAGCATGAAATTTCTCAAATAAAAGGCGGGAATTTAGATCAAAACACTGCATTAATTATTACAATTGAGTATTTGTGATGTACCATTTTCCAAATATATTTTTAGCCATTATCGCGATGGACGAAGTTGTTAGTTTATTTCTGGGTTCAGGAACTCATTTTAGGGATTCTGTTGTGTTTGTCATCAGCTTTTCATTCAGGGGCTTTGGGAAGGGAGGTTATTACTGTGATTTAATGGCCCTTTCTTGGGATCCTGTTATGATTTTTGCTTAATTACATTCAGTCAGAGGCCCTCAATGGGGAACCTGTTACTGCAGAATGAACATTAATTAGGCTTGATTTTCTTCCTTGCCACCTGTATTCAACTCTTACGTAATTTGCTCACCTTGCAATTTAGACCTTTGTTTTATTATGTAACCCTAATTTTAATATTTTTGCTTGATATATAAGTTGCTGCTTTTGTAACTCACAACCATTGAAAATAATTTTTAGTTTTTAACTCTGAGGAAGGCCGAACAGCTAAAACGTCGTTTTTTGTTAAAGCCAGAACAGTCAAGAGTTCGTCTTCGTCCTCATCTTCATATACAGTTATAAATCTTGGAGAAGACACTGAATCCTTTGGATCCTCTTACTGGGAGTCCTTCGTTTGGTTGACCAATATATATATATATATATATATATGTTACAGGTTAAAATTAATCTCAGGTTATTTTTTATTTAACCTAGGTCAAAATGAAATTCCTTTGTCTCCTTATCCTAATTATTCATGAGAAGATAAAGAAATTTCATTTTCATCTAGGTTAAATCAAAAATCACCTGAGATCAAATTTAACCTGTAACATATATAAATATAGGTTGAATGAAAAATGAAGTCAAAAGCAAACCACTCACAGGTCCATATTTCATGTAGGGAACAAACGTTTCACCCTTCGGGCTTCTTCAGTGTTCACAGTGCAACCTAAGAAATACTTGGCTGAAACTAAGTCGGTTACAAGATCTTAAATATGTGGAAAGGTGATAGATATGAAGTCTAGAGATTATGTAATTGCAGGAAAATTACACACAAGTACTAATGAGTTGGTGACAAAATGAGCTGGCATGTGAAAAGAAGAACAATCCGGTTTACAATAATGGATAAGATTGCGTGTGTGTATGGTTGATGTGGTTGTAAAAATCCGCTTCAGGTACAATGGGGAAAGATTATTATGGATTTTATACATAATCACAGCCAGTTGATAACTATAAATATGGTTCCGCCATTAAAGTGTATTAAACTCAATGGCTGTATTTCTACTCTCTTGTACCCTGGGCTTCCCCTACAACTTGATAAAGGGACTGCAGCATAAAGATCACACCCTTAAAAGTGCACTCCTAAAGACCCCTTTTCCCCCAGGCCCCCCCTTCTTGCGGACATAAATGATCGGTCTCTTTTAATATTACCTTTGTTTCTTTTCTGGTCATGGCCTTTGGCTTGACAACAGAATAAAGGAAACGCTTGTCAAATCCATTTTGTGAAGAAACCATGGCTGGATAAACTTCGGACAAAAAGTTTGTTACCTGTATAAATCCTCCAAGCTCTAGAGAAGTTTGTTCAGTGCTGACATGTAATGAATTGTTCCCAAGGTGTGAGGTTAGAGAGTCACCATCATACAGGCGGCAAAGAGTTCCTACCTCCTTCTCGGCAATGATAGCCCGGAGAGTATCATACATCTCGTCTTTGATAATCGCTGCTAGTCCTGCATACTTCAGAAGGTGCTTCCTTAGAACAGCATCCGTAAACTTGTCCAGCAAAATACAGGCACCTTCATTGACATTCTCAACGTGGGAAAGGGGGATTTTCGCTCCGTACTTAAACACTTGACTTTTACCTGACGATGGAGGGGAGACGCACAGGGTAAAAGGCTGAAATTCTCGCTGTATGGATCTTGCAGGGATGGCTTGACGAAGATGCGAGTAGAGCAGCAATACTCAGGTGCATTGCCATAAACATCATTTCCTTCACCACATTGTGGGCTCACGAAAATTCCTCAATCCACTCGACAAAAAACGGTGCTACATCTGCCCAAGGCATTTCAACTTTAGAGGCCTCCTTAGCGACATTGAGGATTACATCTTGGGCTATTTTACTCTTTGGTGGAGAAGCCATCGCGGAGCGTGGGAAAATACCTCATTCGAGTGAGGGTAAAGATCAGATAATAGAAGGCCTTGCACATTGCTCTCTGGGAACAGCACATCACTACTGCGCGACGCACATGTGGTTGCATGAGTGGGAGTTGCATGAAGCTTGTCAGTTTCAAAGATGGCCGCCATTCCCTTTTTTAATATTAATCGTCTTAATCGTTCTCCATGGATCATTGCAGATCGTTGACTGTGTCTCTCACAAAGAAGAACATTACAGTTACATACAGGATGTACTTAAGGAAGTCGCTGGAGATATACCACCCTTTATTGTGGAGCCTCCACCACTGTGGTTCGGGTCGAGCTTGAACTCTCGTTTTGGAGACCCATACCATTATCTGAGCCCAATACTTTTCTTTACGGGATCCAGTTTCACAGCAAACCCTACAAAGTGGGCTTTTGACTTCCCCACAATGCGATGTTGCAGGAGTTTGCCTTCGGCCTGCATACTGGAAAGATGGAAGAAATGACAGAAATGCTCCTAGACTGTTGTTTTCTCGTAATGGTGTCACTTACTTGGTTAGTCGAGTATACAGATGCCGTAATGACCATGAAATAGTGGCACATGATAATTGCATCCTTTAATGTTTCCCCTGTCAGGAACAGTTGTCCTTGTTACTAAGCCATGTTAGTGGAATAACACGCGACCTTTACAAGAATATCGTTTTGTATAGCAGCAGAGGAATGAAAATTGAACAAATCGAGCGCCTAATCGGGCAACAACATCTCGAATATTTCGAGGAAAGGAGAGAGGTGTTCGAAAACGAAATGAACAGTTGTCAGCCACAACAGATTAATTCAAATGGAAGCACCAATTCACATTTTCCTAAAGCAATGCCAGATGATCTGAAAGTTCCCAGTAATGATTTCATTTGTCAATGTATAATTCATGATTATCAACTAAACGAAATGCTTTGCACACAGTGCATGGCACAAACTGGTGCAACCTGGATTTCATGTGACCACGCCTTTAAAGTTGCAGCTAACATTGGACTACTGCATCAGTCTGACAAAAAATGGGAAAAGCAGTATGATTTTAAGTTCTGTATTCTAAATGAAAATGGATAGTCTTAGCATGGCAACTGACCAAAGGAACTGCATTTGACAATGTTAGAGATCTTCTTCAGGATTTAAGAGGCAGATTTCATGAGCAACATAACAATGTAAAACTTTGCATTATTGATAACTTTTGTGCATGGAGGGGAAAATTGCAAGTTGTTTTTGGTACAGAAATGTTAGTGAAATTGGATTTGTTCCATGCTGTACAGCGGGTTGTGAAGTGTATACCAAAACGACACCCCTTTGCCTATCGCTGCTGTGAAGCATTCAGGCTTGTTTTTCGTGACCTATCAGATGCTGAAGAGAAACGTACTTCACCAACGCCTTCACCACAGCTCATCCTTGACAACATAAACAGGTTTTTAAGAACATGGAAAGATATCTCGCATGGGAATCAAGCAGTACTTACAGTAGCAGCAATAAAGGAAATTGAGAACTTAAGAAACATGTCCATAAAGGTTGTCTTTCTTATATTCCAGTGGTCTGTGGAAGTGAGAGGAATGAAAACTTACATAAGTGCCTCCAACAGGCGGCATCTAAAGAACGTGTAGGTGTTGCTTTGGCAGTAGCTCCTCTGACATCCTTTCTGCACAAGTGGAATGAGAAACAAGCTGCCAGGAAGAAAGGGTCTAAGGCAAAGGTGTTGCCTCCTATAACCTCTAGAAAAGCAGAGCTTTTGAATGGCCAAACTAGCCTTATAAAAGAAAAATTTGGAATTGGAATTTCAAAAGAGCGAACCAATTGTATGGCATTTCTTCGTGCAGCTTATGAACAGTAGAGTAATTCCTTAAGTGAAATGCAAGATATCATGGGAAGGGCTTTTGATGATACCTTAGAAACTGGTGAACGCACTACTGAAAGTGAGGAAGAACATGCTAGTGATGTGAAGGATATTGAGAATGAAGCATTTACACGTGCCCTCAACCTATATTTTCTAACAACTAATTTACCAGAAATTGTGAATAGTGCTGTAAGTTCTGATCACTTCTATTTAATTGCAACCTATGCATTGCTTGGTTTTGGAAGTATGTCATCCCATGTTGCATGTGACAGTGCCAGTAAGCTTGAAAATGTTCTTTCTAGCTACAACTTTACCAGAATACAGGTTGCACCTGATGATGATTGTTCATTTTCGAGTGTGATTTTTCAGCTGAAGCAGGTGGTATCTTCAGGGAATTCAGAGGTTATTAGTCATTTGCAAGCAATTGAATTTCATACTCTGCTACCAGGAACACAAAATTGCTGTGGCTGGTTTGCGAAATTTAATGATATACAAGCTATTAGAAAACACAGCAACCTATGAGGGTTATATCAGTAATGATGTTGTTGAATATGAAGAGCAAGTGAAGAACTTCAAGAAACTTGGTGTTTACAGTGGGGAAATAGGCAATGTAATGGCTTTGTAGTTCACAAACGTGTTGAGAGTGAACATGGTCCTGTTCACATCAATGGAGAACTTTCCTCGTATCCCAATTTCCACTTTTAAGAAGATTTGCACCCATCAAACTTTATACCTTGTCTTTAATCATTTGGACAGTGGACACTATGACCCAATTGTAGAAGTGGTGAATACAACCGACACTGGACGTGATCCTGTCCAAAGTTGTAAACATGCAAGTGAAAGCAGTCCTGGTTCACAGAAAGAAGAAACCAAAGGCTGTGCCTGTGGAAGGGGAGCAGCAAAGAAAAGAAAAGTACAACCTGAAGGTGATTCAATTAACAGTGCTTCAAAGGCATTCTGTTTCCAGGTACCTGGAGAGCGTCGAACACTATGCCCTTGCTACAGGGCTTTCAAGGCATGCACAAACTTGTGTAGATGCTACAACTGCTGCAATTCAATTGGTAAAAGGCCAGACTGTGATCAAAATGAGAGTCATGTGCTAGAAAATGTAGAGACAAACAGCTTGAAATTTATGTAAAGAAACGACGAAAGACCTGTGGAACCAAAGTGGACAAAGCTGGAACATATCCTTGTTGAAGTTATTGAAGACCTGCTGATAGAAAGGTTAGGAGAGGCAGCTGATTCTGATGTATGTAAAGTCTTTAATAACATAGTGTCCACTGCTGATTCTGCCAAAGAAATCAATGTTCCTATCTCCAATAAGACAGAAAAGTCAATAACCAGAAAAATTGAATCTATTAAGGATCAAGCAGTACTTTTCAGGCAGTTTTACCTCATTCAGGTTGCAAAGAATTTGTCTGAAAATGATCTGTAAGTTATTTTAAAGGAAAAAGTTAAATGGTCTGGACCAACAATACTACATGTCATGATTTACACTATTTGTAGTATATGTGCAAAACATTGGGACCATTTTCTTATGATTACTTGTGGCTTTTGTTTCCATATGACTAAGCTATTTTGCCAAAAAATTTAGGCTAAATCTACAAGCTCTTGTAAGCTTGTCATTCGCCTGAGTGTAGTAGTTGTTATTGTTTTAGGGCTAGGGGCATTGTTTCTGTTGTCTGTTCCGTTGTTCTGTGAAAGGGTATCAAGCTATTTATGCAAGACCTTCCAAGAGCTGCTACCTGGCCATACATGTTAAGGCTAGAGTTAATCTCAAATTGGTTTATTCAGCAAATTACGTCAATTTGTTGTTCGTTAATGTTAAGGATATAGTTTTGTGGCGATCTGATTGAAACTTAAAGAAATATGAACATTCAAAAATAATATTGTTACTACATACATTGTATTATTAGGGAAAATATAAAAATTGAAGTAAGCACCTGGGCACTTGGTTGAGGTGAACTGACAGTGTATAAATTATAATTAATTAATTGATTAACTGATAGATTATGAAACAAAATGATGAAATGTTAAATTTGATTTGGTTACAGTTTAGCAGACACTACCGTTATACATTTTCAAGGTCAACAAGTTTGGATTTTGTTAGAACAGTGATCTGTAACAAGCTATGTGAAGCGTATGTTGCTTCTTGTAAATGTCTGTTGAGTTTTCTGATATGAAGTAAGAAATGTAGCTACATTACGTAAAGTTATTGTCATTAAGCTTATAAAAACAGTGAATTACAAAAAAACCTGCTGTGCTGTGCTTGAATTAACCCATTGGCATCTGGAACTTTCGCCGAAAATCATGTTTTCAAGCTAGTCGAGTCATTTTCTTGCCACTATCTAGCAATTAGGAGCTAGAACTCACCACAAAACCGTTGACAGTTCGTGGACTACGCGGCCTTCTGCTCCAGATGCAAAACATTAGCTTTCAGAGTACGGGCATGCGCAGAAAGCAAAATTTCGAGATGGGTTGAAAAGTGGCACAGCAGTCTTGACTTTTGCTTTTCGCTTTCTCCTCTTCCCTCTTTTCCCGTTCTTTTTGCCTCATTTTCTTTGGGCTTTTGCTGGGTATTGAGTGGGCTTTGTTTTGGTGGGAAAAGGTTCTGGAAAAGCGTTTAGGATCCTAGGATTTGATGAAAGGAAAGGTAAGTGGGTGGTGGGGGCAGATTTTTATAGGAATTTTTGCGTTCATGTGGCTTGGCTTTTTGCCTTTTTGTTTGGCCCCCCTTGACTGAATCATGCTCAATCTGGTATGGTTTCAAAGATCTCGCTATGATAAACACGTTAGTCAACAAAACTACGCTTGACCGTTCAAACTGATGGCGTCACAGGCGGCAGAAGGCAGGTCGGTCTGCCAGGGCGCATGGGGTCACATGGGGGCACATTGGACTTAAATGGGTTAATGTAATTTTATTTTGTTCTTTTTCTTTTATGAAATAGCAAACTTGCTCTCGAACAGCTAAAGCTTTCATCATATCTAACAAACAAGCACCAATGAGCTACGAAAGTTTTTACCCCACCCATAGCATAGCACCCATTTCGCACCCGGGGTACTTATTTCCTTTTGACACCCTAAGGGAGGGCGCTTATTCAAGACAGGGCGCTCACCTGGACATATTTAAATAGCTGAGAACGTCAGAGGAAGACCACTCGTTTTGTAATGCGACATAACATACGTGAGCAATTAAGGACGATGAACCTTCGATACATACTGTGACAGTGCTGTAAAATTAGAATATCAGAATAGTGGTGGTTATTGATAAACTCATTTGAAGCAGTTGCTTATTCGAAAGGGGGTGCTAATTTGAAAGAGGCCGCATAAAAGAATCATTACGGTATTCCGTTCTTTTATTTCTTCTGATGATACCACAGCATTGGTTATTTTAACAAACAATTTCTTTTTCAATGTTTCCATAAATTATTATATGAAATACCACCCCAAAAAAACTGCTTTGAACCTTACCATAGAATTGTAAATTGTAGGTACGCTCTGCAAGTACCGGAGCACAAATGACTTAAAACAAAAGAAACAAAAGACAGAACAAGTTTTACCGCATAGACTGCTGGCAGACCGTTTTTCTCTCGAAATTCAGCAGGAATTATGCCACCCTTTTGCATTCGCTATGACTAAACACTAGTCAAAGTGACCTTTAGAGAACCCGGCTGTCAGCAGTCTACGGACTGAGGGCCATAAACAAATCGTCTTAATGATTAAGCCACCATCATCCAGTGAATATGTACTTACGTGAACCTGTGAGTTGTATACAGAATGTGTAAATTGTATATCGTAACAAGTGTGGGTTGTGGGTTGTGGACAGAAAATCAACCATGTATGTAGCAGGAGGTGTGGACCTGTGGGTTGTGGACAGAATGTCTATCACGTATGTAGCAGGAGGTGTTGACTGGTGGACCTGTAGACTTGTGGACTCGTTGACCTGTAGACGTATGGGTAGTGGACAGCTCATGTATGTAGCAATAGGTGTTCACTGTAGTAGGAGCGCAGATTTACGTTAATTATGTAGTTGTTGACCGCAGTAGGAGGCGCGGATTTGCATTAATTATGTAGTTAAATAGCATTAATTTATCTAGAGCTTGATGACGTATTCTGTGCTCGGGTACCTACAGACGCGACCTGCCTTTTGAACAGTTTTACTTTCATTCATTGAATCTGAAAAACAGCATGCCACAGCGCTGGTTGATGGCTTTTTTGTTTTTGCCGTAGCTTGTAAGGGAAGTCGTACACTGGAGCTTTTCTTTTTTGCAATTCCGCACACCAGTTGAACTTCGAGGGCATAACATTGTCCTTTACATACATCCTTCCATTGAACGACTTTCTCAAATTGTTTGGCTTAAAAAATCGAGAGTATACCTTTCTCTTCTTTGTCTTTGTGAAAGTACTTTCCCTCTTCTTATGGCATGCAGCCATTGCTTACGTCTACTGTCATCTGTAAGACAGTTAAAATATACCTTTTCGTTTTTCTCGCCCTTGTAACCTTTTATTGCATTCAGGCATGCAGGAGTCGGAAGGCATGATCGAAGACTTCAGTGAAAACTTTTATTATTCCATCCCACGAACTGAGGACTGACTAGCCTCATTCTCGTGCTACTTGGCCCAGGTTGTCCATGTCATCCGCCATTTATGGAATGGGTGTATTGGTAGATCACATGGACTATTTATTGTTGGTCCTGGTTAACAGAAAAAATACTTATTTTCTCTCTGTTTTTTCTTGATCATGATTTTCCAGTTTATTCCTTTGGGATCTGTAAATTCCCTATGGTCCAATTATTCAAACGATTTAGCACGCATTACCATGTTCAGGTATGTTATTTACATATTGAAGTCCTAGCAAGAGAGAGTGCCGCATCATTTCGAGAGAATTCACATGGTAGATCACAAGTAAATCTGCGTGCGTATATCGGCATAGTCACTGCTTTTGCGAGTCGAATTCTGTTCTTTCTACTGGTCGTTTTGCCTTGGAACACGGTTGGTCATCTTCAGTTGTATTCACAAAGTACCGGTAGCCTATACTTGCAGGTTCCTCTTCTCCTATGTTCCAGCCGATATGACTACATTTATCTTGTCCTCTGCAAGTACTCTAAAGGACCACAACAACACCAGCAAGGTAAGTAAATATTTTGTAAGGTTTACCGATTCATAACTGGAACCAAACCTCAATACAAGAAAACTGAATTTAACTAGTGGTATTAGAGAAAAGGAAAAATGTAACGAGGTTGTGCTTAACCGCACTTTTCACATTAGCTCACCAGTTTGAAGTGCTTCAGCCAGTGATAAAGTGCAAAACTTAAAGTTTTTTGGTGCAACGTGATTCTTTGTAAGAAGCAACAAGCCTTAGTCGGGGGTTTCAGTAGCTTTTACTTTGTGTACCCTGTATTACAGTGTATTTAGAATGTATTATCATTATAACCACAGTTTCTCCTGTTGTCCTTGTTGTTTTTTTGTTATCATCCCCTGAGTTATTTATTGATGTCTTTAATAAACCATAAGATAAAAAATACATATTCTACAGTACAGCCCAAAAATAATGCACGCGCAAGAACTTCTTTTTGCGTCCGCAAGCCGGCTACTTCTTGCGGCTTCTTGCGGGTCGCTTGCGCTTGGATCCTGCAAGCCGCAAGAACTTCTTTGCGGTTAGAAGTTAAAACCGCAAGAACTTCTTTGCGGTAGAATTTTCGAAACGCAAGAATTTCTTGCGGTGGGATTTTCAAACCCCAAGAACTTCTTTGTATTATTTAACATCGTAACACGGGATTGGGGAAGTAAGCGTAACAAGACGCACGGCACGGTCGAATTACAATTTTTCCCGCACTTATCTTGTTGACTTACGACTGTCTTGATTGAACTACCTGTACGTTCATTTAAAATTGTGAGATTTCTGCTTGTAATTTCAGAAGTTTTCAAACAGATTCGAGGAGAATCACTTGGTAACTTGCTAAATCTAAATTATTTCTAAAGAAGAGGCTCGAAGAACACACAAAAATCTCTGATTACAAAGTCACGCCGAACCCACCCGCTACCCAAAATCTCTTCAAAAACCCTGACTTCGAAGTGATATATCACTTTCACGTTGATAGCTACCTCACATCGGCAAACGACAGATTCATTCGTTAACAAACCAAGCTTCATCATGTTAAAATTTCAGCAAAATCGAACGAAACCAAAAGAAATTTGAAACTTTTTTGTTGTCTCGTTCAATTGCTGGAGTAGACACGGGAATTGCGGTCGCCCATGGCAACCAAAACACGAAGCGATGTTTTGGCCTAACAAAATCCAGACTTTTTGCCTGAGAGCTGAAAGGTGAATGGTAACATCTTTTCCAAACTTTTCTAAGGTAATTTAGACGAAAAAAATAACCTCGGCGAGCTACGAAAGAGAACGAAACAAAAGGCAGAGCAGACAGCATAAAACCCGATAATTATTATTCACCGCTTGTGGCGTTTGTCAAGAAAACGAAATGAAGTTTGCTTCTGGATAATTTCAGCCTAAGAAGCCAGCAAATTCGATATCTATTGCGCGTGTCAAAGGTTAAAAAGATATAATTACTGGAAAGGAGTACCGGGTCCACCCGTCAGTAATGTTTGAATCCTTATGCAAATTCAAGGTGTCACAACAACATGATTGTTATCTTGCTTATTCACGCTCTATGGTGGCTTCTTAAAAGATTTCTTCTCTCAACATGATTTTCTTCTAAATAAGAGGGATTCACAAGGAAATCGCATGAGATTTCGGTGTTCATTAAATCATGGGCTTATCATAACATACCGGTATGTTTTGCATCTCAAACGGCTGCTTGAGTTTATGAAAGCGGTTCGCTTCCGTAGGCGACCTGATTACAGTCGATTACCTTGATTACCGTTTGTTTAGAGACACAAGATATTTTCTTTTCCGCAATGATAAATCTACTGTAAGTTCTAAAAGACATTTACAACATCGTAACATTTGTTTACACACGCAGTCTTAGCGGTGGTTCAGTGCGAGATTTGATGACATGTGCATGCTCGTGGTTACACGTAGCTGAGGTTCGTATGCGCAAGTACACATAATAAGCGAGCGTGTTCGATAATATTTTTACATTATCAGCAAGCATAAGTCTAGTTCTGGTCTCGGCTGTTCAAAAGTAAAGATGATATTACATCTCTTGCCCCTGCAGTTTCTTATCTAATGGATAAATTTGCAAGCAAGCGCTGAGCATTTCGACCACCAACCCGGCATTACAAACAGATCTTGACGGTTTGACCTGCAGTAACTTCTTGCCCGTTCTTGCGGCTTGCGGTAAGAATCATAGGTTCTTGCGGTTAGATTTTCAACTTCTTGCGGCTTCTTGCGGTTAGAGTTTCAACTTCTTGCGTTTCGAAAGTTCTTGCGGGAAAACCGCAAAAACCCGACATTTTTACTTCTTGCGGCGGATTGCGTGTTCTTACGGCGCAAGAAGTTCTTGCGGCACTTCTTGCGCGTGCATTATTTTTGGGCTGTACTGTATGTTACATAAACGAGAACTATGTACGAAATTACAATAATGTGGCTAAAAATAAATTATGTAATTATAACAAGTTGTGTTCAAAAATGAGTCTATTTACAAATGTGTTCTTGAAACGTTCGGTGTTAATCTTTGGGCAGAGGCAAACCGTGCAACGTAAATTATATTGCTGGAATTTAGGCTTCGGCAGAATTAAATTTAACGGATGATAGGTTAGAGTCCTAGCTTTACGAAATAATTTCTTGTCCTGCATATGCATGATATCCTTGACATTCAATAGAACTGAAAAGTAATGCCACTTGTAACAACGGTTTAAAAAGTTCTGTACTGTGTTAAGATCACGTTCATACGCACCATACACTGAAAGGCCATAAGTTAAATTAGGCAATACAATTGTCTTAAAAAGGAGGCCTATTTCGTTGTGGTCATATTGTTCCTTTCTCAAGCTTCTTAATATATGGAGGCCCTTGTTAACCTTAGCTAGTTTGACCTTAACATGAGAACTGAACTTACAATCACTCGGAAGTGTGACTCCAAGTAAGCACAATTCACTATGTTGTGGAATGCAACTGACTAGATTGTAAGTGTCCTTGTTCGATTTCTTTCTAATTACGAGCTCTTTGCATTTACTTGGATTACATGACATACAGTTATCTTGCGACCAATTTAAAAACTCGTTTACTAAGGCTACAGAGGTGTCAGTATTGCCTAGTACCGGTGCAACAATTGTCGAATCATCAGCATATTTGAATAATGCAGGGAGCCATCATATGTAATTTCAAGATCGTTAAGAAATATATTAAAGAGGTGGGGACCACTAACGCTACCTTGTGTGGTACCCTTATTGACGGCTTTCCACCTACAGTGATAGTGACCAGACAAAATGCGTTGCTGTCTATCTGATAAAAAACTGTGATATCAATTAACAAGATATGGCGATACATGTAATTGTTTAAGCTTGGTGGACAAAAGGTTGTGTTTCACCGAGTCAAATGCCTTTGAAAAGTCCATGGTAAAGAGTCGCACAGCTTTACAGTTATTGTCATCTAGGTATTTGCAAATCTGGTGCTGAATAGTTAAGAGCACAGATGTGCAGTTCCCATCCTCTCTGTATGCAAATTGACTACTGCTCAGGTGATCCTCCACGCTTCTGACATGTGTTGTATACAACCCTTTCAAAAGCTCTAGCGATCACCGGTGTTACACTGATTTCACGGAAATCACCATGCTCCTTAGGTACATCAACCTTAGCTAACGGACTGATGTTCGCTCTTTCCAAGATTCAGGCCAGGAATGAGTTGACAGGGAAAGATTCCACATATAACAGATAACCAGGGTTAGTAGTTCCACGTGTTCTTTTAAAGCCAATAAGGAATTTCATCCGGCCGGTTGCCGTTTTCTTCGGACTAGACAGAGTGTTCCAAACGAGTCCCAGAGGGATTGTTGGAGCCTTGAGATTTGGGTCAATGTGAATATCAATTGGTGGAATGTAGTTAGTGTCACTGCATAGATTGCCGAAGTACTCATTTAACTGGTCAAGTGATTCACGATCTAAGATAATACGGGCTGCATTCCTGCGTTGGGATACCAGGTCAACACCTTTCCACCATTGCTTTGAGCCAATCACACCCACATTATACAGCTTTCTGTTCTCACTGATCACTTCCGAAATCCTCTTATTCAAATCTTTCAACCAAGCTTCACTGGACATCGTCGATTTCGACCACAACATTGCCTTAACAAGAGCGGTCATCCAGGTGGGGTCACGTGATGACATAGTGACCACCCTTACTGGCATACACCTATCCAAGTGACCCCGTTGACTTATCTCAAGCACATAGGCTGTATGATCTTACCAGTTATTTTAAGATCCTGGAGCCGTATTCACCAAATCCTAAGTAAGATTTGTCTCACCGATTTAGGAGGTTTTCTGCAAAAGTAGTTTCAGACGAATTTGCAGTAGCAAATTCATTTCTTGCCACAATGTAAAAGGTAACTACTTCGCCTGACGCTGAACTAGTGCGTCACCTATCGTTAGGGTGTTCTCCAAAATGACAGTCCGCCAAAACAACTTCGATGAGGTGTGAAACTACAAATCTTTGTATCCCTTTATTTCAACAAATCGATCTCAAGATAGTTTGTTTTACATTTTCATATTAGAATAATTTTTCTTACGACGTCCAACAGCAAGCACGTAATATACATTTAAAAACATCTACATGTATATTCCATCGTTATGATGGAAATTATTGAAAAGCATGATCACATACTTTGCTATTGTATTATCTCCAAAAAGACAGACCAGTTTGTTGAGTTGTCTGCGGCAATTAATTGCTTGTGGCAAGAGTTCTTTTCAGATTCCATGATGAATTAGATTAGTTTTCAAGAAGTTGTTTAAAAACTACGCCTGACACAGAAGCTTCTTTCAGAAAGCAACCCCTAAAACAAATTAATTGGAGTTGTGTTTTAAAAGAGATTAGCATCGCGAGAAAACATTTTTTACTTAAGTTTCACGGACCCAACCTACACCCCAAGACAAAGGTGACACCTAAGAGCACATTGCTTGCCTGAGCGTGGAAAAACTATTTTTAGACATGAGAAGGTAACAGGTTATGACTTGAAATTTTTTATTCTCCAGAATTCTTCAAAGGTTTTACCAATTGTTATCACTTTGTTTATTGCTTCCTGTATTGTGACAACTGACGGGATCATTGTCGGTAGAGAAGAAGAAACGATTTTGATCAAAGTCATAGACGAATTTAAATGGGATCCCAGATACTTGACTTACAATTTTCCATTTATCCAGACAAAGCTGATGTTTGCATCTCAAAGATATTTCTGTGGTGCCCATTGCAACATTATCACACTCTAGTGCTTTGCCCCGTCCACAGGTGTCTCTTGGAATTTCATTCGTGGACCACTAAATTAACTCAACAAAGTCCACGCAATCCAAGATTGGTGTACGACCTACAAGGGAATATAATTTTAATTCAGTCGACCTGCAGGTGCAATCAGAATCTCCCAAACCACACAACGCCTGGCCATGAATATTACTCTGCATCTACAGAAATCTTGAACGTTGTGCCCCTGACAATCAAGGAAAGGTTTCCTATTAAGCTATTTTACCGATCCACTTGTACCAAAGATCTGCTTGACTATGTCGTGACCCATATTGGACATGGACAGAACTCTTTGGAACTTTTGGAAAACATTGGGTAAATGAATTTTGAAGCATGTATCAGAAACCACAAAGACAGTATTGATCTGAACAATTTTATGACAGTGTTGCATCTCCTTGCTACACTAGTGAAACTGGATCTTTTCCATGCCCCTCAACGTTTTGTCCGAACTGTGCCAAAGGGATCTTGTCATTTAAAGCAAATTTTAAATGCATTTGGACTCATTTTTCGTGCAAATGACGATGTGGGACCAGCTAAGACAATGGAAACTCCAGATTCGGAAAGTATAGAAGCTAATTTGGAAATGTTTGTTAAGAAATGGGAACACTGTCTGTCTGATGAAAGTAAGAATGCCATAGATATAATATGAAGAAACACATTCGCAGTGGTTGTTGTTGAGAAATCCCCCTTGGAGAAGGCACTAAAAAAATGAGTGACTACACAAGCAACTTAAAAGATCCCTTCTTGAACTTGCTATTGCATTATTCACTGTAGTTTTGTACGTATGGAACTGTCAATTTTCCCAAGATCATAAGAAACATCGATCCAATGCTCGAGTGATTCCTGTTGTGCCCATTGAGATTCAACAAAGCGAAGGAATGGCTACTATTTTTAATGAATCCACCAAGAAATTCAAGAGTACCGGTGTGCCAGAAAAAGTTCCTGTAGCAATGGCAATTGCAAAAGATAACATTAGTGTCTCGTCATCATCTTATGGCGCACCGTAGCAGACGAAAATACTTGTGTCAATTTATGTTGAACTTGTGCTCTTTAAGGATAACTTGTTGCTCCACATGTACAACTTGTTGTTGCATACATCTAACTTTGAGCCTGACTTGTACAACATGTTTTCCAGATAGCGTACTTGTGTTTACGTTTGTGTTACTTTAGTTAAAACATATACAACTTTGTTTTCCAACACACAACTTGTTAAAACCGTTTGAACTTTTGTATAATTTTCGTAAAACTGATTTTAGAGATACAACTTGGCACCGGATATGTGTGTTGCTATTAAATATTCACAACTTCTTTGATATTTATGTACAACTTGCTATCGATTAATCGCACAACCCATCATTCTTTGCGCTCTCTTTGAGAAAATTGCGGCTCAAACTGTTTCTGATCTTGAGAGTGTCATTTTTACTCTGCCATCGTTACTGTGGGAGATGGAATGCCATTATTTGTCTGATAGTATCGATATGTGTGGATTTTTTGCAAGGAGAGGGGAAGACTTCGTGGGTTTACTGCGAGTGTGTGCATCAGTGCTCGCTGAACAGAACAACCTCACAGTTTCCTCAACTCGGGAAATACAAGAGTTGATCAGTCGTTTGGAAAGTAATGTCTTTCACTTTCAAGCATGATAAGATTTTCTACTGGAAGGAGACAGTCTTGAATTGCCTCAAAGTTACACTTGCAAAACAGTGCAGAATGGAAGACAAGGAAGGCCGGTGTACAAGATTACAGTGTTTCAAATTTGGGGTCTCAGAAGCGTGGGTTTCACATGGAGAAAAATTGCAAGTTTCTTTTGTGTTTCGGAGCGACAACGGCGTCAAGAAATAGGATGGCCTATGACAGGAGTTCAGTCAAATTTTAGACTACACCTTGGACATTGTTGTCAGGAATATACTCTCTCTGTCACCAAATTCTGGTGAGCGAATGGTGTTAGGGGCTCTCAGAGGACGAGGTCTCCTCATTCAAAGAAACAGAGTAAAGGAGTCTATTGTCAGAGTCGATCCGGTCAGCTGTGCTTTGCGTTTTAGAACAGTCCAGAGGCGAGTTTATAATGTAACAGAGCCAAATACCCTATGGTAAGAGAGAGGAAAGTACCTTTATATGTTTGTGTATCTATAATTAACTGCTACCAATGGGAGATGTTATTCCACCAATTAGTTTATCTCTTTGTTCAAATCTGTCCAGGATACCTCATGATATGCCATGCCCTTATCATAGGAGTGGGTAAGGGGAAGTATGGGCAAGCAAGTGACTGAGTTAGGAGGTGCGAAGTTTACACAAGATAGTACTTCTTTAAATCTGTCCCTAGACATTGGGACCAACTTCATTTAGTGTTCAAATAGTATAGCATCAGTGATTCCACAATCATAGCATAATTTGTTTTAGGATAGCCTGATTTTATAATGTAAACTACAATTAAGACAATTCATTTCTTACATGTACCTGGCTCATTTATAGGCATCAGGACGGTAAGCACAAACTCATCAGATGGAGGTTTGTCATACATGGGGCTTTGGATGGATTTTCAAGAGTAGTTGTATTTCTTTGCTGCAGCACCAACCACAAAGCTGAAACGGTTCTTCAGTTGTTTCGTGGAGCAGTTAGAACATTCGGCCTTCCTACAAGAATGCGATGCGATCATGGCACCGAGAACATTGAAGTGGCTCGTTTTATGTTAAAATTAATGCTCATGGAGTTGAAGGGTCTCATGTGATAAGAGGCCTTTCTGTACATACCCAACGTATTGAACGTCTATGGGTTGATGTCGTGAGGTTCATTGTCACACCATGCAGAAACATATTTACTTACTTAGAAAGCTTTGGCTTGCTTGACCCACTTAATGAGCTACATCGGTTTGCCCTGCACTATGTTTATCAACCAAAGATCAACAGAAGCATTGAGGAATTTGTTTTTCAATGGAGTCACCACGGTTTATCTTCAGAGAGATGCCAAACACCCTTGCAGCTAATGATTGAAGGTCTGTACAACTGTCCTTCTGATTTGAGTGATACAGAGACTGTGTCAGATGACTATGGAATTGATGATCTTGCACTGATGCCCGAGTTACAAACAGACAACAACATTTAAGTCCCACGGTCAGGAATTGAACTTTCTCCCTCACAGTATGTTACACTGGCACTGGTTGTAAACCCTCTCAGTGATGACCAGAATAGTGGGGTTAACTCGTACTTGCAAGCTGTGGGTGTCATTGTTAATTTTGTGCACCAATAACAGTCATGTATTTACAAGACTGTTGCACCTTTGCCCCCTTCAAGATCCAAATAGTTAAATTCTTCCTGAAATAGTTTGCAACTGCGCTCATGTGGTTCAGCATAGTTGTTATCTTATACTTTGAGCCCCCTCATTCAAAGTCGTACATGTATGTAATTTGCTAGATTGCTTATGCGTGCTTTAATGTCTTGGTATCACAAGTTATTGATAGCAGTCCCTGCAGAGGGGGCTGCAATAAAATGTATGTACATGTATGTAGCTGTCCTGCATCCATCGGCATTGATGTTATGGAAAATGGAAAGGACTTCATCACTGCAACCTACCCTTACCCTGATATATGTGGGAGTTCATTCTGTTTATGATAGCAACTGTAAATTACAGATATCCTCACACCGTAATGGCAGGTGTGAGTCAATGTTTTTGGTTTGAGCGCTTTTCAAGTTGAGTGTAGTAAGTAATTAGACAATTGCTGTGGTTTTGGCTTTGGTTTTACTACAGTTTGAGATTAGCTGAGTAGTCTTATTGGTAAGTAATTGGTTTGCATTTGGTTTTACTACACTCAATTGAAAAGCACTCTAACCCAGAAATTGTAAACACATTCTTTCACCCTTTATCCAAAAGCTTGATTTCAAGCCCTTTCAGACTCAAAACCATGGTTGATCAATTTCCCCTGTAAAACCTGCATTTCAGTAAGGAAAGATTCAGCAGAGTGAATACAGGAAATTTTCAGTAGAACACCTGACACGATGTGGATAACATTAAACACTTTATTGCACTTCCATAATGATCACTTCCACATGATCAGGAAAAAAACATAAACATAATAACAACAACCAATCGGAAGGAACTCCAAATACCGGGGAGTAGTTATCAGAGCTACATCAGTAAACGAATATTGACATGTTAGAGGAATATAACCTTATACTAGACAAGTAGTAATTATTGGCAACCTCATTTACAATGTAAAGGACACTTGTTCCTGACAACACAGATACAAACGCAAAACATGCACCTGTCCTCCCAAAATAATATTTTTTAACGTGATACGTTATTGAGTAACTGGAGAAACTGAGATTGTCACAGCTGCTGCAAAAACAATATCAAGGTAAGAGTGCAGTCTGCCAACATCAAATGGAATACACATTTCAACACAGTTAAATGACTTAGTTTTAGAAGTCAGAACAGCCTCAATAGAAGATGAAAACGTTTCCTTGTTGGGAAACACTCGAGGAAAGGTTATGGCCACGAGGCATGTGGAAGCAAATATGGATGTGACATTGGCAAACTTAACTTCAATATTGCCTAGGCCAAAGTTTCTTTTGATGGAGTTTGCAAGAATTCTATTAGGTACCCCTGAATAGTTGTTTCATCTGCAGTCATTGTCTGCGGAAATTCTAAAACTTTAATAACATCACTATGACTGCATTCCTTGTCGTGTGGGACAAACAGTTCTTGGAAGAGCTCAGGGTACTGTTTCGTCTTTGAAACAAATGTTAATGTTTGCAGTCCCTCTCTGATTTGATCAAGCACAATTTTGGGACGTCCCAGAACATCATGCACTATCATGCCTTGCAAAACGATCGTCTTGTTTTAATTCTGCAAATAGAGATGTATTAGGAAATTGCTAGCTGTGATGGTATCAATTGGGTGTTTCTTTTGTTAATGATACAATCCATCTTTGAAATACCATATGGAGATGCTTATTTTACAATGCTTAATAAATTATATCCAATAAAGAGTACATAAGCATAATGACCGAATAGAATATCTATTTTATTTCACCATTTCCTCCTTAGTTCGGTTTGGCTTTGATGATAATATGTCACAAGATCAAATAAATAGAATAACAGTAAACTTACAGTCATTGTCACGTTTTGACCACGTTCAGACAAAAAGTTCAGGGTTTCATCTGTGTCCAAAGTTGACATATCACTTGTGTTTGCAATCTGTGGAAATACACAAAAGAGGACAATTATTCTGTCCATCAGACTTCTTAAAAATACTTCTATAAGTGTACTTCAAGACTTCCATTTCTTTGGCATTGTTTTCTTTTTTGTTCATATAGAGACATTGAAGAAAATAGCATTTGCAACTTTCCATGTATTGGATATATCTGTTATTTTGCACTAAGGGCCAGAGGGTGTAGGTTACTACAAGTATACTTGCCTGGTCAATGAAATGTTTTGTAGAAACAGTACAGTCATTCACAGAAATTTTCTGCACAGCAGCATCAAAATCACCAGTGGCTAGATAGTGGTAGACAGATGGACTGAATACAGGGAAACCAGGACCACCCTGAAGGATGCTGTGGGTTATCACAGTACCAACAAGTTTCATGATACCAGAGACAACCATATTGGAGTTGTAAATGGGCGTTTTAAAAGTGTCACCTTGAAAGAATTGTTGTGACATCTCTTGCAGGAGTTGGGTATAAAACTGGCATATTACACCACCAGTGTCTGCTGCAGGCTGCCCTTTATAAACAACACGCAATTTCTTCCTGGCATCAAATTTGGAGTCTTTGTAGTAGCGCCAAAGCATCGTTTAAGATATCGTCTTCATCCACTTTAACTTTTTCTTTGTCACTGCTGAAATTCCTCTGAATTTGCTCAATTATTTTATGTAGGGTGACTACATCATGATCCCTAGGAAGGAATGCTGGTTGCAAGAGAACTGTATCAAAATCTGGAGGGTCATTTGCCAGATTTGAAGACAAGGACTGCCATTTCGACAGTGACATGAATATTTCATGCGTTTTGCAACTCTACTATGGGAGGGAAACATTTCCATCAGTGTAATCAGCTTTTTTCCTTCAGTTAGAACAGATGATGGTCCAGGCATTGGCAACTCCACTTGAGGAGAGGAGCTATTTAAAGTGCTTGACATCTTCCTAACCTTGATTCCAGTGGGTGGTTCAGATTCTCCATCACTGCAAGAAGGAATGTAAGAGGGAGTAAGAAACTAAGGGAGACAAACACAGAGCACTTCAAACAAAACATCATGATGAAAATAAAAACAGGAAATAATAAGCTTCAAAATCAAGAAGCCTTCATGGTAATAGTACTTTTAACCAACCTTTCTATGAAGTAATTAAGCCCCAACTGATTGTCTTCTGTCTGTCTCTAAAAGAAGGAATAACAAAATTCGTTAAGTACTAGGTATGATCTCCTCTTGTAAGAGTGTGCTACTAAATCCACCTAGTCAATCACAATCAATAAATACCAGACCTAAGTCTTCACACATCAAAATCCAGAATCAATTGTTTAGAATCGACTTGTAATAAAAAAACTATGAGTTATATAGAGTAACATGTCCTTCCTTCCTTATGTTAAATGGGAGTTATGGACTAAAAAATATGGTACTTAATTGTGCAGGGTAAAGAAGGCTTGGAGGCTTTGCTGAGTAGCAGGCTAACTTTGTAAATACACAAGAATGACAATGTACCTTATGAAAATCAGGCTTTTCATCATCTTCATCAGTAGTTCCTGTTGAATATTGCCATTGTCCTAAATTAACTAATCTCAAAGCAATCTACTTTCCTTTAGTTTAGACTTATGCCAGTGGGGTGATTGATACTGTATTAATGGTTTGAGGGTAGGACTGTTGTCCAAAACAATGCACCTATAGCTGCTACATGGCAAAATACACATGTAAACTCTTTAAAGTACAATCTACAACAGCAACAATTATTTGTACTCATTTTTGCATTTTTTACAGTACGTAATTATGTTTATAAATAACTATAAAAGAGTACTGACTGCCCTAAATAATCAGAAATGGCTAATAAGACAAGGCTGCACTGATCAAATTATAGTCCTGTTTTACTTTAATTGTGTAAAACATATTTATGTTTTCTTGCCAGCAAATAACACAAAAGTACTTCATTTACTTTGACTAAAAATGTGTGAAAGTTTGCTGATCTCTGGCATTACACACAATACATACATGTAAGTCAAAAGTTGGCATTTTGGAACATTGTAAGTCAGAAAAAAGGAGGATTTGGTCCAGGCCAGACTTGCACTGATTTTTGCCTAGTAAGTTCTTTATACAGTATGAAGAAGAAGGTGCTACATCATACTAACCATTAATCTGCATAAACCTAAATTGAGACAAATTGAAATGCACACTACTGGGAGAAGAGAATACCAAGGGTATTGTAATTGATATCCAACTGTATTTTGAAAATACAGATCTTCCAAAAGATGAAGGGATTGTATAATGTCATATACTGCACACAGGAAAGAAATCATCGAGGTGAGCATAAAACGTCATAAATGAATGTTATCCCACCTTTGACAGTACTGATAAGGGGGGTGCTGTACCTTCCAGGAATCAAGATCTTGGACAGCCCTGATGTAAATGGGTCCTTGCTTTGCAAGTAATTTTACCACCTTTGCTGAAAACTCCTGGCTTGGCTGAAGTGTAGGACGCACCAGTCTATCCCCTATACCACAAACAAAGTGAAACCATGAAATAAAACAGAATGAAACCAAAGCTGAAGCAGCTGCAGTTTGGTAGACCAATGAAATCCTTAAAATAATTTTAATATTACTCACTAAAAATACAAGAGCTCAGAGGTTAAAGGGGCTTTTTGCTTTTGTGACATTGGGCCCCCAAGGTGATTACAATTACCTTGTCCACACCTGGCTTGTCTCAGCTTCAACATACAGCTAATACTTTTGGCAGTGAAGAAAAGTATAAGAGAAGCCTATAAGCTCCTATAGATGAATTTCACCTTGTGTCATGCCATGTTGGTGGTCTAATCAATGAACAATCTCTCCTTTGGGAATTTAACTCAAGCACATTGTTTTGTTTCTAGCCGCCTTGTTACGTGAGTACAACCACCTGTTAAAGTGTAATTATAATTATTTCAAGATAAAGCACTTACAATGGCGCCGGTAGACCATCAAGTTTGCTTTTATACACCGCCTCCAAGGCGCTTCGCAGTTTTCGCTCTGACCACTCATATCCGAACTCAACTGCAGAGGCAGCATACCCTTCCAGGTGAAGGGTTTCTCTTAAACTTTCCACGAGGAATTTTAATGATTCTAGGGCTTGGTAGTAGCATAACAGGAAAAAGCCCGATTCCCTACGGCAATTCAAGTCCTTTTGTTGTTTCCTTGATTTTGCAGAACGAGGCACACTTATAGCAGTTCGGGTTACTGTGCTGCCAACAGATGAAAGTCTTACTACCGCTTGTGATACTGACATAATTGATGACGAATTTGTTTGCGCTGGTAATGTTGAATTGGTGCCAACGCTTGATTCACGCAAATCAAGGGAATGCGATGTCCTTAACACCTGAATCTCTAACACCTGCTGGGCACTTCACTGCCTTCCATCGTCTGCCATTTTTGCTGCGTGCGAAGAGAGGGTTGTGCTATCAATCGATAAGCCAAACTTTCAATTGATAGCAAGTTGGTCATAAATGTCAAAGAAGTTGTGAATATTTAATAATAAGACACGTATTCGGTGCCAAGTTGTATCTTTAAAATCAGTTTTACGAAAATTATATGCGAGTTCAAACGGTTTCAACAACAAGTTGTATGTTGGAAAACAAGTTGCATATGTTTTTAACTAATGTAGCACAAACGTAAACACAAGTACACTATTTGGAAAACATGTTGTACGAGTCTGGCTCAAAGTTAGATGTAACAACAAGTTGTAGATGTGGAGCAACAAGTTATCCTTAAAGAGCACAAGTTCAATATAAATTGACACAAGTATTTTTGTCCGCTATGGCGCGTCATATCATCTCCACATGTGGAATTTTTGCTTTTTTGGAGACAAGGCTGAGGATCTGAAAAGAAAAACGGTGCTGAACTATACATCAAACAGAGTTCTTCACTTGAATGATGTTTTGACATCAATTGAAAAGGAATGCAGATCAAGAGCATTTGACATTTTAAGCTTTCCTTTCTTTGACGTTAAAATAATGGTCAACATTTTCCGTGGACAAAGGTGCAATACAGCATCAGAAGACAAGGAATTTGAAAGCAAAGAACTCTCTACAGAAATGAATCGTGACTGCCTACAACGACACCTGTCTTTATTTGGCCTTAAATTAGACCAAGCCCCTGGGGATGGCGATTGCTGTTTTTAAAGCATTGTGAATGAACTTGATAAGTTACTAGTCTGCAGTGAGGATGGTAATGAGGAATTTGCTGGACATTTGAAATCTATTGGACTAGGAAACACATTTGAGACCGACACACTTCAGCTGCGCCCATTGTTCTGCCAGGAAATTGAGAAAAATATCGAGAAGTGTAATTCTATTGTGGACTTTAACGTGAAAGATGAACAGGGTTCAAAATAGAACTGAAGAGATTTCGGAATCTGGATGGTTCAATAGTTCCTTTTGTGTTTATGGATGTAGCAACCTGCTTAACATTCCAGTCTTGGTAATCACTTCGATTCCTGGTTCACCTGTTCTGACATTTGTGCCCTTCACCCTGCTTAGTAGGCGTTCAATCTGCATTGCCTATAATCATTCCTCCCCAGGACGTTAGGATGGAACTAGAGGTGAGCTTAATATTTGCATTCAAAATTATAAGTACCTGTAAAGTACAAGTTTTTAACATTACCCATGCGAAATTTTAACATGTTACCACGAGAATTCAGAGTAATGATGCCAAGGGGGATTGCGTTTTTGGTCCACATGGATAAATCACTTACAATAATCTAAGTGGTAGCCCTAGTCAGATTTTAAGAATTCGTTCATTGTCATTTGTGCTTATTTTTGCTTGAACTATACCCATATTTTCTTTATTCTTTTCACTTCCAGCTATTGTTGACGATTTCAACACTGATGTAAAACAAGCCGCATGTTCTTGAAACAAAATGGAGAAGTTCTTAGATCTTGTGAAAGTTTAAGGTGCTCCTGTGCCAAAGCAGGTAACAAATGCTCAAGAGAATGTTGGTGCATCAACTGCAAAAATTCTTTACTTGTGGAGATCTGAGCATCTGATGGTTAGGAGAAGGGATGCTCATGTGGCATAACAAAAAGAAAGACCCTCAGTTCATTGCATGTAAAGACTTGAAAAGAAAGTCCAAGTGTCCATGTCTTCGCCAAGGCTTGTATTGCTCCAATTTTTGCAAATGCTTCAATTGTGGAAACAAAAATGTGATTCGAAAGTATCTGACTCAAGCGCTGTAGTCAACTTTGGTGGCAAGCATAGGTAAAAAACAAAAGGTGCAACATATTTGGCTGAGAGAGGATTTGAACTAACGCCCGGTCCTTGGATGTCACTGGAGACGGTAACATGTTGGGTTAATATTGAAGTGTTGAAGATGTGCAGTATCAACATAACATCAAAAAAGTTTGTGACTTGTAGAACTTCGTTGCTTGTTCTGCAACTGTTAAAGAGATGTCCTTACCGATTGCATACAAAGCTTTTCGAAAATTGCGCCAGAGCTCGTCTTCATCAACTCTAAACATGACAGTTTTTGATTCAGAGTGCAGGTATAATATTTCAAACACAAATGTTTCCTTAATAGGTTCGTTTACCACCTTGCAACAATCCCTACAGCAAAATAAAAAAGCATAAAATTCAACTTTATAGCTTGCTATAGTTTTGTTTCGGATTTTTTTTTTAATGATTTTTTCTCAGAAACCAGGAAACCCTAGCCAGGTAACTAGAAATTCTCAGTTTCATTTAGAGCTTGTTCACAACACAACTTCAAACTTGAGTGTGCTTATCACATCCTTGAACCTTTGAGACCTCCTGAAAATTGTTGAAGAGCCTATTGAGGCTAATAATAATCTTTGAGTTAAATACAGTATTGTGCAAAAGTAATGGAAACTAAATTCGACGAATTTCGTTCATTGTTCTCGCGAACTTTCGAGCGAAATTTCATGCAAAAAGTTTCACTGTCAAACGATATTTCGAGCGACATTTCGAGGAAATATCGCACGATATTTCGGAAGGCCAAGCGGAAAATCGCTATTTCGAAACTTCGCAGAAGCGAAATTTCGCGCAGAAACTATAAACAAAACAACGACAAAATACGGAAAGGTCACGGAAACACACATGATAACATGCTCGGCCTATGTTTACAGTTTAGAGCTTTTTGAGGTTAACAAACGAACGTTACCACAAATTTAGGTTCGGTAAAAATCTCTTTTTAACCCTCGATTACTCTAGACAGTAGCTCACAATAAATATTTACTTACCATTCAGCCATTCACATCAAGCCATTCGAAACTACATGTATTCATTTAGCCGTTCACTGCTACTCGTGTGGAAGAAATCAACGCACAATAAAAACCTTTAATTGGATGTGTAAACATAGCCATTTTAAAATTTCGCTTGGTCCATGTTAATGTTTACTTGTCATGTTTGTGATGCGAGGGAGACAGAATAAAGCGAGTTAAATGTATCATTTACAGCAAGCGAAAAATCACTCGATACAAACGAAAATTCGCTGGAAATATCGCTGTGCCATGAAATTTTGCTCGAATTATCGCAGAGTGCCGCGAAAATTCGCTCGAACTATCGCGGAGTGCAGCGAAATTTCGCTCGAATTTTCATGGATAGCCGCGAAATTTTATTGTCGCTCAGAAAATAGGACTTATCGTCGAAAAATCGGTAATTGTGAAGAACAGCTCCCCACTACCGACTGTTGGTCGACTGTCGGTCAACTGTCGGCCGACAATTAACCAACAGTCGGTCAACAGATTACCGACAGGCTACCGACAGCTACGTGCTACTTAAACTCCTCTGCAAAATAACTAAACAAACAAGACTATTACCGAAAACATACTCGATAATTACACCGTGTATATTCTCTTCTTTCTCCGTGACTGCTTTTGAAGTAAAGCTATCAACTGTTGGCTCAAAAACTTTGCTTCATTTCACGACCAAAAGTAGATTAGAAAATCGCCCTACAATGCATTGTGTCCCTTGTGACAGATAAGGTGACCCCGTGTATGCATACTCAAAGTTTCCTACCCTACTAATGTGTTTTCATTAGTCTTAACACAGGTTGTTGTGGCACTACATACACAGAACGGCTTCCGTTTGTTTGTTTTTACTGGGTTTTTTCCTTCCGTATCTGATTACTGCGTTTTTAAAAAACACGCGAACTCTGAGGTTCAAAAGTCGCCTTAACAATTACGTTTTTTGCTGCTGTCAATCATAATTTCGATCACAAGGAATGAACCTTGAAATTCAGAAACACTCAAAACAGACCGAAATCCACCAATCAATCATCATGACCTTTTGCTTTCTTTGAAGTAAACTTCTGTTTCCTATGAGGTCCGCTAAGATGATTGATGGTAGCGAAAAGCGCAAACGTCAGTTAGCTTTTGAACTTCAGAGTTCGCATGTTATTGAAAACCACAATAATACAAGACATAGTTTATACACACTTTGTGTAGATGAGCACTGACATGGTAATTAATTAGTGTAATTTAACGATAATTAAACTCGCGCTTCAAATGTAATAACGCAATAATAATCAAATTTGCACTTGAAACGTTTCCAAAGAAACATATTATGTGCTGATGTATTGGTTAAGACTTTATTTTATTTGGTGGCTCCTAAAAGAGCAGTTTGTTTTACTAAGTGAGCTTAGTTTGGCAGATAGAATTCTGCGATGCCAGCTAACATGTTGTAGAAGGGGTCGCCGGGATAAACTTTCCTCCAGTTAAACTCGTCCAGGTATCCGGGAAGTTGGCTTCTGAGGGTCCCGATCATCGATTTCAGCTTCCTTTTAACTTGACTCCAGACTCCTTCTATGGTGTTCGTGTGGGCTCCTGTGTGTGGATCAACAAAGTTCTTCGAATGGTTCACCATTAGATGGATATAACCGAGGTTGTTCAAGTTGAAATACGGGGAAAACTTGTCAGAAATTATTAGTGTTCCAGGTTCTATGAACTGCTGTACTAGTCCGGTTACAAGAGTTTCACGTGTACGGTTGGTTGGTGTACTTGAAAGGTGAGGGCCCTGCCACTGCCTCTTTCAACCATACCGAAAACCCACTGGCCAGTGGAAATACGCCCTCGATTGTACTTCCGTTTGTTGCCAAACATGGATTCGTCGATTTCCACCGTCATTCTGCGCCCACCTAGCTTAATGTTGCCATGCATGATCTTCAAAGAGCAGATGTCTCGTAACTTCGGTAGTGCTGAGATGACCGTCCACAGTGATAATCCTGTTAGCAGGGACACTTTTTTGTTCATCTCTTTTAATGGACCATAGGAAGATGATAAACAACCATTGCGCTAGAGGAATTTTCGAACCTTCGAAAAAGGAGCCAGCTCTGATAGATCGACGTTTTCTGCACTGACGAACTGGACATTCCCAGTGATATCCATCCTGGACTTTGGGGCTCTCCCTTAAAACCATCTCCTGCCCGCAATGGCATTCACGTCTTGCAGCCACTAAGCCACGTTCGACGAGGAACATAAAAACTGTGTGGAAACTCCCGATCAAGGTAAGTAACTCATAATACTTCATGATGAAATGACAATTCAAATTAGTGTTAGCCTATTTATGACTTCGGTCGGATTGAAATCAACCAATAAAAAACAAGATATTATAATCAATAGACTATTCATATGTAAATTAAATTATTTTTGACCAATCCACAACAACAACATAATTATTCATTAACATCCCTTTATGTGGGTACTAACCAATCACCTTCCAATTGATTTCGATCCACATAAAAATGCGTTAGTGCACACTATTCCAACATATTGACTTAGCTCAACAATTGTAGACATGTCTCAGCGTATCTTGAAATGTATCATCTGTATTGGTCACCATTGGATCTTTCAGTGCCCTAATAAGTGTGCTGTATGCAACGGTGATAATCGCCAATGTTGCCACCTGCGAAAAAGAAAAAGACTGCAAACAAGCGCAGAGAAGGAGTAACATCGTCATCTCAGGGTGCCGCCAAAGTTAAAGAAGCCAACGATCTGAAAGAGCTCCAAAGGCTCTACGATAATCTCAAAAAAGACTACGAGAGGGTGTCGCTGTCCTTCAGGAACCAGCGACAACAAAACGAACAAAACGAACAAATCGAGGCTGAGTGTGAAGAGGCGAACAAAGACGCGGAAGAGTTGGCTGACCTCGTCAGAACCAAGGATGAGGTCATAAAAAAAACTCGAAAGTAAATTGGCGGAGGCAAAGAAGAACATCGCAGACCTCAAAGCTGAAGTTCAAGCACTTCGCTCTAACCGACCGGATAACCCCCAGCAACAGCAGCAGAGGGACTCAAGCCGTGTCTCCACCCACAGCCTCTCAGCGCTACGAGAAGGTGTTGCAAGTCCTGGAAGAGAACTCCTGCAGCATAGCTAATGCATTTCGATTGGCTGGCTGTCCAAGAAGCACCTTGCGAGACTTTGTGGCCATAGCAGAGTTGAAGATCGTCGACTCTAGGGAACACGATCTTGTCATCCGTGACCTACAGGGGGAGTCAGTTAAGGAACTGGAAGCTATCTGTAGGAGGCGCCTCAGGCGGTACATACCTGTGATGGCCAACATGCGGAGAGAAGGGAAGCTGTTGCCACTCAAGTTCGACGAGCGATTCTACGAGTGATTAAGGAAAGGAACAAACAACAAAACGGCTCTTTTAGGAGCCACCAAGTTTGCAAAAGTGAATAACCAACAATAAAATAACTTTTTTTTGACAACAATTTATTTATTTTTATTATTATTATTATTTTTACATTTTTTTATTTTGGCGGGTTTGCCGTCCCAAATAAAGTTTAAAGTGATTCTGTTGATTCTCTCTACAGTACGTCTTGACATGAAGGCGCTGTCCAAACGAAATTTCGCTAATTATCGTCGAACATTCACGAAATTCGCCGAATTACGTTTGCATTACTTTTGCACAATACTGTATGACCAATTCACGCCACAAGCGTGGGAAAAAGAGAACCACTCCGCAGGGCTGAATATGCGATGTGGAGTGTTATAAAATTCCACATTCTCGCGTGTAACGCTTTCTCTAGAGACCTCTAGAAGTGTTGTTTAATGAAGATAAACAAAGTTATCTTTGGTTAACTCAGAGAACTTGCAGAAATACCTCCAGCTTGCATAACAGGCGCTTTATTAGGGGCACCCAACGATGGTTTCCCCCCAAATTACTTTGAAAATACTTTTTAGGCTATCCAGAGTACTTTAAGATCTCTAGAAATGTTTTCTAAGTGGCGCTAAGAAATTTATATCTGTTCAGTCATCCTAGGGTAACTTGAGTCTCTCAGTTCCTTTCCGCATTGCATTTTGGATTCCGAAATTTAGGCTTCCTTTCTGTACGAAAAATAACCTAACCTGGGGAGTGAAATGGGAAAAATTAAACATCAGAAAATTGGAGGGAATTTATTACATAAGCTGCGAAAATTGTGTACATGAATGGAATGGTCATCTAGAAATTTTTAGCCTTCCTCAAGCTATAGAAAATCCTAGGCAATGTTTGCTTCTTCAAACAGATATTTGACAGGGTGCCCCTGCTTTATGAGCTAGGCTAGGTGAAAGCGGCATTTTGCGCGAAGCATGAAACGTGACAAGGGGAGGAAAAAATAAAGCTCTATCTCTCTTTATCCCTCATCTTGCGCTTCGAGTAAATGCCGCGTTCGCCTCTCTTGGCTCATAAAGCACCTGTTATGCAGGCTAGAATACCTCTTCACATTTATAAGATAAGGTGTCATTCATTTGTTAGAGAGGGGAGAGACATTTATAACATGGAAATAGTCACGAGCTGAAAGGTAACTGACTGATTTGTAACAAGGACTCAGCCTGACAAACAAGAAATGATCTCACTCTCCGAAAAGGAACACTCTTTAAACATAAACAAGCTTCAAAAATAAGCAAAGAAAGCAAAACAATGAACAAAATAGATTTTTTTCTTGACTTAGTTATTCTGGCGAGAACAAATGGTGAATGATTCACTTCTGGAGGGAGCCTCTGAGGAGAAGTAAGAACACCGTTTAGGCAGAACTCTACACTTTGTGTACTTTACCAGCCTGTTCACAGACTCTCTTCATTTTTAGATATCCTCGAGTGCACGTAGAAAAAAAACCGCATTCCGCCCTCTCTCATGAGCAATCGCTTATCTTGTGCGCGCACCAAATTCCCAAAACAGAAAAAACGTCTGTGAGCAGGGTAGTACTTTCTGTTTCTACATATTTTGCCCACGGAGCTGGCAAGTACAACTGTTGGTGGCTTTTTTCAGCAGGTCAACGTAGAGCGCTTTGCAGCGAACAGGCCTGGGAGATACTTCTAATTCTAGTTGCTGACAAATGTTTTGAAGCATTCCAAGTTTAAGTCACTCCAGAGATCCTCCCTTGGCCATGGCACAGATATCGTAGTGATCGTAAGTGATGGGGTTCTATAGCGTGATGGATAGGATTGTTTCTCTTGCCATGGTAAAGTTTTCCTCTTCTACTACAGCTTGGATTTCAGCATCGTCGGATGTTTCCAGTCGGACCTTCACTGCAATATGTGAGAAATATGAAGTGCACTTCTGCGGGGTAAGAAACTTGGATACTTTGAACAAGCGAACTCCATCAGATCCTCGTACATGTCTCATTTCACATGATACGATATCACCATCCAGTTTTCTGCCACTGGTTTGACCAATTGTAAACTTCACATTTATATAATCCCTCTGGTTTTGGTTGAAGCGATATCCTTTTTTGCTCAGCTTGAGCACCCATCCTTCTTTTACCTCTACTTTGCCAGATGTAGCCTCTCTTGTATCCCTAAAAGATGCAGACAAAATAACTTGACTGGTCGTGCCCTCCTCCAACCTGGACTTGTAGCCTAGTTTGGCAAGGTCTAACAAAGACCGTTTCTCTAGATACTTGGTGCATTTTTCTAAAGATAGGTGTTTATCGAGAGAAGACATCCTTTGAAAGACCTTAACACACCCATCCTGAGGGCAGGTAAACACGGATGACAATTCATTTGTATGGTCAGTGGGATCATGAACCTGCTCTACTTCCATCTCTTTCTTCTTCCTTGACTGAGTCAGGTTTGGGCTAAGGGATTTAAAGTCTCCAGAAGAAAACTCAGATGAAAGCCAACTATTGCCATGCTCTGAGGTAGATAACAAATAAAGAAACAAGATTTACATAAACAGCACTGTTCAACTACTTCAGGACTTCACTCTGCACAGCCTGTGAAGAGTGCCCCTTTGGTCCACTTTACTGCGCGAACAGATGAAACGTTTGCTTTTTACATCTCATGAGGACATGTTCTTCAGAACCGCCATATTCTGCAATGTTCGTTTTAAAAATTTTGTCGAACAAATCAAGGGCTATAAAATTATAGAGGCTTAAGTATTTTACAAAGCAAAACCCCACGGGGTGGCAGACACCCACTCCTCCTGCATATCAGGTCGGGAAATGGATGCCTTGCATGCGTCTGAAGGCTATAACAAACAATAAAAGTACACTCTTTTACTCAAACTTTAAAAAATATATATTGGCACAATGACATAATACTAAAAAAAAAATGAAATTGTGAGTTTTCATAAGACTAACCTTCTTATGTTGTTTCCAAAGGGATCTCTTTTCCCTTTCCCATACCATAAGTGCGCCAAACTTCGAGAATTTTGTCTTTAAACTCGAAATTGTTTAATTTGTTGATACCAATAATATCCTCTTCAACCCTTTGCATGACAGCAACGCAAACTCCTTCTATCCTCCCATGCGAAAGAAGAGCACTCTTCAGTTGTTCAACATTGGTCACGTCACTTCCTTTGTTTATGGAGGTCCTGACGTGATTCTTGCAGGTTGCAACGAGCCTGTCTGCGGCACCTTTTCCACCCTGTGGGTCAGAAAAGTCAATGCGCTTGATTTCAATGCCAGTGGAGGAGGATATCACTGGGCATGAAAGTATGGTGGACGACAAATGATAACATCGCGCATTATCTCACTGTACTCCAGCTTGATGGTATTTAGGACATCCTGCATGATTTTAACCACTGCAGCACTGCCTTGATTGCACGACTGGACTATGTACAGAAAGCCCTGCGACTGGAGTACCTCACTTACCAAACGAGTCGGTTTGGGACCCTCTGTATTTTTGCGGAAGGAACTTCATGGCCCAGTCGTTAATTATCAAGACAGTGTTGTCGTCAAGTTTCTCCAGTGCATCTATTCTCGCGTGGTCTTGGTTAGCTGATCTCAGGATGTGGCATTTCCAGGACACTATGGCTAGCTGGGCTGTCTGGAATATAAATAGTGCTTCATCTTTCGCGTCCTGAGTTGGAAAGGTCGTCTCGCCAAGGACCCGTTCAATCTTTGCCAGTGTTTCCTGAAGACTTTGACAACGGTCACAAAGATCAGTGTGTTGGTGACTGCATTGTTGCTGGTAATCTGCATCACTACTGTCACTAAGTGCAAACAACACACAATGGTCTGCTACGTTAGAGGGGCTAGTGACATGAACCTGTTGACAAGACAAACTTTTTGACATTACTGTTTGTCTGTGCTTATACTTCAAATATAATAGTTAATCAAATGATTTTTTGATCTAAAAAGTATTAACGTGACGGGGCGAATAACTTTTAACCTTAACCTTACAAAAGACCACTAACCTCGTGCGCGCATTGTTAATCTCGAGAATTTATATAAGCTAGTTACACACGTGCACCATTTAGAGAAGAAAGAGAGTACAATTTTTTTTTACTGAATGATTTTGTTGATGAGGTAAAATAAGTACTTATTTTTAGTTTTATTCATGCTGTCTTTCTGGAGTCAGAATTCACATTACCTTATAGTGCCCCTTCAAATACTGCTTGGTTGTCATAAGAGCTTGCACAACTGTAGTCTCCCACTCCTTGTTGGAATTTAATTCCCCTGTTTGGTGTACGAGGGCCACAAGATCATCAAATACACGAGCACCTTCAGCTGCAAAATAATCTAGGCCCTGCAGTGACTTTCTTACAGAGGCACTGCATTCAGAGAGTACCCTTCTCATAGTAGCTGAATGGTTTGAAGTTGGTCTCCAAACATTACTGAGTGTACTGTTGTACCACTCGCTTGGGTATCATCTTACGGATTACATTAGGTACTTGAATAACCTTACCAGACGAAAGTTTGAGATGTTTTTGCCCAAATGGAAGGTCCTGAACAAGATGCAGGCTCCTGATGAAACCAAGAACGTGGTCAAGCTGCCTCAAGTCTACTCGTATTCGTGTGGTAGGCTGTTGTGGAACTTGAATGCCTCGGCCAAACTTTGATCGATCAAGATTAGCCATGGAGTATCTGTATCTCGTCAACCCTGGGATATAACGGGAAATGTCGTTGAAAGTTCCGACCCCTGCCATACTCAAAAGCACTTGTCTACGGGTGTCCCAGCTGGTTGCATTCTGGTACGTTTCTGGTAGGGCCTCTAAATACAAATGCTCTGAATGTGACAACTCACTTACACCTAGGGCCTTATTCATAGCTGTGGAAGAGGCTAAACGTCGCCAGAGTTCCCCAGCATTATCAGGGGTGACGCTCTTTAGCACAGTTGCTACTATTTCTGTGGCTCTCCTTGTCTGATGTCTTGTTCGCTCAGAAGAATCACTCCAAGTTTGCATGCTACCAGGAACTCACTCAGCTTTTTGCGCAGCTCAGATAAGATCACATGTGTGGGCTCATCACTCTGAGTGGAAGCTGTGCTTATTGTGTCTGGTGACAGAAAGGGGTCATCAGTGATTGTAAGACGTCCAAGGC
This sequence comes from Galaxea fascicularis, assembly GCA_948470475.1. Taxonomy (NCBI): domain Eukaryota; kingdom Metazoa; phylum Cnidaria; class Anthozoa; order Scleractinia; family Euphylliidae; genus Galaxea; species Galaxea fascicularis. The sequence goes on along the minus strand of OX419336.1, from coordinate 14,357,188 downwards.
TTTCTGCGAACTCTTCAACAGATTGACTGGTATCACTTTGTCCTGGAGATGAGTTTGAGCTGTTCTGTAACATACAGAAAAAAAAACGTCTACACATCAATATTTCTCTTTATTTTGTCACTAGACATTAGTTTTTTTTTCAGTATAGTTTGGAACTTAAGATATACAGCATTTTAAAAAAGAAACTATGAATTCACATGCATACCTCTATCATTATCAATACTCCTGCTCCGGCCAGACTGAAAGGAATTTTAAGAAGCGAACAGTGACCTATTCGTCTTAAAATCATTTTCAGAGTCATTTTCAAAGTTTACAGTTTATTCACGGTTGCTCAGCCCTTTCGCAATTTTGACATTTGTTATGTTGGAGTAACTGCCTGTATCCAAGGTTACCGTTTACTTACTTACATTTGCTTCTGAAGTGTCTAGCTCTACGCATGGAGTAACCTCAATCATTGGTGTGGGTGTCACTTTCTGTTGTTGGTTTGTCTCCGTGAAATGTTGCTTGCACATTCTGCAAAGGGCTGTGGCAAAAATAAATGTTAACCTTGTTAAAAGGCCATCGCCGATTTCTTTACTGTGCTTCAAAGCCAAGAGCAAATCAACATACTAGCCAACTAGAATATCTTTATCTTTTCTTTTGTGGGGGGAGGGGAACAGGAGAGTAAAGGGTATTGTAACAGTTGCGCATATGTTGCTTTGCGTCCTTGCACGTTTAAAATTAAAGCATATACACAAGCTACAAAAGTGTTACGATAAACTTATGCAATCCAACTTGAAAAAGTATTCCTTCAGTGTTTAAAATAAATGCAGATAGAACGCTGTCCAAATGCCGATCGCCTTTGACTGAGGCTGTTTTGTGAGCAGCTATTTCTAGGGGAATGCTACACTTTTGAGGATCTCCAGCGTATACCAAATTTCGCTCTGTGACGAGGGCATATTGTCAATGACAAGTGGCACTCTTCCACTGCAAATACCCCTAAACAAAGGTAAAGGTAAAATTATCCATTGCATACACCACAAGCGAGTTGAGAGGCTCGTGTGCTAGGAGATCTCGAGGTCGCATTTTCATAAAAAAGTATGTCCTTAAAATCTGTGTATCAGTGACAGGTGTGTGCGTGGGGGGGGGGTGGGGGTGGTGAATAAAGATCTTTTTTGCTATTGTAAGCATAGACTACGAGTAGTCCCCCATTTTTCCTCAGGGAGAGTAGACCGAGCAAAACGCAAGTAGGCGTGAAAATCATCCCACGCGAAAAAAGGTGACACTCAGCGGGGAGAGAGAAAAAATTCTCTCCCTACCGCATTTTGCTTTTTCTCGTGTGGGGTGATTTTCACGCGCGCTCACGTTTTGCTCGCTCTACTATCCCTGAGGAAAAACAGGGGACTACTCGTAGTCTATTGTAAGCGTTATAATAGGTTTGCAAAATATTTATGCCGTGGATAAAAGCCGGCAACTTTTAAAGAGATGAACTCGTTTGCATATTGTTCTTGCAGGCATGATACAAAAGAGCGTGGTACGCAAGTACTGGGCACAACAATTTTGCCAAATGGAGTTCGACTGACCAAAATAACCGGACTGGTCAAAGTGAACTAGCTTCAAAGGCTGAATGGAAAGCACCCGAAGATTTTCTTAGAATAACACGACCATCGAGGTCTGTGATTAAGAGATGATGGAAATGTACACCACTTTTAGCCGTTACGTAAGATGGTAAGACAGTACATAAGATTTACCTGCTCTTGCTAACAGCAGTTTCCATTCAGTGTCAAGTGCTGTATCTGCTTTTAATCCATACACCTCGCAGTGCCTCAATATATCCCTTGTACAATTTCTTAAAGCAAGAACTTCAACTTGGCCTGGGTAATCGCTGCTTAAACCACAGGGTGTGGCATCGTGTAATAAACCAGAAAAACTACATGAGGGAAACGTTGCCGAAGCCATGACAAAAAACAGAGCTCTTCCAACAAATGAGACAAACTCCTCCAACGCTGTTTCAGCATTTTGTAATACTAGATGGGAACAATTCAATTAAAATCAAATTGTAGAGGCACATGCAATAGTAAGTTGCAAAACAGTTCGTGACAATATATAAATTTTATTCCAGGAGCATTTGACCTGGAAATGTTATATTAATATTGTTCCCAGAGTCGAATATTTCTACACTGATGATCTATAAACAGACGTACAGTTGTACATTTTTTCATTGGGACAGCTGTAATTGCTTCTTAATCTTTTTACAATGTGTACGGAGTATAGTACGTACTGTTGTATGTGAGAAGCTAGCGTGACCAATCTCTGCGCGTTTGCTAAATTATGCATCATATGATCCTGTTATCCTGTCTAGTATCTGATTTGTTCGCTCAATAAGAGTAATACTCACCTTGTTAACTGTGTGGTTTGAGCAGTGGTTAATTTTCATCACTGTATGTTATTTTCAGCCCAAAACATAATCGGGTTTCATTGTTACAGAAGTGTCTGATGATGCGTAATAAGCGCTGAGTGGGAAGTGTTTAGATAGGTCAAGCACTGAAGTTGCTGGACACATTTTGGTCAAAATCAGTTATGGATGAGTTGCCACTTAACAGGACAAACAGATTGAGAGATGGATTTAACTTCTCTCACAACAAGCAATGGTAAGTTTTGCGTTAAAAATATGAATTCATTCAGTGGGCCATCTAATTTGCATAAGTTTTATTTACTCTGATACTAAAATTGCTTACTTTAGTGTGAAGATTGTATTGGATTTCCAGTAATTTAGTTCAATAACCAAGGTTTTTTTCTATATGGGTTTTACAAGAAAGCGGTATAGCAGAGGGCTTTTACAACAGTTAAAGTTCGCCTTCATTTATTAACATTTCCAGAGATACAAATTTGTCAATTGTAAATGTTAAAAACTTCTTTCTTGAAATTTTCTTTCAGAAAATTAAAGAGTAAGTATGAAATAATACTCGGCTGAAGTTTCGATGTTAGGGATTGTTTCTTATGCGTTCAACGTTTTCTCGAAGTTGCGGTCAGATTCCGTTGTTTTGAGTGCGAAAAACCAGCAGAAAAATGGATCTTTCACACTTTTTGTAATTTCTCCTGTACAATGAATCGCTTGAACCCAAAACTATTTTTTTTTAATTAGGGTACTAAAAGGGATGTTTTGGCAAAAGAAAAAAAAAGATTCGATTTTTTCACGAGTGTCTTGCGATTTTCGATTTTCTCGGAAAATGGCTCAACCTTGACAAAACCATTTTCTTCCAATTCCACTTACTTACCTATGATCGAGTGAAAGCTACATTGACAGAGTCGGATGAAGAAGTAGAAGTATAGACCAAACACAATGTTCGATTCTGGGCCGGCTTCTACTTTTGACTGGTTTATGACTGCAATCAGCCTGACAATGCATGATAATGGCTTATAAACATTCGGATGAATTTGTAATCAATATTTCTGGACTGTAAAAACACACAGATCTTGACACAAAGTACGAAGAATTTGCTCCTGCTGAAAGTCAAGCAGTATAATACGTTACTAATGTTAAGTACAGCAAGACCTTTATTGTGGCAAATTTTCCATTTGTTTTGTTTGTTCTATTTTTTGATAGTAGTTTTAATAAATCTGCTGAGCTGGTGGGGGGTACTTGATCACACCATTTTTATTGTACGTCAAAATTGGTTTTGTTACATTGCATTATGCATGAAACGTCAGGTTGCTGTTCTGTTATAAAACATGCATGACAAGCAAGACTCAACAACAACCCAGCACTGATCCACATCAAGGAAGGGGGGCCTGTACACAGGGTATGAGGAAGTTGCTACACAGAAGTGATTAAATGATTGAACGAAATTACTACGAGTCTCTTCGCACAGTATCATTATACCTGGTAACGTATACAGTAAAAAGCCGTGTGTAAGAATCTACACTTTTTAAATTCTGGATGAATAGGATATAACTGCCAAAGTAGGTTAAGTATAGGTTCTTAATTAGGTTCTTTAATTCTATAACTTGCAAGAAACTCTTGCAATCTCGAAGTCAAACTCAATGGTTACAATGTTTATGATAATTTAACTGTAACCACATATAAGAACAAGCTTCATATTGGTTAGCTACACAGGTATTTTAAGTTTGTTTGTATTAAACCGCAAATTTGTTTTTCTTACTAGGTTCTTACACGTGGATTTTTACTTTAGTTGATTTCCAATCAGTGGGATATTGCTGCAGGAAGGGTAATTCTTGAAATAAAGTGATTTTGGTCTACATAATGTACTTTTGGCTCTTTAAATATATTGTACCGGAGAAGGACTGAAAGAAGAACAACTGAGTTTCCCAGCCAAGAGATTGCCATCTATAGAAAAGGCAAGTCATTTTGATTTCATCGCAGGGATTTGTGCGGCTAATGTGTGACCCAGCGAGTCATGCAAGTCACAGTGCGAGTGAAGAAAGTCACAAGATGAGCCAAGTGAGCTAGAGTGCGAGTCATGTGAGCAGGGGCATACATGGGTATGCAAAGTAGTCCAAGAACCTCAAGAATGTCAAGAAGCTGAAGTAGTCCAAGAACTCCAAGTAGGCCAAGAACATCAAGTACGCCAAGAAGCTCGAGTAGTGCAAGAACCCCAAGTTGGCCAAGAACCTCGAGTAGTCAAGACCCCAAGTAGGCCAACAACCTCAAGTAGTCTAAGAAGCTCAAGTAGTCCAAGAACTTCAAGTAGGCCAAGAACCTCAAGTAGTCCAAGAACCCCAAGTAGGCCAAGAACCTCAAACACGCCAAGAAGCTCGAGTAGTCCAGGAGCCCCAAGTAGAACACGAACCTCAAGTATGCTAAGAAGCTCAAGTAGCTGTCAACTGCTCCGGTTTGCAAAACGTTTTATTCCTAGATCAACACACGTTCAATATTCTCTGAAAAAATACTGAGCTAAACTCACACGTTTATATAGTTATGTAAATGTAGAAAGTTCCAAAAGAGTCTCTGCATATATTACGGATTTAGGACAATGCAGACTATTGAACAACACTCTAATCTATGCTGTGAAACACCTTAAAGGCGACAGAATGAATTGGATTACGGAAGGAATTATATAACATCTCCCCTCTAATTGAAAATAGCTTAAGGCCTTAAATTGTCTTTATAAGTCTTTTAGGTCTTGTAATCACACGTCTCGGTCTTTCTTTGCTACTGCTGTGGTCACGCTTTACACTCTCGGCAGGTTTTGGGTGAGTCTCTTGAGCTGGGCGAATGAATCGTCAATCTCTCGTCAACTACGCAACCGGTGTTTTGGTAACAGTTGCTGGAGTCCATTAGTTAGACTGGGGATGAACTTGTACGTACACTTTCTGATTCTGTGGTAGTGACGGTAGATCCCTTGCTATCTTGTAGTGCTCGCACATCTTGCCCTTGTCTTTCACCATTTGTTTGCGGACAATCTGGCTGTGGGGATTCTGGATAGGGGATCTTGTTGGAAGTAATGCTCTGTACTTTCGTCTATTCAATAGTTCTGCGGGTGATGGTATGCTGGTAGCAAGGGGTGTGGCTCTGTAGATCAACATAGCTAAGTTTGGATCATGTCCTGCGGCTGCACACTTTCTCATGGACTGCTTGACATGCTGTACCATACGTTCAATGAAACCATTACTCTGCAGGTAACGAGGGCTGGATGTAATGTGGTCAAAGCGGTACTGGTTTGCAAAAGCTGCAAATTCCTTTGACGAGAATGGGGGCCCAGTATCTGTTATAACGGCCTGAGGTACTCCATATTCGCTAAACACTTCTGTCAGAGTCTCGGTAGTAGCGTTTGCGGTGGTGCTGCGTAGTTTTCTGGTCACAGGAAACCTACTGTAGTAGTCGGCTATCAGAAGATAGGTGGTAGATTGAAACTCGAAGAAATCAATTCCTAACTTCTCTCAAGGTCTTTGAGGAACTTCATGGGACAAAAGTGTTTCGCGTTGTTGGCTCCTGGAGAACATCTGGCACACTTCACAGCTCTGTGCTGTCTGCAGTAAATCTGATGTTATTCCTGGCCAGAATACTGCTTCTCAGGCTCTCAACTGCATCTTCATCTCCAGTAGTCTAGAAGAAATGGGTGACAATCTTTCTTTACTTCAGACCATCCATTTGCTACCACTTGCATCAGTAAGCCGGAAGTAGTGTCTTCTGCAGTTGTGCTTCTGAAATTTCCAATTCTTGTAGAATCGGCGAGGATTTCCTCTGTGAGCATGTGAACTGGGATGAAA
>OX419336.1:14335978-14343478 GCA_948470475.1 Galaxea fascicularis | reverse complement strand
TTAGCTTCTATTCGGAAAATGTACCTCTTGAAAATGAAAGTGATGGCTTGGTCAGTCCAGAGATCAAGATGCGGTCTCGAGCGAATTCGCAACAACCGCAGGGACGAGAGCACTTCTTCGTTTGCCCATACTTTCCACATAGCTTATATGTTCTTCACGAAAGATCAACGAAACGCAAGTAAAAACCCTTTACTGTAACGGCAAAATTCTCCTTGGAAACGCAGTGAAAATAAACTAAATCGGTACTCTTGAAAGCAGAAGCCACGGAATTCAGACAAGTCTGAAAGCACGCCATGGTTTCTTCGCTAGAGCGTGGAGTAAATGATGACGTCACGTACGCAGTGATAATATAAGCCTAAACGAGGTGCATCATGGGATACTATTCGATCGTCGTCTGAGTCAGAGTGTACCTTTTTTTATTCCTTCAAATTATTTAGTATATAGATTTAGGCAAGCCTAAAAGCGGAGCTCCACAGTTATTTCCTTAATTGTAGCTATAACAAAATACTCGATTCTGATTGGTTCTGCGCGTGCCTATTTCTCGCGTAATTGGCGTGCGATCACGTGGGTGTCCAATTACAGGTATCCAATTTCAACTTTTTGTAATTGGATACAGGGCTTGAACCATGACTCCAGTAAGGACTTCTCTATATTGTGATTACATATACACATATTTTTCACTGTTTTGCTGCAGAGCCAGAGCCATCATTCAATCAAGTGCAAACGTAGATTTTCGAATTATCATCAGTCTTTGTGGTAGTGGTGGGCCGATGATCAGTTGTGAACGAAAGTTGATTGAAAAGTTCAACCAACGTGACAATCGATTATTCTTTTTTCATAATCGATTGTTGCGGAAAAATTAAAAATGTATTGGGGACACAAAAGTATTAAAATCAAGAAAAATGACTGTTTAATATCTTGGTGTGAGTTTGGTGTGGTTTTTCGTGGACTCCTGTTAAACTTCTAAGTCATAACAGCAGATATAATCTTTGAATGTATTTACCTGTGCGTACACGCTGTCACTTTGACTTCTATGTAGGTGAAAAATACATGAAATGCTTATTGGCAGATTTTTTCGATTATAATCGATGATCGATTGGTTGTGAAATCTCAACTGATTCCCACCACTACTTTGTGACACAGGAACTATAATATGATTATGATGAGCAATAACGATTAACAAACTTTTCTTCATCACAGTTTAATTACATCTGATTACATTTCGATACAAGTGGTAAAAATCACTTAACTAGGTGAACAGTTCTAGTGTCCCACTATTAAACCAACTTCACAACCGACATGTATCGGTGACATTTTAATCTATCAAAAAATATTTGACAGCCAAAGTGCGATAAAACCTCAAAGTGAGCTCTCTTCGACACCGCCCATAAAAGCACAAAAGTACTTTGCTCGCCTTGTTGGGCTGATCTCCAGTGTAATAGCCACAGCTGACGTCACATTTCGCTTATTCGACTTGATCACACGAAATATTCTCCTGGTTTTTTTTTTCTATAGTTCTCTCATTCTTCTGGTTCTTGTGGTTGTTGTGGTTGTTGTGGTTGTTGTGGTTCTTGTAGTTCTCGTGGTTGGTTACCCTGTTGCACTAGCTAAAATATCTCCAGTGATTGGCGTGGCATGTGACTTTTCCTGCTCAAATTCAAGATGGCGGGTGAGGAAGAAATTCGTTCCGTTCAGGATCTTGAAAAAAGCTTTCCAGTGTTTCATTCCAATTCCAAGAGGTCGTTCCACAAAGTGTTATCGAGTGGTTCAATATTTTTGCGAGAAGTCATGCCACTACCAGGGAGCTGATGTTAGTCAGTGCACTCGCATCGACAAGTGCTTTGATTGGAAAAACAAAACTAGAAGTCTTTCCATCCTACGAGGAAAAAGGAAATTTTTTTCTTCATTGCCGTGGCGCAATCAGGGTCCGGGAAATCATCCGCGTGCCATCACGGGTGTATTGATCCCATTGTAGAACACTTGGAAACTAAACTTGGGAAGAGCATCGTCCTAGACGAGACCTCAGTGAATGGTTTATTCAACCACTTCGTGTCTGGTGACTCAGTTCCGATATTGTGTATTGACGAGGCACATTCGTTTTTGACCAAAATGTCCCGTGCATCTAAGTCAAACCAAGTGAATCTCAGCATGGAGAGGCTTTCCAAATGCTTCGATGGCGACTGTTAGTACATCCTGAAGGGAACCCGGCGTTGTCAATCAATGGTTTCCGATAATCGATAAAATCAATAATAATCAATAACAATTAATTGGAAAATTAAACGAGACTTACCTGTAAGTTGAAGTTTGATTGAGATTCTATCACATGACATCAGAAGGCGAGAGATCACATGAGATAGCACGGCGCTTGCGCAAGTCATAATTAAAAGCCACGTACAGGGTGCATCTAAAATAGCATACAGGCTGAAAAAGCCAAGAGTCTGAAGAGACCGGCAACCAAAGTGCCAAGGGTGGGCGTGCTAGTGGAGGGCATGTGATCTCTCGCCTTCTGATGTCATGTGATAGAATCTCAATCAAACTTCAACTTACAGGTAAGTTTCGTTTAATTTTCCAATTCTATCACATGACCAGAAGGCAGAGATCCCATGAGACTTTAAAGCGTAGATGCACCCGTACGACATGCACTCGAACAAGAGGCATGAAACCCATACAAAAGTAAGAGGGTGAGCATAGACAAGGGTAACCACGTTTGTAATATATTGTCTAACATTAACAAAATGAGCAAAGTATCACATGCAAAATTCCAAAAGACATATAACAGTCTTCACTGGTCAAGGATAGCGGAAGCAAGGCTGTTTCCTTGAATAACCGGTTTGTTGTAATATTTACGAAAGGTCTCTGCAGACTTCCAGCCTGCCTTAGCCATGATCTCATGGACAGGCACGTCCTTTTCATTAGCTTTGGAAACAGATGCTGACCTAGTGCTATGTGCCGTGAACACCTTAGTATCAATACCACAAAGTCTAAGAGTGTCTTTAGTCCACCTGGAAACCGTGTCCCTAGATACAGCTTTATGGGGTCTAACATAACTAATAAACAGTTTTGTTTCGTTATTACGCAAAGCCTTGGTCTTGTTGATGTATGCTTTCAAGCAGGTCAAAGGGCAAATGGTACTGTCTGGCTCATAGGCAGCAATGTCAATCCTCGTATGGGGGCTTCTAGGGGTACTGGTCTTGATATGCTCAGCGATGTCAAATGAATAAGTATCTTCCTCCATGGTAAGATGCTGAAGATCTAGGTAGTGTATTGATTGCCCTCGTTGACTAGAAAGTAATAGAATGAGCATAAGGACCTTGTGCGTTAAATCCTTTAAAGACAAGGCTTCATTGGGGTACAAAGAAGATAAATGTTTTAAAACTACTGAAGCGTCCCAAATTTTGTCATATTTAGGTTTGGGTCTACGCGATTCAAATACCCCTTTCATAAACCGTGTAACAATTTGGTTGCTACCAAAGCTTCCCCCTCCGTCTATCGTAACAATGGTAGATAAAGCAGAGCGAGCAGTATTAAGGGTTGAGTAGCTAAGACCTTGATTAAAGAGCCCCAAGAGAAATTGAAGGGCGTCTCTCAGTGGTGGTGAATAACAATTAATTTGCCGTTCAGGACAAAATGCCATCCATTTTTTAACGTATGTGGCATACTGTTTTTGAGTGCCTTTCCTCCAGGACGCCATGAGAATGTCGGTAACCTCCTCTGGAAAGTGGTAATGGCTGAAGGATCCCCTGACACAGGACATACCATCAGATGAAGAGTCCTGTGTAGTGGATGTGGGACACCGCGGGAGGGATGTTGTAGAAGGTCTGGTCGTGGGAGTAAGATCCAGGGCTGGTCGCATAAATGTCGTAGGAGGACTGGAAACCACGTTTGCGTTGGCCAAAGTGGGGCGATTAGTACACCCTGTGCTCGGTCTTGACTGATCTTCTGAAGGCATCTGGGGAGAAGGCTAAAGGGGGGAAAAGAATAAAACTTTAGCCCATTCCAATTCATAGTAAATGCGTCTACGTGTGCACTGCTAGGGTCTGCGTGCCACGAGCAGTAACTACTGATCTGATTGTTTAAGCGGCTTGCAAACAAGTCGAAATCGAGGCCGGGGTGGCGCAACAGGATCTCGTCAAACAAGTGTTTGTTTAACATCCACTCGTGATTATCTGAGAACACGCGTGATTTCTCATCAGCCCCAGTGTTCAGCCGACCAGGTATGTGCACAGCTGAGAGCCAAATATTCCGTGATATGCACCAGTCCCAAATTTGAGCAGCTAGCTGGTTAAGTTCTTTGGATTTTGAGCACCCCATATTGTTTATATAAGCGAGGGCGGTGGTATTGTCGATCTGAATTTGGATGATGCGTCTGACTGAATTGAAGCGCTGGGGTGGTCGTGTTGGATATCTCGTTTGAGAGTTACGGCATTATCACGCCACCACTTAAGTTCTATTAAAGTGGGAGGGGATAATTGCATTTTGCCCCCGTAATCGCCCTTGTTCGCTAGGAGTGCGAGATATTTATCACGCTCAAGGTGACGGTAATGAAGTGGTCCAAACTGAGCACCGGGAAAATTGGACACCAAAATTCCGATTACCTCTGCGACTTGTTTAATGGTGGGCATTCGTGTTTTTAAGAGCGTAGCGCAGACAGACAGAATCCGTTGAACTTTTTCCCCCGTAGGCGTAACTGTCATAGCAATAGAATCCAGTACAAACCCTAAGAAGGTTAACCTCTGAGAGGGTATAAAAACCGATTTTTCTGGATGGATATGAAACCCTAATTTTGTAAACAACATGACAGTGTCAATGACATTTTCATGACATTCCGCGGAGGTGTCCCCTTGTAGATATGAATCGTCAATGTACCCTGAATTGAGGTGTCCCATGCTCCGGAGGGTGGCATACACCGGCTTCAATAGTTTGGTAAATATGCGCGGGGCACTAGCTAGGCCATTAGGTAAACAGGTATATTTGTAGAAAACACCGTCAAACCAGAACTTTAAGTATTTCTGGTGAGATGGGTGGATAGGTACGGTATAATACGCGTCCTTTAAGTCCACCGAAGCCATAAAGCAACCTGGTCTCATCATGTTAACAGCAGCCTCTAGAGTATCCATTTTAAAGTGATGGTAAACAATAAATTCGTTACACGCTTTGAGATTAAGAATGGTACGGTGCGTCCCATCCTTTTTCGGTCGTAAAAATATTGTGGAAATAAATTCCTCCGTTTCCTGTGCCGCGGGCACAATGACCCCTTTAGCAAGAAGTTCAGCAATTTCAGCGTTGACAATTGAATGTTGCTGACTGTTAAAGACGCTAGGTCTTCCAGAATGTTGCACCGGTGCAACACTGTTTTTAAATTCAAGTTGAACTCCAGTAACGATCTGAAGAATAGAAGGGTCATTTGTTATCGCTTCCCACTGCGGCAGAAAATGTTTGAGCTCTCCAGCTTGGAAGCTAGTTTGTGATTTTATCAAGCTAGGTACAATGTCAATAGACAGAGATGTCATGTTTGCATTACATACCTCAGGCACCTTCATTGGCGCAGGCTGGTTTCGCCGTCCTTTTTCTTTCTCGGCGGCTTTGAGAAGCGACTTTTGCCTAAAAAATCAGAGGATTTTCCTCTAGGGTAAGGCTGGAATCTTCGCTGGTTCGAGCCAAATGTTGAGCGCCCAGCGTACTTATCGCCACAGGAATTTCCGGAATGTTGGGGGCGAACCCTTTTCGTCAACTTATTGGCCTCTGTGATATCCTTCGCGAGCTTTGACAAGTCTCCGAACAGGTACTCTGAGGTACCATCAACAGGGGACAGGTTACATAAAGCTGCATAGTCTTTATGCATCTCTTTCTTCATAGCGAGGCGTTGGGAGTGATTCACCTCGTGGTTGTATTGGAGTGCCAGTGCAACAGCATCTGTCAACAAGGTGATCAGTTCTTTGTCTTGGCTGTATTTTCCCAGCGCCAAATCGGCGGCTTTTGTCATGGCTGTAATGGCGCTGATAAGAGTGTTTTGTCCCTTCTGCGATCTGACATCTTGAGCTTTTATGGTAGTCGAAAGCTGGCTCCAGATCGAGGGGTTCACTTTCGGGGTTCGCAAACCCTTGACATTCTCTGGGCGAGGATATTTTTCCAGTTTGGCCTTAAGCTTCTCGTCCCCCATCTTTTCCGACAAAAGATTATTAAAAATAGCTGCCAGCCCTTCGCGAAGGGGCGGAAAAGTCTTCTCGCTTACGGTTAAGTCCTGCGCGAGTTCCTTCAAGAGGTCTTCTCCCGGCATAGCCTCGTTATTGGCACCTTTGCCCGCAGAGGCGAGGAGCGCGGATAAATCCGCATCCAAGTCCGCAGATTTGGTGGGCTCGTCGTTAGAGGCGGTTTCACCGTCCTCATCGGAGTCGTCGTGCCCGTGCAGGAGCATTGAACTCACATTCTCATTCAAGTTGGTCAGCTGGCTCAGAACTGGAGCCATGGCAGCTTTGAACATATCCGCGAAAGCGTTTGCTGAAGGCATATTCTGGGCGCCACCGTCCGTTGACGTCTCAGGAGAGCGCGCGTCAGTTGTGTGGTCTTCGTGATCGGACATAATCACACTGAATTAGTGGCACCCAACTACGTTAGGGCCTAAGCTGGACTCCAACTAAGGCTAACTACGTTAACCTCTCCAGCAAGTCGTATCCAGGTTTTTAGCGTAGAAAAACCCAAGCTCCAAGAATTTGTATGACGTACCGCAATAAGCGCAAATCGTGCAATGACTTGCGCAAGTGCCGTGCTATCTCATGGGATCTCTGCCTTCTGGTCATGTGATAGAATTGATTGGTATTGGAAATCGATAAAAATCAATGCCTAAAAGTTGTGTGACTATCGATTTCTATTGATTTTCATTGATTGTTATTGATTATTATTGATTTTTATTGATTATGAAATTTGTCATTTTCTTAAATAAAATGCACCATATGAATTATGTTAAATTTGTAGCATTTTTACCTCTTATTACTATTAAAAGCTCACTTAAATTACTAGACTCTGATCGTCTTGAAACAAGAAGAAAATTGTCTTTAATTCTAATCATATAATCTGCAAAGGGCGGTATATCCCAAACTGAATGGTTTGTTCTTTAAGTCTCTTCAGTGTCACTCTCTTCCAGCTTGTTAATTAGTTGAGGAAATTGTTTTTGTCTGCGCTCACTGTCATGCTGCCTGAATATACTGTACCGAACTTGTGGGGTACACCTTAACTCACAGACTCACAGACTCACAACTCACTTGTATTCGGCTAATCCTTGTTTTATTCTCTTCCAGTGTTACAACGCGTCCCGTTTTCCTTTTCACTCGAAAAACCTATTTCGCAATCACTCGTGTCTCCGATTACATTCTTCACAAACCTCGTGGTTCTAGCTGTCAGCTATGAAAATTGTCACGCTGTCACGACACTTCCGTTTACACTCCCCTAAAAATTGAGTGTAACTTAATTTTTACCAAAACAGTGTCCGAGCTTAAAATGACT